>JAWMAG010000054.1:15185000-15232500 GCA_037013455.1 Ceratitis rosa
AATTATTAGTTAAAAAAATAATAAATAAATAAAGCCATAAACAAATTAAATGAAATAAATGTATATATATTAATTAAAATTAAATAAGAATAAAAAAATGAATTTACATTTAAAAATATAAATAAAAGAAAAACTATATAATAAAGAAATAGATAGATAAAAATGCGCGTGATCCAAAGGTCAGCATCCATAGTTTGACCACTATTTCATATACTTTGAGGTTTGCTATAAAACGCTCGTCGGCATTTGGGAGGCCAAATAGTCATAATTTAAACACACCAGCCGGTCATTGCCATTTTTAAATGAACTTTTTTATATGCGTCTGAAATTGAAGTATTCACGTAGAGTAATTATTTGTATATAATTTTTGTGACCGAATTCTTTGGCTTAACATTAGAATATTGCGCTAACTAGTTTGACAGAAAATGTGCGTTACAAGAGTGATAATCTTACGTTGGACAAGATTTTCACTCTACAAACTGGCGAGGCACATCTCATAACCAAAATATGTTTGAAAACTTCGCTATATCTCTATACAGCTCAATTGACACAGATTTGATAGATCAAAGAAACCTTTTATTATGAACAATTTCTCAAACTCATGACTAATTATATACTGTATTTGTTGTACGATGTGTCTTTACCCATGGAAACGCGTGTGCGAAATTAGATCGTACACGTCAACATCTTTTATTAAAACTGCTTTATTGTTAATGTTTTTTATTGAAATGATGTGCGCCGTTCACAAAAATATTAGTGTTAATTATAGATAGCCTAAAAAATATGAATATGTTGTGAAAATCAATTTTTGAAAAGAAGATTATTGGGCGTACATCCGTCTGTTGTTGAGAATTTATTTCTCATTAAAATTCAAGTAATTTCAAAAATAACTTTTTATCACGTTTTCTGAATTTAATGACCTCAGGTCGTGATCTCGCAATTATGTGTTAGAAGTTTATGGTATCAAACGAAGCCGAACAACTTCTAAAAAGTCTTATTATAAAATATTTCACATAAGGTATGCATAATATACATATTAGTACCATTTTTTATTGAATTCAATTTTATTTACTTTTTACTTTTTATTATTATTTTGTTAGTATTTGTTTTTAAAAAGCCAGAGTCTTTTAATATTTAAAGCCATGCTTTGCCTATTTTTATTCCTAAATAGTATCTAGGTGACAAAATGTTGCAAAACCATTATAAACAAAAAAAGGAAAATTCCTATAAATATTGGAAGGGGTTTCCAACTATCCTGACAACTATACGAATTATTGATTTCGGCTCCAAAAAGTAGTCACCTGGACCTTAGTACAACGATAGAAAATTAATATACAGAGGAAGAATAGAAAAAGGTTAAGGAATATATATATATATATATACCTACTTTCGGCTGAAACGGATTTTTACCACTCATCACAATCTTTACTTTAAGTAAAGTGAAATGTAAACCTACGATGAAATCTTTCGGAGGCCGTCTTTATGGAATTTTTGTTCATCTATGAGAATTTTTCATAAAATCGAGTGTCGCAAAGCAGGAGATATAAACATTCTTTGAGTAATGGTGAATTAATTGAATATCCCAACGGGTGTAGAGATCTTTCTCTTCTTCATAATTAACCAACGTGTTATCAGTGTCTTCGTCTATTCTCTATATATATATATTTTTTAACAAATCAGCTGTCGATTAAATCGCTGGACTACAATAAAGTCGTAGCCCATTTCTCCATCGAATTTTGGATCATCAATGCATCCGCATGATATTATGACAGATCGATAATGATGAACGACTTGTAGAGTTGGTCTTTGTTCTTCGAACTGCACGAATTTTCGCTGGATTAATAGTGAATTCTTTTTTATATAAATACTGGTACTTTTAAAGACGAAGTTGCCAATGACTTCAAAATTATGATGGCCAACAGTGATTTCAAAGATATTTCTTCTAATTTTCATTCACTAACAAACTCATTTGCTTTAATTCCTTAGTGAGATTTTTTGGGGCATTGATATCTTTGCTAAACCTTCTCTATTTAGCTTTGTTGTTCGTAATATTTTTTCCTGGAGTCCTTTCCAGAAGTCTTTTCCAATTCCAAGCGGTTTTTTTATTATATTCAACATCTGCCATATAAATGTATGTAGATCCGTAGACGTTGAGCTGTCAAAAGTACCTTCATACATAGTAAATGAAGACGTGGTAAATATGAATAGATCTATTGGCTCTGGTATGCTCGGCTGATAGATGGTGAGCGACCTTGAACAGATAAATATATTTCAGAACAATTGGCGCATGTACAATATGTAATAAGATCCCACTCGTTATGGACTGGATCGATCACAAATTCGACTGTATTCTACGTATAAGCTGATGTGTACGTAACTTTAAGTATCTTTGCCGACAACACATCGGATTCACTGCTTTGCTGATCTTCAAAGTTTTATTCAGTTTTAGTCAAAGTCGGGTGCTAGAATGTTTATTACATGGCTGTCGGATTCGATGCCCCTCTCCCGGAGTTGGATAAATGTTCCCTTCATAAACTGTCCCAAAAGGACTCAACCGACAGTTAGATTAGGGTTTTCAGTTCTGTTATCGTCCAGTTGATTGCAGGTCCTTTCAACTAAACTATCTAAGCCTAAACTTTTAACTGGACTAGTTAAAGTTTTCTCCCTACTGTCTTTCTTTCTTTACCTCACGCTTGCGAAGCAGCAAACTTTACAGCTGCAGTTTACATTTGAAAGTAACAAATTTTATAAATTTTATAAATTTTATTGGCAAATCACAGCATGGAAGTAATGCAGATGTATTGTAAATAGGTATATTTATATACCAGCCCACGCTTGTGCAATATGCAGGCGTTGCAAATCGGAGAAAATTAGCTTATGCCGGCATGTTAATTAAGGTCAATTACAAGGTTTTGCACATCTAAATTAATTATCGGCTGCGATAATGAGCGAATAGGTAAATTTTATATGTTAGGAAATTGCATATTAGAGATATGTAGCAAAATGGGGAGTATGTGATGCAAGTGTGTGTGTGTGTAAGATGGTGGGAAATTGATGCGCCACATACGAGTAAGCATGTGTCTGTGTGTATAATTATTATGTCGGTACCCGCATGAGATGCAAACATTTAGAATATGCCATTCAATTAAATGACAAATTTTATTAAAATATTTATTTGCAGTATCTGCCAAAAATATAGAAAAAATAGGAAAATAATTATCATAAAATAATATTTTAATTTAATTACCAAATTTTTGTGTTTTCTTTTTTGACTCTGCTTGTCATATGCTAAATAGACAAAATTTTGAAAAACATGCAATATGCGACCGCAATGTAATTTATTGCAGTTGATGGCCGTTAGTTGTGTGCGCAGGGTTGCCATCATAAATTAAATTATTTTAGTTTGCTAAGTTATTTAGTTAAAATTACTCTAAAGCAGTGATAAAAAGCAATGGGAAGCCCTGCAGCTTCTTTTACTAGATACTATTATCACTAGTAGCTGTGGCCCGGAGGTGAATAACAAAGGCCTTTAGTTTCTCTGCGATCGTAATTTTTTTTATATATTTCTTCAGAGTTCGCCTTCAACGCGCTGGCAACTCCATTTACTTTAGTCTGATTATAAACCGCAGATTAAAGCTCTCCGAGCCGCCACTCGCTACACGTTAGTCTGCCTCTCTCTCTTCCTATATCTCTCCTCGATTATCTAGTTATGAAAACAAAGCCACAAAATAATTTGCATTGTCATGTTCAATCAATTTTCACACACGAATTATTAACACGAAAAGCTCAGCATGTAACATTTATTAATACAATATATTTTTAACATAATAAATATGATAACTGTATTGAGCGAACACATATGCATGCATATACGTATATTTATACGTTGGTACGTACATGTCGAATTCTACATAATTATGCATGAAAAATGTCCCTTCGCTCTGAACAATTACATGAAAGCATAACCCAGCCAAACATATATAAAACACACATACATCCATACATATGCGCTTAAGAACTCCCCCTCAGCTATTGCGTGACTATGCCCTTTGGGTGAAATTCAATAATGTGACATTTATTGCAACAGAAAACAAGATTTCAAATTAATTGTCGCGCACATTAGGCTTACGTTCAAGCGTACGTGTATGTATTTGTTGGGCATATAAAATTCATGCAATTAAAATAACAAAATTTATACTGAAAATAAACATGAAAATATGTACATTTTGTTAGAAATTCTAATTGCAGCAATAATTTAAAGTGACTTATGTGTTAAAATATGCCAAAATGCGAGTGTTTTGCAAAAGTGTTTGGATGCTCACTCATATAATATTTAAGTTTTATATACCATACATGCAAATATTTAATGTGCAGTTCTTTATATTAATTAATATATAATATATCGGACGTGGTGTGAATTATGACAGGTATTTTAATAAAAATTTAAATAACCATAAATATATAACTTCTAGTACTTCCGTGGTAGCGGAGTAGTTAGCAATGCGTACTGCCTTTCGGAAGGCTCGGGTTCAAATCCGATCCGGTGTCGTCCAAAAGTTATAGAAAATTAATTTTAATGAGATATTAAGAAAAATTTTCTAATTGCAGTCACCCCTCGGCAGGGAATGTCAATCTCTCCGAGTGTATTTCTGACATGAAATAAAGCTCCTCATGAAAAACCCATCAGCCGTTCAGAGACTGAGGTATTTGTTGCAAAAACATCAAGACGCAAAAACAAAAAATTGGAGGAGGAACTCGGCCAAAAATTGCTTCAGCGGTTAGAAAGCGCTAATTATATATAAAGGGTGGTTAAATTGTAAGGGCCGATGTTGAATGTGAACCACACCTAAACGCCAAGTTATTTTCCGAATTTAATTTGAAATTTCTCTATTTCAGACTTACTCAATTTGAACCATGGAGAGATACACAATCCAACAACGTGTTAAAGTTATCCAGACTTATTATGAAAATTTTCGAAGAAAATCATCTTCAGTGATGAGGCACATTTTCACCTCAGTGGATTCGTCAATAAACAGAATTGCTGCATTTGGGCGAATGAGAATCCAAGAGTGATTGTCGAAAAACCAATGCACCCACAAAGAGTGACTGTTTGGTGCGATTTATGGGCTGGCGGCATCATCGGGCCGTATTTTTTCCAAAATGAGGCCGGTCAGGCAGTTACTGTGAATGGTGTTCGCTATCGTGAGATGATAACGAATTTTTTATGGCCACAATTGGAAGATATGGATGTGGACGATATGTGGTTTCAGCAGGACGGTGCCACTTGCCACACAGCTAACGAAACAATGGCTCTTTTGCGCAACAAATTCAATGGCCGTGTTATCTCACGTAATGGCGATGTCAATTGGCCCCCAAGATCATGTGATTTGACACCATTGGACTTTTTTCTCTGGGGTTATTTGAAAGAAAAGGTGTACGTCGATAAGCCAGCAACAATTCAAGAGCTAAAGGATGAGATAATTCGGCACATTAACGGCATAGAAACTCCATTATGCCTCAGCGTCATCGAAAATTTGGACCATCGTATGGAGGTGTGCCGCCGAGGTCGCGGCGCTCATTTGGCCGATATTTTGTTACATACATAATTGAGTAATACCAATATATCATAATAAAATAAAATTTCAATAATTTCCTAAATAGCTTGTGTTTTATTCAAAATCAACATCGGCCCTTGAAAATTTAACCACCCTTTACAATACATATATGAATAACAAAAACAAAACTAAACGAGATAAAGAAAAAAAAATTAAATAAAAAATAAATAAATAAGTAAAGTAAAATAAAATAATACAATTAATACTTTTTGTATTTCTTTACTGTTGTAGACACCACTTACGCGATTATTGCCTAGTTAACAACTTTGCTCCATTCAATTCTTCTTTTTGCTGTTTGGCGCCAATTGGAAATACCAAGTACAGCCAGCTCCTTTTTACCTGGTCTTTCCAACGGAGTGGAAGTCTTCCTCTTCCTCTGCTTCAGCCGGCGGGTACTGCAAGCTGGAGTATTCTTATCCATCCTAACCATATGACCTAGCCGGTGCATACGCTGTTTCTTGATTCGCTGAACTAAGTCAATGTTGCCGTATATCTCGTACATCTTACCGGTTCTTCGACTGCGATATTCGCTGTTCTCAACTTGTAGAGGACCATAAATCTTGCGCAATACCTTTTTCTCGAAAAGTCTTAACGCCGACTCATCAGATGTTGTCATCGTCCATGTCTTCGCACCATATAGCAGGACGGGAACGATAAGCGACTTGTAGAGTTTGGTCTTTGTTCATCGAGAGAAGACTTTACTTTTCAATTGCTTACTTAGTCCATTGTTGTTGGTGCTAATACTGGTTCCAAGTGACGTGGGAGCCAAGTAGCGAATGCGGTGACTGTTTATCGGTGTGCGCCTGCAGCTGTACACTCTTATAAAGGATTGTACCTTCTGAATTTAGCTCTCCAGCTCGTATTATTTACTCTAGCAATAAACTAAAGAAATCACCGATAAAGAGTCACCTTGTGTGAAAGCTCGCTTGGTATCGAACGGCTCAGATAGATCCTTCCTGATCCTGGCGGAGCTTTTGGTGTGGATTAACGTCAGTTTATACATCCATAAAAATTTTGCAAGACTTGGAGCATGGTGAATATCTGATCAATGGTTGACTTACCAGGTCTAAAGCCACAATCCAATCAGTTTGCTGACGGTGGGCTTCAGTCTTTCACAAAATACGCTTGATAGAACCTTACACGTATATGCGATATTAAGGAATTTTATTCCACGGTAATTGCCACAGACTGTGGGATCGCCTTGTTTGTAGATTGGGGAGAGCACACTTAACTTCCAATCTTCGGGCATGCTTTCATCCGACCATATTTTGCTAGCACCTGATCAGTTCTTCACCGCCGTATTTGAATAGCTCGGCCGGTAATTCATCGGTCTCTGTCGTTTTGTTGTTTTTTAAGCGGGCGATTGGTATTCGAACTTCTTCATAGCCAAGTAATAGAATGTCTTTTCCATCGTCGTTGATTTGGATTTTGGGCTCACCATCTCCGGATACTCCATTTTGACTTCTATTCAGCAGGCTTCAGAAGTGTTCCCTCCATGAATTTAATATGCTCTGGGTATCGGTGGATAGATAAAATTTTTGTGTCCTACAAGAGCCTGCTCCGGTCTTGAAACCTTCCGTAAGTCGTAGTATCTTCTCATAGAATTTTCGAGTGAAACCCTTGTCGGCCAGCTTCTCAAGCTCCTCGTACTCCCGCATTTCGGCCTCTTTCTTTTTTGTCTGCAGATGTGACTTGCTTCCCTCTTCAACTCTGGGTATCTATTCCATCCCGCATGTGTTGTGGTCGATCGCAACGTTGCGAGGTAGGCAGTCTGTTTTATCTCCACTGCGACACGACAGTCCTCATCGTACCAGCTGTTTTGCGACCTTTACGAAATCCAATAGTTTACTTTGTAAATCGATAAAATCTGTAAAAAGGTAGTGAAATACTTTAAAGCATTTTATTTTTTATGGCATTTGCACTTGAATAAACAGAAATATTATTCTGCTTAACTGGATACGAGTTTATACATAACTATTTAAGAGTAGGATTAAATATATAACTTGAAACATTTTGTTAGTGTAATATTTATTTTCTGAAAATTTTCAAGTCTGTTGTAAATTTTTAAGTTAAAACAAAAACAAATGGTATAAATTATATTGAATATTTCATTGGAAATTTAAAGTGATTCAGTCTGACTTAAGTGAGAGTCAATTACAAAATAAATATCAAACAGAACGTTAAAAAATATATCGCAATGGCTAGAGGCGCAGGCCATAATTTTTCAAAAGAAGCAAGCTTCCAATTTTACCAACTTTCCTTTTCTTTTTCCTTCTCTTTCTCCTACTCATTCCTATACAACGCTGAAAGCAACCGTAGTACTCGTGTCAACTCCACCTCATCTTAGCCCTTCATATACATATTTCTTAGTGGCCAACTCTAAGTAATTAGCTGAAGCTCTCCTTGCTTTTACCACGTTTCGCGTTTGGCTTCTGCTATCTCTGCGCTACTGTTGCTGTGACTGTTTCGTAGGCATATTTCCGCAAATTGCCATAAATGTCAAGCAGCCGTTCAGTGGCTACTTATGTGTGTTAAAGCTCCACCCTTTTGCGGGCTAAAATATGTATAGCTTACATTTTGCCTGCGGCGAGATGGTAAACGAGCTACAAGTACATAGAAGCACAGCGTTTAAGGGCTTCTTTTAATAATTGTCTTCATTAAAACGCTATAGGCTATAAAGTGATTTCCTTCTTTGATGGTACGGGTATTTCGAATATTGTTGTTATTTTCTACGTTTTCCGGACATTAAAGAGCAACGAATGATACTTGAAAGTAGTGGCATTTTGTTATATCTACATCGCTTTTAATTAGCTACATCCGGGTGATAATGGGTGGTTTGCTAAATAAAATATTATTAAAATGAAATTAAATTCACCAAAATAAAATAAAATAAAATAAAATAAAATAAATAAAAAAAGTGAACTAAAAAAATTAAAATATAATATAATAAAAAATAAAAATAATATAAAATAAAACAAAATAAATAATAGAAATTCTATAAAATAAAATTCAATCAAATAAAATGAAAAAAGTATTAAATAACAAAATATATGAAAACGAAGATGTAACCACCCTATATTCCCTTGTGTCCTTCGTTTTCTGGCGTTGATCGGTTTTTGTAGCGGAAATTTGGTTGTTACTTCTTGTGTTGTTGTGCCCGCCTGCTGTTCAGCAATTTACAAATTTTCTAAGCACCTTTGTGTGTTTCTCTAAAGATTTAGTATAACCACATCTGTCCAGCAACCACTGCGTAGCAACTTATTTCAAAGGAATTAGAAATTTGTAAATACATACACATACTCGTACACACAAGTATCATTAACCACAACTTGTGACTTCCCAACAAATACCTTCTGTTGCGAATTAAATTTTATCACAACTTTGCAGAAACATGAATTGCATAGAGAGGAGTGGGATTTAAATATTACTAACTGCTTTAAAAAAAAAAACAAACTAAATTTTTAAGTTGAATGGATGACATCGGTTTGAGAATGACTGTAATTTGGTATTTGTGGGAATATAAGATATTGTACAATACATATATCTAACTTCAAATTGCATCTTTATATACTACTATTTTTTATGTATTATTTTATACTCCACCAACTCTGATATATTTTGGATTAATATTTTATTTTTATAAAAGCTTAATCCATTTTCATTTAAGCTATTACATCATGCTTTCTCTTTACGTTATTCTATTTTAGCTGCATTTTATTTAACTGAAAATTTCTTGCACACATATTTATAGATTCACATTTTCGAAAAATATTATATTCCACACACTTGTAGTTTTGTAAGCCAACAAGAAGCTTTCCACCAACAGTATTTCCAATGTCATTCACTTATTTTATATGTAGTGCGCATTTTAACAATTATAAATTACACTTCAAAATCAGAGTGAAGAAGAAATTTATCACAAAATAACATTTTCTACTTCTTCTTCGTACTCTCTTTTGGTTTTTATAAAACTGTAAGTTTTGTTGGTGTAATGTGCATTTGTATTTCACATATACCATAATTTTCACATAGTACTGCACTCAACCTTTAATTCAGTTGTAGCATACCTTCGAGCGTTCAGTACTTGTTGTGGTACTAACCTAACTAAAGGCAAGAACATTGAATACACGTATATGTGTGCATGAACTCTATACTCAGGAAAACAAACATTCATATATTACTTAAAAGTACTTATTCAAGTGACGTTTTTCTTGAATGTGATTGTCAAGCTACTAGATTCTTAAAGTATACATGCCTAATATTAGGTGTAGTTATTATTAGTATATTATTTTAAATCATTCACTTTCTTCGTATTAAAAGCTTAAAGTGGCCAAAATGGCTCTTTTAAAATTAATTTTAAATTGATTTGAAAACCTTAATAAATACATGGCGAAAGTATGTTAAAGAGGTTATGCTATTTACTTACAAATTCTAAAAGTCATGTCTAACTCCTATTGCCACTTCATCGCCTGTCTTTAATAACCACGCTTTTACATCATACATCCGATTGAGGTCGACTTGTGGAGCTTTATTTCCATTCATGCAGAGAGGCTTTCACTTTCTTACTTCGCATGGCTGTTTTGGTCAATGACATCATATTATCATCGACACTCTTGTGAAAAAGCTATATACTCGTAAGTTTTGGCGGGATGTCAAACTCAGTCACAGCTCTTGTGGAGCCAGTTCCTTTTCCTGCTAGTGCAAGTTGCTCTAAAATCAATAAAAGGATGGTTTGTATAGATTATTTTCAGAGGTCTTTTTCACTATGGTGTATTATTGACTAATATTGGATTTACCTGGTTTGGTTTGGTTGAACAGTGGGTGAACAGTGTTTCACACAATATGTTGAATCCGGAAAGGATAATTGGTGGAGACTGTGAGGACTCCGTTTATATGGATTGCACACAGTACACTCATGTTCATAAAAGCTTATGCATATACAATACTTTGTCGATTCCTCGCGGTTCAATGTGTTAGCTGGTAGACGGGTAACGGAACGTCTGTATCATCATCATCGATTGAGGAATCGGGTTCGCCATCTCCTTATGTCTAAGAACCACTGTAAATTAGCAGGCTGGAGAAGTGATACATATATAAATTTAGGCTATATATCGATCATTATGTAATCGTATTGAATCCTACATTGATAAGACCTGTAAGACCTGTATTGAAGCTTTCAGGCAGTCGTTGAGACATTTTTTTGGTGACTAGTTAGCTTGAGCGTGAGAGGGGGCCTTAGGAGTCTATGTAAATTCCGATAAAAAGGTATGACTTAGTTTCAATTGTGTGAATATATTTATTTATATACAATGGGAATTGAGAGGCCTGGTGTGCATTATGCTCTTTCATAAATATGTCACATTCACTCTAAAGACAGAAACATACCCAATATTAAAACTAAACAACGTAATGATCACTAGATGGGCGGCCGACCTGTAAAAGCAATATTTCTGCTAAAATACGGAATCTCGGTTACTGGGTAAAAAGACAGGTTTGGATCATAAGCGTAACGATACCTCACAGGTTCACCTTGGTGCTTAGAAAATCCTTCGCAAATATTAACTTCTGTTTTATTGAATCTTGATTATTAAAATGAAGAAATTTCATCAAAAAAAATTGAAAATTGAACAATTTCAAATAAACACTTGAACAGTTGAGCAATGACCTAGTGTCGAGTGAGTATCTGTCGTTTGGCACTGCTCGTTAATCAGTAGAGGGATTTTATATTGTATTAAAAGGATTTTTGGATCGTTAAAATAGCTTGGCGATAATTTTAACGATTTCAATATTTTCTGTACTTATTTTAACGATATTTGCTATCGCTTGGTCAGCTGTTGTCGTAAACTACTTAATAAATCGTTAAATATGCGACGACTATTTTTTAAAGTAAAGTAAAGTAGATCAGGAAGTTGCTAAGTTTTTTAAAAATTAAAGAAAATAATAAAAAAAAATGTTTTGGAGTATTTGGCATTCGTTTTTTCCTATTTCTCCACTTTATCTAAATTTCAAAATCTATATAGACTAACGCCACTTTAGTTGAAGAAGTCGTTTCTCATTTTTATAGCCAACTAGAAAGCAAAATAATAAAAAAAAATATCTACAGAGAAACGGGTAGTAATATACCTTTTAAATATTTATTCATTTCTACGAAAATACTTAAGGGTTCTAATCGCCTTGAGATTTTCGCAATATGATGTTGTCAACCTTTCATTGGAGAGTAACTATGAGTCAGTCATCCGTAAGCTATTTTATCCCCATCGTGGTAACTTTTTACAAAGGTTAGGTTTCTCATGTCCCACAAGAAACTTTTGCTCCATGATTGTCACTATTTGTTGGAGACACTTTTGGGGTAATCGACAGCACTCATGCGTCAACGAGCCCCCGAAATCAAGAAGAAGCCTATTTTAACCAACTGTCAATGTGAAAATGGTAATAATTTTTTTTTTTTTCAATTCACACAGTTCATCATGATTTTTTTACTTGAGGCTTCTCTGCAGTCACGCACCGTATTTTGAAAGTGGAAACCACAACATGTTTTTGATTTCGTAAACTTTAACTAACATTAAAAAGAGTTAGAGAATCGCATACTCGTTAGCACAAGTGACAGATTCGGACAAATCGTATCGATAAAAGTTACTGAATTGCACCAAAGGTATCTAGAACTCCAATACATACCGTAATGTATTAAAAAAAAATCTCCTTTGCCACCATTTCACAAAAATAACCCGCTCAGAGAATTTTAAAGATTAATAAAAAATATGTTTTACCATTAAGTGGTAACCTACTTTGCCTTAGTTCCACCCACAAAATTTAAACCAACTTGGCAATATTTCTTTGTTTTATTGCCAAAATCGTCAATGCCGAAAGACACCACAAATACATGAAAGCAAATAATAATAACTTAAGTGCATATTTGTAGAATGGATTGTAGTTGTAATCGTTGCGGCTAGCAGCTGACAGTTGTCACAATGAGGGGCTTTCGTGCATGTTAAGTTTTTCATTTGAAATTGAAATTATTATTTTCTTTTTCATTTATTTCTTGGAAAAGTTAAGCTTTTTATACTTCCTTTTCTTTACTTTTTATACTTATTTATTCATTATATGCATATAAGTATATCAAAATGAAATTGTAAAAACAGATTATTTATATACATAAATCTATTTTTGTTTCTTTTCCGAAAATGGTTGAATATTTATTATTCTTGAAAAAGTAAATACTTTTATTACCTTTAATTAACATGAAATTCTCTTAAAATTTTCATTAAATTTAGATGAAAAAGTATATATGCTTGCATACAGCTTAAACGTTCTAGAAATTAATTTAAAAATGTATTAATTATAATATATGTATTACTTATTGTAAAATCTAATTCATAACAAAAATGTTGCCCATTACATCAGAAATTTAATCACAGCATACAATGCCGACAATACTGTTCCAAACTAAAAAATTGCTTATAACAAATGCCCATTGTTGCATGCGTTGCAAATGTGTCTGGGTAAAAGAGACAGTAGAAAGGGTTGAAGTAAAATTGACAGCAAAGGCGTTCATGCAACTGTAATACTTGACCTATATAAGCAAAAGTGCAAAAAAAAATAACAAAATAAAAAAATAAAAATAAAAACTATAAATAAATAAATAAGAAATTCAAAAGAATTATGCAACCAAATGCTAAGCAAGCGTTAAAACTTGAGCCAAACAAAAAAAAAAAAAAAAAAAAAAAAATATGTAAAAGTTTGAAAATGCATAGATTTTTAGTGCAAGTGAAAAACCTTCACATCAATTGCAAAGTGCGAAAAGAAGTGTGAGACTCACAAGTAAAACAACAACAAGAAAAGGAAAATGTAAATAACACTCTACACTACAGTAGCAACAGCTGCACTCTCTCTAAAGTCGACTCATTTCGGTTTCAATTCTAGACAGTTTGTCATCTGGCAGCACACTCGAATTGCTTAGCCTTCACTTCTCGCACTTTCCCAAATGCAATTGCAACCTAATTTTGTTGTAGTTTGCTTGTACGTGTGTATGTGTGTGTGTATATTTTTCAACTTTCTACTGTATTGGCATATTTTAGTTGCTTTCACTTTTCACTTTTTTTGGTCCATCGAAGTAGTTTTCGTATTTACGGAGTGAAAGAGAGAGTAAGAATGTGAAAGAGAAGTAGTGAGCGTGAACGGATGTATGCAATTTCCAATGCAGAAATTTACTGTCGGAAATTTAGGAGAAATTTTTGAATGGTCAATAAAGTTTGAAGTAACGTAACGTTAGATTAGAGTTTTTAAGAATCCATTTCTTCTTCTTTACCGCTATAATTGCTTCAGAATTGCTCCCCTCCAAACTCATTATGCCTGGTTGGTTGGAAAATTTGCTCTGTTTTATGAACTGTTTTAGTTTGTTTCCACCATGCGTGTTTATCACCATAAATTTAGAATTAGGAGTATTGGAAAGCTTGTGGAGATGATATCTCAGGGGTAGATGCAATTAACAGTCTGCCTATAATTCACGCTGTCCCATAATAATCGTACATCTTACGTAACTTAATTGTTTCTCCATAATCCATGGCTTAAAGCTGCACTTGAAGTCGCTCAAGGGTTTGTGACACTTGATGTTGACAGTCTTGCCAGGAGGGTCAGCACGAGCCAGCTCATCTGCCTTTTCATTATCTGTTAGGTACATTCATGTGACCGAAGACCCTGGTGATATTCTATGTGATTAATCGCGATATTCTATTAATAGCCTCTTGGTATGTTTTACTTATAACGCTTGAGCTACTTTGGTTTTTAGGGAGATTGCAGAAGAATTCTACTCGTGTGTCTATTTCGCATTATGTTGCTGGAGAAGAAGAACGTTTAGCATAAGCTTTCTTATTGCTTTTGCAATTATCTTGATATTTTTCCGATAAATGATAAACTGTAGATCTAGTTTATTCCTAGCCTCCTCCGAATGACCGATGGAATTTTATGAGGAGCCTTTATTTCTTGTCAGAAATACACTCGAAGGGGTTGACATTACCTGTTGAGTGGCGACCGCAATTCGAAAATTTTATTTTCTATAATTTTTGATGTGGCTAGAACTAGGACTCGAATCCTGGCCTTCCAAATGACCGTATGCACTGCTAGCCACTCGACTTTTGCGGCCGTCTTAAACATTTGACATTTTTATACATTTTTTATACATGTATATGAAGTACTAATGCTATTTTACTCGAGAACTCAAGGCTCAAGATAATATGTGTCCATATATAATAGTTTAATTTTTTTTGGAGAAGAGAAAGTAGAAGATACCGTCTCTAACAAATATTCAGCTTACATTGTTATATTCTGGATTATGCTTTATTTTAATTAAACTACAAAATTTTATTTCCAAAATGCGCACAGCTTTATTTTAAATCTCACTTAATCGCCATTCATGAAATATCCTTTTTTGTATTTGTATAGACTTTGTTGCATATGTAAGACACTTAGAGACGATTACGCGCTGAGAGCTTGTACATATCCATTGTAGGTCGTTTGAGGTTTATAAAATCTGTAATTCCTTCTTTATTCTTTGTTGAAGCTTTAGTGCTTGTTTTTATTATATATAATATATATTATATGTAATATATAATTTGCTCTTTGTAACCGCTGATACGATTTTCGGTTTGTTTTTATTGCTTAATTTTGGTTTTTAGTATTTCATGAGTTATTTCAATGTTAAAAAAGTGTTAAAAAAAATTTGTATTTTTACTTAAATACATGTGTACCTTTGTAGTATTAATAGTTCAATTGTTATCTGAATAGTATGTTAATCCTTGAGACGAAGCTTGATTCAGAGATCGAGTAACTGCAAAATAGTAACATTCAAGTACATAATTGGCTGCTGCCATGCAACTTTCTTTCTGGCATCATCCTTTCAAGGAGCTGCGCCCATTGCTTTTTGTTTTATATCCATATAACTGATGATGTTGCCTTGCGGCAGCTGCAATATCCGAGTGGATGGGAACGCGTACTGCCACTCTATCAAAAATTATAGAAAATTGATTGCTCTTATTGCAGTTTATACTCCTGAAAGTACTACTCATGCAGGCAGTCGCTGGAACATTAGCATGAGGAAGTTTCAGAAATCTTGTGGGCTTAAAACAATACATTAAAATATTTTAGAACCAATGAAGGTGGGAGATATCTTTCTCGCATGAACTACTGTAATCCTAGCTATCAATCTATAATGTGGTCTTTCCAAGCTGCTTTGAGCAGTTGCAACAAACAAATGGTAAGTATTGTGCGGTACATTCAAAATTATGGAAAACAAATTTGTAATTGCGCTCGCTCCTCCGAGTGTATATCGGACATTAAATATAAAGCATCTCATATAAATCCAATAGCCGTTCCGAAGTAGCTTATAATAAACTGTAGGTCCCTCCATTTAATTTAAATTTTTTTAATTTTGAATATTAGTCGAACCAGCACTTGAACCCTGGCCTTCCGAAAATTAATACGCAATGTTAACCACTCGGTTATTGTGCGACTCTGCGACACCTTTATACTAGTTAAATACTAGTACATTTAGGGGTATTGAATTTCTACTTCACCAAATATGCAAAATAAAAATAGAGCTGAATTTCCCTGTAAGGAGACTCAAACCGACAACCTTCAGCTCATCGGCTATCGTGGTGAAGCAGCGGCCACGTCATTTTGTGGACTTCAACAGAGTGTAATGGACATTTCGACTCACCCATGGTATGCTAGATTCAACAACAACACTCGTTGGCAGAAATTCTAATTATTCGTATCACTAGGGACAAACTGGTATAATTTCGTCTTCAAAATAGTAGTACTTAACTAGAATTTTTGCAATTTAGTCTACCTCCCGCTTGCATACTATGTAGCCCTGAATGTACTTTGGTATCATCCAAGCAATAATCACTACATCCTCTCGAATCAATTCGCACACCATAAGCCCACATTCATAAGTTTCATAAGTTCAAGCATTCCCCATGAATATTCCAAATGCATTCAGAGTACAAAAGCTTTGACGTAATCTAATCAATGAGAACAACCTGTGATCTCTGCTATGGAGATGTTTCTGAAGAACAAATCAATCAAAGTGAGATTAACATGCTTCTACAAACAAACATATATGTATATATGTATGAGTACATATGCACATAAGTATGTATCAATGTATACCGTTATTTGTATGCAGACAGCTGCAATTACATGCCTGACAGGCAATTTGACGTGCTTGCTTTTTTGACTTTAAGTTGTGGTTGTTGTTGATAGGATGGTGGTGATGGTGTCAACAATCAACACTGTATCTTCAAGGCACGTTTTTTGGGTTTTTAATGAAACACAATGTGCATGTATGTATGTATGTATATGCAAATGTGTATAAGCTTTGGCTAAAACAATAGCTTTAAAATTGATGCGAAATATCTCCTTAATGTTTGGTTTTGTTGCTGTTGGCTCAGTAGTGGGTGTATTGCCACGCGCCAATTAGGTAAATATATATTTGTCCTGATGTGTTAGTACTTTTCACACACATATTCGTGCCAATTGTAAAAGTTAAATTATTCCAAATCTTTTTGCACGCACGACTTGTGGTGAGCACAAACATCTTCATCCGAAGCGCATAAAAACAAATGAGATTAGCGATGGGCATAAAATTACGGAAAGATTTTTTCTTTTATTTGGCGCAATTAGGGAATTAATTCTTTTTTTTTTTGTAATTGCCCAAGTGGTGGCAGTAATACACATGTCTTTTGTTTGTTTTCAACCTGTTTTTGGTTTTCGCACTGTTGCTGTGACTTTTACCCGTATTTTTTCAATCCCACTCTTTCGACTTGTCGCTCTTCCGACGTATGTATTATACGTAGGTTGTATTGCTCTCGGGATATTTAAATTTTGTTAATATATGAGTGAGTTTGCGAAGATCTCTACAATAAAAAATGGTGGCTACAACAGCCGAGTGGGAAGCAGTACGCACTATCATGTCTTTTTGTGGGCGCCCCTCAGCTGGAAATGTCAATCACTCCTAGTGTTTCTGACATGAAATAAATGTTTCTTATAGAAATCGATCAACTATTCGAGGGAAGCTTAAAATGACCTTTGGATGCCTAGATTTGCTTAGAAAAATATCAAAACGTACACCATAAATTTGACGAGAAACGAACTCAGCCGCAAATGGCTTTAGCCTAAAAAAACTATAATGAGTACAATAATGGTAAATGGAACCTCTTTATAAATCAATCTCTCGGAGTGTATGTTTGATATGAAATAAAAGGCGGTGACTGTATATGTATCTATCGGTCAGTGACTAGTTAGAGCCACTGACAAGCTCATTAGGTACGACTTAGTAAGTGCTAAGGGATCTCCCTCTAGTAGGAATTTCCAATTCCGCACATTTTCGTATTAGCTAACCGTTTGTTGAGTTGTCCCGCCTCTTTCCCATTGACATTGATGCGAGGAGTGTCCAACCTTGGAAACTCAAAAGTTCACTAGGTCGTTGCAAAACGAGGTCTTTTATCCAATGCCGTAAAAGGCATCAGACGCTGCGCAGACGCAAGTGGCATACCGCCCTAGAGAGTAGGGATGGAAATACGCAAACAGATCAGATAGTCAGATATATGATCCGGAACTGATTCACTGCCTCTCGCTTCCAACCACAATTGCCAGCTCAAGTATAATGAAAGAAGTGAAGATGGTGAAGTATATACTAAGAGCCATTTCAGAGGCGCAATGAACTGTACTAAGTGACGAAGTCACAGTCAGGCTTTTGGCATTTTCTGGTCTTGAGACGAGCAATAACGAATTCGAAATCATTGTTAAAGATTGCACTGTCGGCATACTGCCTGCAGCAAAAATTGTTAAGTTCTTGGAAACAGTGTCCACAAACTCCACATACGTACATAGTTTTGCTAGTATATTTGGACTGAAATTTAGTTTTTGGTTATTATGTTTCATTTCAACTAACCAATCAACTGAGACAATTGGAATTCGAACTTCACAGGATTTAGTACTTCCTTACATGCTTTTCATTCTTTTATACCTTTCCATTCTCTCTTCGCTCTACCGACGTTTTGGACTTTCTGTTTACAATTTTTTTCTCTTCACATTCCTGTACCGGCGCCATTGTTGGCATTGAAGCGGAAGCATGGATTTATTACAGTTAAGCTGTGCGCCTGCTGTGTACTACATACGTATGCATATGCTCATATAATAGATATGTGAAAGGAAAAGCTGCAGTGCAAATGTTAAGCGCTTTCAAAAGGGGTGTGTGAAAAAGCAACAAAATAAATTAATTTGCATGTGTCATAATGCGTATGTGTGACCTGTGTATGTGTGTGTGTGTAACATGCGTATCAATAAACATGTATACATGTAAAAATAAATATTTCAACGTATGCATGTACATATGTACGAGTATGTGAAAAGATGTAGAGATGAGCTCTTGTTTTATTTTTAACCCCTTTTGCTTGTGTCATGAATACATCGATATATATACACATATCTGTGTAGCCATGCAATTTGTAAGTCCTTATGTATATTTATGAGCTTTTCATAAGAAATCTCCTATATGTACATATATATGTATTAACAAGTACATATGTATACAAGTATGTTCATATGGCTAACGAAGACTAAGCTATAAAAGTGCACCTGCCCTCTTTTGTTCGGTTTCGATTTAAATTTACGCCTGTGGCCCATGGCTTTAGTATGAGGTATACATGTTTATAAACGTTTTCGTGTGAGTATGGCACTGCAAAGTCTTCGGCTTATTTGGAAAATCTTTTGAGTATATTTTTATGCAGTAACACCCAAAAGGAGGAGAGCTTAGTGAGCTTCTCATTCATACTATTGACATAAATACATTTATTCTTGTTAATTCAGGCGGTGGAGGAAGTATTGATAATAATTTTCTTCTTCTTATTTGACTATAAATATATCTTCCGAATTGATAAACCTCTCCTCTAAGTATTTTATAAAAAAGGTGAGCACACAATAGAGCTAATTCAAATGTAATGTACACCGCTTTAACTGGAAAATACTGCCAGATCTTTGTAGGGTGAAATCTTTAGTAAACCCCAAACGTATTTTATTGCCAATGTGACCACCACTACCGAAATCGCATGACTAACGATGTACTGGCTTAAATATGACAACGTAGAAATAGACGTTAGTGGACGTAGGTAATTCTTTTAGACGCTATTTTGAAAAGAGTATATTTCAGATCAGGGATTCACTCCTGAAAGAATATATTGTAAAACAAAAATGTACACTTTCATGTGTTGAGTATGTTCTCTGATTCTGAAATATGTTCATGTTGCCCGGGCTGGAGTAATTTGTTTGCTTAAAGGAAATCAAAATCTATTTTATTTCCAGTCAACGTGAGAGAACTAGTATTTTAAACGAATTTCAGCTCACACAAACGTCCACCTCCAACGGCAAAATTTTGTTCAGCGTTGAAGCTAACTTTTATACGTCTATGAAACGAAATAAAAGATAATCCTCATCCCTGTGGAACGCTACTGAGCCATGATCAATGACTTTTTCGTGCTTGAATTGGATAATAATCTTTTGTTCCAACAAAACAGGAAACTTTTAGTGTGCGCATTATATCGCGTCGCGAACCTGTGGTATGGCCTTCAAGATCAAGCGACTATGGACTATGGACTATTTTTTATGTAGTTGCGCTTGCATATTCTGGAAGAAGATATCTGGCTTGGTATTGCGAACATATGAACCCAATTGCTGCAAGAAGTGTTCGAAAATTGGAATTTGTACGAGCCAGCTGTTGGTCACTCGACATGAAACTTAATAACAAACCTTTATCTTTATAAAAAAAACTTGATTCTAGACCATACAATTAAATTTTATGCGTTATATTACATCTTGAAAACCACTTGTTTAAAAAAATACCCTTTACAACGGCACTAAACTGCGACAGAGAGCAGAAATAAACACTGAACTGAACTAGAAGCAAAATATAGCAGGAAGTCGGTAGAAAACGTAGAAATGATCCAGACAAATGGCTGTCAATAAAGCTGATGTGCAAATTCAAAATTTTTTTTAAAACGAAACGCCAGACTCGGTGAATTTATCCCAGTATAAATGCTTGTTTACCCATTGGTTTTCGAAGTAAGAAGGAATTAAGTACCCTTATTTACTTTACATGATAGGATAGGTCCTAAAATAGGTGACATGAAAAGGCTCTAGAGAAATATATGATGATGATGGCTTATCGATTTTAAAGAATATAATTCAGAGCTAATCCCCATTGACCGTAATCAAAAAAAAGAAGCTAATAATAGTTAATTAGGTGGAGTGTCTATCGACGGGAGCTTGAATACATTTAAGCTAGAGTAGGTCCATCCCTGTCCATCAACTTCGATTCCCTTATTTGCTCTCATAGATATATCATGAAGTTGATAGCGAGTAGGTTGAAGTAATTTCTGCCACCAAATAGGTCCATTGTGCCAAATGGTGAATTTGACAAAAAGAGAGCAACCACAGTTCCGCTCAAGTCTCTAAAGGTTGTCGCCGGCTCTAGAGATGCAAACCTATTACTCCAAAGTGAGAGGCATTTATCAAGGAATTATGTTGAGATTTCAGGTTCTTCAATGGCGGATCTAGAATATATTATTGGGTGGGCATAAAAATTGTATATCAAATTCGTTAGGATTAAAATCCCATGATTACTGTTTAATATGTTTAATATGTAGAGACGCAAAATTTAATATAATATATTTTATTATTAGAATAAAAACATTCCCATATTAGGGATATCTGATGTGATCAGCTCATATGTAAATCCTTTAAAAAGTGGCTCAATAAGTTATTTACTGGGATTCCTCTACGTCTCCCTAGTAAGTAGCCCAGGTGAGATAAAGGCTGTGCTGTTTGGTCATTTCCTGTAAAGGTCGATAATAAAATTTTAAAGTTGTTGTGATTGACTATTGCTAAAAATGAATATCCCATTTTTCATCAATTTTGGTCCAATGTAATCTGCAGATTCCATAATAGCTGAAATTTAGGCCAAAAGCATTGAAATGATGGTATATCCCGGAAGAGTGTTCCAGTTATGGGTTTCTTAAGAAGACATCAACACCAACTCTTCCATCGAGCTTCAATTCATCAGTATATGTCTCATTGCTTTCCTCTGGCTGTTAATTATCCGCTACCTTCTTTTGCAGATATGCGTCAAATAGTTGTTAAGACATGATTTGTTGACCTTTGCGAATTGGTTAGATATATAAGATATAAAATAAAAAAACGTCCCTATGCTGGACGGGTCATGTTTTCCGAATGGATGAAAACATTCTGAAACTTTACTAGGCAGTACGCTAGTGAAAGCAGAGGAAGAAAAATATCAGGTTTACGAAAACTTGGTGTGTAATTGTTGCCTCAGCTATAATTGCCTTAACGGTGCCTACGCCAAGCAAGAAGAAGTAGAGTTAGTATAGGAAACCAGAGTTAAGCAGCGGTCGTCTGTGTTCGTTGGTTTAAAGGAGCACATTTCGAGGATTCTCTAGTATCAAAGCCTAGTGGTTAGCATTGCGCACTAAAATTTGGAAGGTCAGGATTCAAACATCCAAAATTGTTGGCAAGTTAGTTAACTGACAGTAAATGCGTTTGAAAAAGGAGAAATTTAAAAAAAAAAATATTATTATTGTTTTGTTTTCTTCTTTCTACGAACTTTTGAGTCTTCTCTCACATCAACATACTTATGTTAACACCAATCGCCAGAACGCGTGGGAGCAATTCAGCCAGAGGCGCCGATCCGAAATGTGTTGAGCATACATTGAATGCATCTCAATTCATTCGTCTCAGTTGTTAATAAATATTTGCTTGCTGAAAATAAAAATTAAACAAAGTGAAGGGGAAAAAAATTAAAAAAAAAGAAAAACAAATACCCTTCGATGAAATGGAGCGGAGCGCAAAGTTTGTAAAAATCAGTAAAAAAAAACAGAAAAAAAAGAAATGCTTCACAAGTTTAACGCTTGTTGTTGTCTGGGAAAATAGTAGTTGAGTAAGCATGTTATTAAAGAGTAAAAGCGCATAGTCGCTGGTTGCCCTTCGCTCCGTCAGGAAGTTGCTTGCGCTGGTTCAGCAGTTTCAACAAGGCTGATTGCAAGCAGTGCGCCACACAGACATTTACACATACATACAAGCACTTTATTTGCAGATTAATAGCATTCTTTGCTTATACTGCGCAAATGGAGTGGAACGTTGGTTGTCCGCAAGACGGTCGTGTAGACGGTCAGTCGGAAAGGATAAGCACCATAGTTGGTCTGTTGATCCCTCTTTGCTCGAGGACAGCCAGTCTGCCAATTATGAATTGATTGTGTAAGGGACGATTTCTCTATTTCTTCTACTTTAATTCAATCGTTCGTTTGTTCGTTCGTTCGTTTGCACGATTTTAAGTTGTTGACGCTTGTTTTGCTGTGCTGTGTCGCAAGCGTTTGTAAGCGGATTCGTTGGCTTCGTGGAAAGCCACTAACTTGTTCAATGCTGATTGCTGCTTGTCGTCAACGTTCTTACGTTTTTCTCTTCTTACTGTTATTTTTTTTTTGTTTTTTTTTTTTTTGTTTTCTTTTGTTTATTGTTTTGCTGTTTACGTGTTATTTTCTCTCAGTATTTTTATTGTTGAATAAAATTTGCAAAGCAAACGAATCAATGATCTGAAAATCATTGCTTTGCGCTTGGCTTGGTAAAATAATAATAAAATGACGAAAGAAAGCTTCGAAGAAAAGAAGAAAAGCGATAAAATTGTGAGAAAAATAGAAGGCCGTAGATAGGTTAATATTGAACATATCAGAGAAATGCTTAAAATATGTAAAAATGTATAAAGAACAGAAAAATACACCTATAAATAAATATACTGATTTGGTCACTAGGTAAATAAGTGTAATAAAAATTTTGAAAGAGTTTGGCTCTGCTTGGCGAAGTGTAGAGCTAAACTTGAAAACTATTTCAGTATTCATACTTATTCACAAATAAAGAGAAGAAATTTAAAAGAGAAATTGATTTGCCCACAATTTAAGTGATTTTTCACCGTGATTATGTTCTATGCACCACACTGCGTATACGTAACTTAATAAATTGTTTGCTAAAATGTGTATAATGTAATTGAAAACTAGAACAGCCTTGACTGTAGTTAAGTTTTTATAATGAAAAATTGAAAACTTTGAGTTTTTGTTTTTCTTTTAAAAAGGGTTAAAAAGAACTAACAAATTTTAAAGGTTCGGTGTTTTTGGCAGCAAGCAAGGGACATCCTGTTAGATCGCTGAAAGGGTGACAACCCTTGGCCGGATAAAATCCGGGTCAACTTCAGTGCGTAGAACCGGCTGTCTTGAGAGTTGCAAGGGACATCCTTATTGTATAGGGTGGGCCTTCCACCGTTTGTTTGTTCTAAAACTGCTTTTTTTTTTATTTAACACTAGTACAAAAATGATCAAATTCACCCATTAGAAAAATCGGGATATATTGAAAACATTCTTCGAAAATGGTGAGTCAAATTTGATTCTGTTGGCCTATTTTTATGAGGACCTCTTAAGAACCAGAGATGATTCATCACTCGAAACAGAAAATTTAAGTCGCCATTACAGCCCTATAGGGTGACACAATCGAAAATGTGTTGAGAATTTAAGTCGACAGACAGAATTAATTAATGCAAGGAAAGCCTCGATTGCCATATGAATGAAATGGTATTGCAATGTATACAGATATGCATATGTAATGTAGGTACGTGTAGTTATAAATATATAATTGTTGCTTTGTAACCGCTGAAGCGATTTTCGTACAAATGGATGAACTTACTGTTTATTCTAAGTAGGCTTCGAACGATCTGATGGATTTTTATAATCAGCTTTTTATTTAATTTCGGAAATACTCGTACACTCCGATGCCTTGACATTTTCTGCGAAGGGTCGACCGCAACAAGACAAATTAATTTTCTATATTTTTGAATGTTGATGAGATCAGCACTCGAGACCTGGCCTTTCATTATTAACCGAATTATTTAGGCATTTTAATAATTAGTTCGGACTAATCCGTGCCGTTGGAATTTATGCTTTGCCATGAACAAATTATGCTCTCATTGTTGACTAGTTGGAATATTCTTATATCCGTGCATCTAGACCACAGTCTACTTTAAAAGAACCTCTAAATATGATCATTGATATACTGTCGCCTGACTTGGCAGTTAATGGTGGTGCCGTCACCTTTCCGCTTAAGGGAATAGAAAAAGTGGATTGTTTAACCAATAGGTTATTCAAAATTATAGTAAGCTTTACTCTTCTGCCACGTTTCTCCTATTAGGGAATAATGATTAAGAAACTTTGATGGTTTAAGCATTGTTTTTAACGCGAGAGGAGGTATTTTCTTATGTTACTCTTAAGGGGTATAGCCATTCTAGAGATTGAAAAATAGACGAATTTTTTAAAATTTATTGTAGGAATGTGGGAAAAGGAATAGAATTTATATTTGATCATTTTATTGAATATATATTGATATAAAAATTATTCTTTAATTATTATTTTGTTACAAAATGGCGGTGGTAAAGTCCATTATTTAATCCATGTTTTTTTTGAAAGGCGTCCTCGGGAGGACCGATTTCTTCTAAAGGCTGAGACCTAGAACAGAAAAGCAAGAAATTTCATGATCAACAAACTATGGTCCTTGAAAATACGTAAGGATTTATTTTTTAACTAATTTTTGTGAAAGCGGCACACTCTTTTTTTTTTAAAGATTGATTTGTGACTAAAACTACGCACTAAATTATTAAAAAAGAAGTTTACATTTAATCGAAAAACGGCTACGGAAAAAATGCATTTGTGCAGCTATATAAAAATTTCAGAGAAATCTATGCAATAGGGTGCGAATAATCTGTCCTCTCAGTTTGAAAAAGTGATTTTGTGGAAAACGCACGCACTGAGGGGCTGCAGCAAAATAAAAAGTTCAGCTATTTAAAATATTTTTTTCACTTTAAAACCAGCTACATTTCAAGGGTACACTGTGAGCTAAAAAACAAAATCTTAGAGGGTCTTTAATTGGAGCTCTCATTGTAGCAATCGGACTTCTTCTGTTTCTGGCCGAGATTGCTGATATCATGAAAGCTATAAGTTACTGAGTTGGAGATATCTTCTTCTTCACTTAAAGTTAGATAGCAATATAGGCCTTGGAACTGTTTATTATAAACTTTAAAATCATGCTCGACTTTTATAGAGATTTGACTGGGAATTGCAGAGCACACAAACTTGCTAGAGTAATTGCGATCAAGTAGATTCTGTGGAAACAAACTCATTCTGAATTCATCTGTTAGGTTGATATGAAGGGAGAACAGGTATTACCGTTTATATTACTGTGAATTACAGAGTTCCTTACACTGAGTCTGCAATATGGATTCTGAAATACTGTATAAGGTAATAAAACTAATACACTTACTAATGAAAGAAAGAAAGCTTTCTATTTAGGGGAAATTTTATCTTCCAACAAACAGAAGGATCAGATCACGTCGCTTGCTCTATCATAGTATTTTTGGTCGCTAAGAGCAGCTTATAAAAGTTTATGATAACTTTATTGTATCAGTTTTATCTTGAAGGTAAACTATTCGGAAGGGATAATATTTTCAAAATTTAGGGAAACTAGCATTGAAATTTGTTCCCCATAAGCTATAATAAATGAAAAATTACATAAATAAGCTAATATTTCTTTAAAGTCAAAGTAAACACAGTAATCGAAGAGAGCATGAGGAAGGGAGAACAAATTTTTGTGAAGTGAAACTCAGTTTTTAATAAACGATACTTGTCAAGCTCTCATTATTGCTACTAACGAATCTGCTAAAGGCTTGAGTTGTTCAAAAACTTACTTTTAAGTGAACGTATATAAATCCAAGTGAAAAAATCGAAATCTATTAATGTAAAACATTTTCATTTTCAACTGTCGGCTACACAAAAATTACAATGTTTGCAAGGAAAATTTGGAATTTTGAAAATACAAAAATCACGTAAAGTGCAGCTAGATAATTTTATATCAACATATTTTCTCTATTTTCATTACCATTGTTGTGCATATAATTGCCAATTTGGTTTTGTCACTTTCTTACAAAGCGTACACTTTCTCCCTGTTCATCCCTTGCCCCTCTTGTTAAGTAAAAGTAAAATTCCAAATTTGCCTACTCGTACATTTTAATTGCCACTTTTTGCTACGAATCAGATTTCAAGTGTCCATTTGCTGCTCAAATTTTTGAATTTTTTTCTCCAAAATTTTTTGTTGTTGTCAAACAAGAAGTGGACTTCTTAGTTCTTTGTTTAGAGTTTTAAATTTGAAAGCTTAGGTGAAATTTTAATTAAAATTGCGTGTGGAAAGTTAAAAAATTGCAGGTAAAAGGAAAAAATGAAAAAGAGAAAAGGTGAATGGTCAGCTTAACATTTTTTGTATTCTCTGATTTTTTGCAAATTTTCACTTTGAAGTTTACTTGTGCTGCAGAGTTAAGCTCTCACTTTTCACTTTTCACTATTCAAGTCTCCGATTCCTCGTTTTCCTTCCATGCCTGTCTAATTCTATATTCTTTTCTTTTACTTCATTATTTCCATATGCCACTGAAATGCCGCATATCTTTTCTTATCTCATCTCACACTATCATCAGGTATTTTAGTAGTAATTTTTATATCTGTCCCATGTGTGTACGCCAGTTGCCACTGCCTACGGCTGGCAGCTTTCTCAACACTTTTATTTTCTCCAATTTCTTCTTGTTAAAAGCACGACTTCGTTTAGTTAACTGTATAGAAGTTTGAAATGTATGCATCATCACAGCTGCTAACTGACTTGCCGGCTTACTGACACTTACCGGAATCTGTTGTTTTGCAGAAAAGCAGATTTAAGCGTGGAAAGGATAAAAAACAAAGATTTTCATATTATGCATAAAACGTGCTTTGAATGCATGAGAAGGAGAAAAATTGAGGAAATCTTAAACGCATTGAGAAAATTTTAAAAGCGGTTTGGAAAATCTCAGCAAATAAAAAAAAAACAGATGGCATAAAATTCAAATTTAAATAGTTTTTTTTTATTTTTGTATTTTACTTTTTTTCTGCAAATTATACGAGTATAAGGAAATTTGCAATCTGCGTGCAGCTCATGAAATATTTAGTCGTTATTACTATTAGATTTGTCTCTTATTTCATTCCAACCGCAGGCAAATGGAAGAGGAAATTGTGATATTCTTTCAGGAATTTATTTCCAGAAGCGTATGGCATAATCCTTTACTTCTACTACTTTGGTGTTTAGATGTGTATAAAATAATTACTTTTTAAAAACGTTTATATCTTAGAAGCCATTAGTGATGTATATATATGCGATACCAGGAATAAAAATATATAAATATATTTTCCATGCAATGTGGGGGAGAGATTTTCGATGTTCCATACACTTAACCGCTTGAAATGAATACAGATGAGTCAAGAAAATATTGTAGCAAGTTATAAGGAAAAAAGTTATAGCAGTTTGGATTCACCATTTTCTATTTTATGGAAAACTTTCTCATTTGACTTGAAAAGCAATGAAATTTCCGAAGAAATAATTTAGGTGATGCTTTTTTATTGTGAAGTAAATACATGCCCTGCAAAATTGTGCCGAAAAATTTTGTATAGTCTACGGTAAGAATGCTGTAAATGAACGTTGGACCCAAGAGTGGTGGCTTAATTCTATTCCGTAAGCTTTGATGTCAAAGTTACATCTTGTTTTGGTCGGCCGATCACCCAAAAAGCTAATAAAACTCGGCAACTGGCGTAGTTAGATCAGCATGCGAGCTGTCAAAAGGTAGCGGCAGCATTAAGCAATACTCACGTGATAGTTTGGAATAATTTAAAAAAGGTGAGCTACTCAAAGAAGCTTGATGTTTGGGTACCACATGTGCAAATGTAAAATAAAAATATTAGTTGATCGATCCATTTCTGAGGCGATTCCTCACAGACGAAGAAAACTGTTTCAAACACGAGAACGAAAAACAATTCATGGTCAAAATCTGATCTGGCATCACCTGACTAGCGTTTGTTTCGGTCTATACGAAAATCCCTTAATGATAAAAAAATTGGCCGACCGAATAACTACTGAAATCATTTGGCCAATTTCTTCGCTGACAAAGCACAGAGGTTCTGTACTGATGGAATTATTAAGCCAACAATTTCGATATTTATATGATATTATATGTATATAAGTGAGAGTAACATGTTCCTCATTATTTTTGCAATAGAAGGCCTTAGTGATCTGTATCTCTCGATTATAATTAAGCTAGATGGCATAAGAAAGATGTGATTTTGTAAAAATATGAGAGAAATGGGGCTCACTTAACTCAATAATGTTGGAGCGCATGTCAAAGCTGGACATCAGTAAAGAGAAAATATGATGGATTCTTAAATTTTCCTTCGATAAAGGCGTAAACGTAAGTCAAGCAGCTGAAAATGTGTGAATTGCTTATGGCCCTGAAACTGTAAGTGACAATCATACAAAATTTTAGTTTCCTTCATTTTGTGTAACTTTGATGTAAAAGATGTTCCACAGTGTGGAAGCCAATTGTCGAAAAGTAATGGAAACCGTCGACTGTGATCGTCTTTCCAGCACTATTTCAATCGTCTAGGAACTACTTGAAAAAGGCTTCATAATCACTGCTGAATCGTAACAAAATCGACCCATAACCCATAGACGGTTTCAAACTTGGTTTGATGGCCAGGAAGATTTTATGGTATATTAGGCTGGATTGGAGCGGAAGACAAATTGATAGTGACTCGTCAGATGCCTGATGAGCTTGGTTAACAGGTTCTTATGTTCCCACGGTATAGTCTGGACCTTACACCAAATGATTACCATCTGTTTCTAAAGAGAAGATGGATTGTCTCCATTTGTTTGGCAATATAGACAAGGGTTTTATGGGAAAATGTCATTATTCTTCAAAATGTTAAAAAGTTTTCGAGCAAAACGGTGAATATTTGGCATAAATCGAAAAAATCGAATTCTATATATCTTTGGTAAATAAAACATTTAATTTAATGCTTACTTGTTTTAATATTTAATATACTGAATTCAACTTCTTCCTTTAACAACTCACGAATAGAAGCCAGTGTATTAAAGTGTGAGGAGCGGTAGGTAGTTCCTGGAATATATTGTTGTAAGATTTTTAGCTATATTAAGTACACATTTACGTAATATTGTAGAATATTTTACAATAAGGTTTCCATACAGTTGAGCCAGTATTTTTTAATTGACGACATTCATATTTGTCGATGATTATTTGCATTATTTGAGATTTTTTTATAAGTGCTGACAGTCAGAGTTTCATTCTATCTCTTTAAATTACTTTTAGAATGCATTTCTCAACATTATTCCTATTTGTGCGCTTCACTTATATATATATAGCATTTTGAAGATAAAGTCTTGTTTAAGACATACGTGTACAAGTTTTACCATCCTCTGATTGGTATGTACCATAGTCTTGCAACTAATATATTAACTTAGCTTGGATACAAACGATTTTTTCAGATATCTGATTTTAGGTCATAAATACTTTAATAAAACATCTAAGAACATTAAAATAGTTATTTTACACTCACATGAAGGAATAAATATTGGTACAGAAAATCATCAAAATCAAGAGACTACTTCATCTAGTTCACATACAACCGATTTATATATGAGGCTTACGATAAAATTTTATTCAAAAAATCATCCAAGAACATGGAATTTGCTACTCTACTCGCGTTGTTGATAACGAAACCCACCAAAACCGAATTTTGCATTCTGCATTTTTCAATAAATTTGTTTTCATTGATTTTAGCTTAAAAGACTTCGGCATGTCCGCAGACGGCAATTCGTTATTATTATCCTTAGCCTTTCAGAAAAATTAAATTGAATGGGTTTAAAGTTAAGTAACATGATTCTGAAGACTTGAAGCTCAAGTTTTATTGTACTAGGTCTGTATGTCAGTAACGAAATTATAGGCTCTAATTACTTCGAGATTACTATGAGATTACAATTTAAAATTTGTAAATCCTAACAAAAAAAAAATTAATTTTTTTTCATTTATTCAACTTTGAGTTATTTTGTATGACATTTACCTCCTTTTTTCAAGGACAAACATTCTGAGTTTTTAATCATTACACACAAGAAATTTCTCTTAACTTCTAATGAAAATCATCATTCACAATTAAATTTTTAGAATTTTTTATTGATCCATAAACCAATGTCAATCATACGCTATGACATTCATCAAACGCTCCAAGCACACACACACTAACTCAGACATACTGACACAATTTTCACACTGTCTATCACAAGCGTAGAGAAAGTGAAAAATGAAGCAGCTGAAAAAGGAAAAAAATAAATTAAAGTAAAAATGACAACGACAAGTAAAGAAATAAAATGCACACACACAAGCATTGATCGAAAATATCTGAAATATGTCGAGAACACGTTTTCAGGACGCTATCCAAACTAATACTATTATATGGCGTGATATCTGCATTTAGCTCTGTTAACATATATGTACGTACTAGTGCTGTAAAAGGTTGTATATCAGCTTGTGCACGTTAGGGTAGGCGTTATATAAAAAATATAAAAAAAATAAAAAAAAAATAAAATAAAATAAAATAAAATAAAATAAAATAAAATAAAATAAAATAAAATAAAATAAAATAAAATAAAATAAAATAAAATAAAATAAAATAAAATAAAATAAAATAAAATAAAATAAAATAAAATAAAATAAAATTAAATAAAATAAAATAAAATTAAATAAAATTAAATAAAATTAAATAAAATTAAATAAAATGAAATAAAATAAAATAAAATAAAATAAAATAAAATAAAATAAAATAAAATAAAATAAAATAAAATAAAATGAAATAAAATAAAATAAAATAAAATAAAATAAAATAAAATAAAATAAAATAAAATAAAATAAAATAAAATAAAATAAAATAAAATAAAATAAAATAAAATAAAATAAAATAAAATAAAATAAAATAAAATAAAATAAAATAAAATAAAATAAAATAAAATAAAGTAAAATAAAATAAAATAAAATAAAATAAAATAAAATAAAATAAAATAAAATAAAATAAAATAAAATAAAATAAAATAAAATAAAATAAAATAAAATAAAATAAAATAAAATAAAATAAAATAAAATAAAATAAAATAAAATAAAATAAAATAAAATAAAATAAAATAAAATAAAATAAAATAAAATAAAATAAAATAAAATAAAATAAAATAAAATAAAATAAAATTAAATTAAATAAACTAATAAAATGGAATGAAATTTCAATAAATGGGAAAAATCGGGTAAAATAAAATGAAATAATGAAGATAAAAAAATTTAAGAAAATGCAGTAAAATAAAGCAAAATAAATTTAAGTGCAATGTAATGATTTCAACCACTGCTTACCCTAATGTGGTTGTTTATGCATCGAACAATTTGTTCGCATGTCTATATTATTTTCCTAGCTTGAATAGAAAATCTCGTTAGAATGCGCTGCCTAAGCTCGTTATTTGTTAAAGTTTAATGTGCTGACTCCAGCAGTGTCGCCATTTTAGCTGTGTCATTACAACGGTACATTAGTGGCATGCCTGTCAACGCTGCTGCCATTAAAGGACTGTTCCAGTGCTCAACAAGTTCCTCAACTTGTCGATATAAATTTTGATTTCCTTTTTTATTTCACTGTTTTTGATTTCTTGTAACTTTCTTTTTTTTCGTTTTTCTGAGGCGGGATATATTTATGCGTGTGCCATTTATGTGACTATGAATCAGCAGCTTTCGCCTTTTATATAGCTTCCTGTGCTATCTACCTGTTGATGACGAAGTTACCGTTATCGGTATTGGTTATGTCCCTTTTTCTGCTGTTTATGTTATTTCCGTTATTTATAGTTGTTTTGCTTTGCTGCTCCTTTTAGCTGTTCTTTCATTGCTTGTCGCCATCTGATTGCACTTGTTAATGACAATTTTATGCTCGTACGATTTTAGTGCACACAGCCGCATACATACATATATATATATATAAGCGTGCAACGCATTTGCCGGTGCGTTATGCTGACACTAGAGCTCTATAGTGTAGAGTTTTCTAGCTTTTGCTATCTCCGTTGACTGCAATATTTTTCCTTATCTGGAATTGCTTTTATGCATTTGAGCTTGCTTTTAGAGCCATTTCATGCTGGTTGACAGGTTTATAATAGAATAGTAAAATATGATTTGACGCACATAAATTTTATGCAGTTGCAGATGTTTTGATCTTAAAGCAGTAATTTATAGTATTTTGTATATTTCTCGCTCTCCAATTGTTCGAAGAAAATCTGTGGATGTAATACTCACAAGAATTATCTAATGAGAGATAAAAAATTATAGTTAAGTCGTTGCCATGGCGCATATAATGTAAATTTGCAGGCAGATAGCAGCAATGACAGCCCACCGATTAGCTCAGTCTGCATGAGCATTTTTTCAATAGAAGATTTCCTGGTACCATAGTATGAGTTCCTCCATAATAGGAGAAGTATTTTATAGTTTTGCAGATCCTTTGTGCATTCTGAAGATGATGGAACAAAGGTGGGAATAAATTGCGTTATTATGTCTACTTAAGAGCTTATTCACATGCGGTCCGGATAATATCCCTACTAGTGTACTCAAATTTTGTGCTGAATCTCTATATGTACCATTGACAAACGTATTCAATGCTTCATTAACGCAAAATTTATTCCCTTCTTTGTGGAAAGAGTCATATATTGTACCTCTACATAAATCTGGTAGTAGATCTTCAATAGGGAATTACAGGGGGATAGCAAAGTTATGCTCTATCCCCAAATTTTCGAAGCTATTGTATTGTAACTGATCAATTAGCCCATTCTGTGTCATAAATAATAGACATCTCACAACATGGGTTTTGTAAAGCTAAATCTACCCTATCGAACCCGATAGAATTCACCACCCATGTCAATAAAGGTTTCAAAAATGGTAATCAAACAGATGTTACTTACACTGACTTCAGCAAAGCATTTGACAATTTCTCTCATCCTTTTCTTCACTTTAAACTCGATCATTTCGGGTTTCCATCTTTCCTTCTCAAGTGGATTTCATCGTACTTGAATGGTAGAAAACAAAAAGTAATTTTTAAAAATTGTACATCACGTGAAATAGCAGTAACATCTGGTGTTCCTCAAGGGTCCCTTACTCTTCCTTGTGTTCATCAATGACCTTCCAAATGTTGTTCTTCATTCTAAAATACTCATGTACGCAGATGATGTCAAGCTCTTTAAATCAGTTCATTCTATTGAAGATAGAGAGCTTTTGCAACTTGACCAAAATAATTTAGTTAGGTGGTGCGATGCGAACTGTATGTCTCTAAACTTAAATAAGTGCAAATATATATTTTTCTCAAGAAAATCTTTCCAAACCTTTGTCACAATGGACCCTAAGTTGGATTTTAGAAATCATATAAATGCTTCTGCTAATAAGGCAAAAGGCGTTTCAGCTTTCATTAAACGTTAGGTTAAGGAGTTTAATGCCCCATATACCTATTACCAAATTACTCTTTACCTCACTTGTTAGACCCATTTTGGAATATGGCTCAGTTGTATGGAGTCCAATATCAATTGTATAGTGATAAGTTGGAATCTGTACAACAGCAATTTCTATTATTCGCATTAAGAAATTTAAACTGGGATGCGAACAAGAGCCTGCCTTCTTAAGAATGTCCCTTACGGCCCATTATTCTCTACACTCCATAGTCGTAAACAGTTGCTTGGAGTTTTATTTTTAACTAAGTTGATAAGAGGTGCTATCAATAGCCCATATCTACTTAGAGAGCTTAACTTTACCATCCCCTTAAGATCATCTAGACACTTTAGGTCCCCTTCATTGTGTTCATGCAGAACCAACTTTGAAATGCACGACCCTTTTTGATCTGTTTGTAACGATTTCAATACACATTTCGCCAACATTGATTCCTCTGACTCGCGTTTCTGTATCAAAACCTACTTACTGAGTGTTATAAATAATTAAATAAATTCCCTCTCCTGTTCCCGATGCGATTTTATGACAGCTGATGAACAAATCTGTAGCTGTTTAGTGTAAGAGGCAAGTGTAACCCCGACCTTACGCGATCGGTTTCGGGTTCAGGGCAGTCCGGAGTGTTACTGGTTTTCGGTAACCGGTATGTTGGATTTTTCCATTTTCCCTCAGACGCGCCCTCGGTCTTTTGGGTTCGTCATAAAATAAAAGTCCGGTAAGGAGGTTTGTAGACAATAGGTATGCAGGCTATGGCATGCTCAAAAGAGGCTTGTCTACTTGGTTCTTACTATCGACTTTCTCTAGAATATGCAGCACATCTCATATATTTCGGAATCAAATGAGGATGTATTACTAGAATAATGTTCGCTAGGAACCCCAGAGCTGAAATTAATTTTAATTTGGAGAGAGAATTAGTTTCAAGATTTCTTCTGAAAATACTTTAAAAATAGTTGGATAGAGAAAAAAATCCAATATCCAAAGTTATAACATGCAAAGGGCCACCGAGAAACTTAACCAAAAGAGTTTGCGAGGATTCAGTCGAATTTTATGAAACTAATTCCTTTAGAACTGGCAATCCTAAAAAGGTAGAGCTCTTTTTTTACTTTACCTAAGTTGGGAAAAATTTCTCAAACTTGTGTACAGAAAGCATCTTGATGGACACTTTTATGTGAAACGGCTTAAAGAGGCCTCTGCAGGACTTGCTTTAAAATATGTAACCCACAACAACAAACTTGAGTATTGGAGGAGGAGATTAGATATAAAAGGAAGTGTAAGAATTCTTACACTGAAAACGGTTGGAAACAGTAGTAGCTTTGCAATGCGATAAAGTGGAAAGAGAATACTACTCTATCTAGGACAGCTCTCCTATTTATAATAGGTGCTTCGTAACCGTTGAAGCGATTTTCGGCCGAGCGCCTCCGTTACTACCGAACGAGTATGTGATGGTGCAAGAACTATTGTTGGAATTGAAGAAAAGTTGAAGTCATCCTCATTTGACTGCTGTTTGCTCAGAAGTGTAGATGAACTTCAAAAATAATCAGTTTTGTGAAAGTGTGTATTTAGTAAAGTTTTTATTTCAATAAATTCATTGGAATCGAAGCTAAAAAATATTGTCCTGATCGCCATCGTGTGTAGAGTGATTGTTATTATAAAGGATGTTTCAAATATTTGGTTACATTTTTGTTATGATTTTTTTGCAGATATTTAAAAATGGTGTGTAGACTTCGAGATTTGGAAGAAGAACTTGTCGAATTTGTGAACTCGTTTGCGTGGTCCGAAAACGAAAATGACATCGAATTTTCTGCTGACGACAGTGCTGCTTTGCGCAGTAATGAAGTGGAAACCGATGTATTTAGATTAGGTAAAGTTTCGAGGCGATGATTCTTTGACACTAGAAATATTACCATTAATTTGCCATTTCAATTTTTTTCATTTTTAATTAAGGAAGATATTATTTCAAACATTGTCGAACGAAACCAAATAATTCAAGGGAATCAATTACTACGTGTCGGTTTATAAATATCCGAGCTATCGACCATATGGGGTGACTAGCAAATTATGTATTGTATGCCTTTGCATCGCATTCAAGAGCCGACGTCATTCTCATCACCATCATCTTTCGACTAACAACCATCAACATCATCCTATCAGCAGCCCTTAACCGTCAACATTGACTAGCCAACATTCTTTGAAGTCACTAGAAAACGCAAGCAGATGCAAGCGCATCATGGTGTGATAACAATGTTGTAAATATGGCATCAACAATGGCTGCAGTGGAGCCTTATATTTTGACTTCTGTTTAAACCCCACAGTATGCACCATCGATTGACCGATACAATAAAAAAAATAAGATGGTAGAAAGCATTCGATTCCCCAATAATGTTCATGAATACAATAAATACATGGGTGGTGTTGATCTGATGGACAAATCGCTTATTCTATCACATATGTGACATGACAATTATCAATACTTGGATTTTATACAAAAGACATCACTCATCCACTTCTCAAGCGGAGCCAAAAAAACGTTGTATGAATTTGTATCGTGTGGGTAAAAGTCGTCCAAGTAGTCTTCAAGTAGAAATCGTTGCAAATGTTATCGACCTATGTTTGATCCGCTGCCACCGCGTGACATTCGCTTGGGTAATATAGAACCAGAATACATTTTGGAAGATAAACCCAGATGCAAGAACCCGAAATGTAGATCTCGCACAAAGCTCCGGTGTCAAAAAAATATAATATATTTATGTTTTTCGGCTGAAAAGAAATGTTTTGCTGAATTTAAACAAATTTAAATTCTTTTACTAATAAGTATAAAGTTATATAATAACTTCAACTTATAAATAAATATAAAAAAAAACAAAAGGTTTTTCATACAAAACTTATTTTTATAATTTGTAAGTCTAGATGCCCAGCGGTTCCTCTATAATCAAAATTCCAGAACAAACTTTGTCTAGAACCGCAAGGTTTATAACATGAATTTTTTCAGATAAAAAAACTCAATTCTACTGAAAAAGTTATCTTCGAGTTTGATGACAATCGCATCACTTTCAATCTTTTTAAACTCTCTCAATTACGACTTTTCCGGCATATTAAATTCAGTTACACTAATTTTCTACTTAGTAATTACTAAAAATTAAATAAATGCTTTTGTTTCACAACAACTTTAAAGACAAGTTGAATTACACAAAACTAAATTGTTTACAAATCATAAATCATTTTATTTAAATCTCTGTCTCAGGCAAATATTTTCCTGCGCTTGACTAAGCAAAACTTCCGCTCACATGCTTATGGTATATACTACAAATATATGGGCACATACTGACTCGACAATACAAATTAATTGCTACAAATAAATTATTTTATTATAATTATCTTGTTGTTATTTTCAGGCACGAGTATATGTAATTTTATAATTTAAATGCAACAAATAAACTCAAATGTTGACCAATTTGTAACAAATTCTATGGAACACAAAACCATTTGACATTGTCTGACTGTCATTGTCATTTGTAAGAGTTTGATATAAATAATTGCCACTTTTGCATTTGCAAAACAATATCTACTTAAGAGCGCACTCATATGCACACTTTGAGAGGTATATACGTGTATGTATGTAAAAAGTTAGAAAATAAGCATATGTTCGGATAGCTCAAATGGAAAATTTGTAGACAAATCTCAGTTGGAGTGCCTCAGTTACAAACGCGAGTAAATGTATGCAAATACATACATACATACACATATATATATATATACATACGTTCATTTAGCATATCTCTTCATGGATCTGTATATTAGCATCTCAGCATGACATGATAAATGTTATGACGTGCTGGCATACCAACGCACATAATCACATTTGTAAAAGAATAAATCTGAAATAAGTGTTGCCTATGTAAGTACATTTTCATAATTACAAAATCCTGAATGTAATCGAACTGGTCTGAAAAAGCTTAAATTAGTATCAATCGATAAATGCATAATTAATCTATGTAGTATATAAAAGTAGCTACAAAAAAATTCAATCGAGTTTCCCTAAGGGATCGTTTAAAAAAATTTTAGTTAAAAGTTGCCACATGTTTTTTAAAGTAGTAAATAAAATAAAATACGGGAATGATTATTACGTATACGCTCAAGATGATTGAATTTTTTTTTATTTTACAACCGAAAGTTTTGTTTTGTAAAATATTGTACACTTAAGTTCATTAAATTTAAATTTTTAATATTCATATTTAAACCAAGTTAAAATATAAAATAACAAATCTCTGCACAAACAAATTAATTAATAAGTTGGAGTGGCCATCTGTTTGGAGATCTTAACTTCAATAAATTGTAAATTAAATGAAAATTTATAATGAATTTTACACTCAAGTTTTTTTTTAATTTACAAATAAACATTTTTATTTGGAGCTATATATAAAATTATCTAAAAAAATAAATTAAACACTATAGAATAGACCAAATAAATAATAATTAAAAAAAAAACTGAATTAGAGTGGCCATCTGTATTTAAAATATACTTAGAAATAATGTGAAGTTCTTTTTTATTTTTAAAACTCAATTAAACGTGGTAGAACAGACCAAGTAAATCATGATTTAAAAAAAAGTTCAATGAGCGGAAGTGTTGAACAGAAAAAAATAAATAAATTATATATAAAATATATATATGGTATATATATATATAATTGGCTATTTCTAACGTCTTAAGCCATTAGAAAACTATTAGAAAATTATTCGGTTGAAAAATTTAATTTGGAAATAAGTTAAGCATGATATTGTGACTATTAATCTGGAAATATTTTCTAACTCTCAATTTTGAAAACTTTTTAGGATTGGATTGCCATCTGTTTGGAAATTTTGAATATTATTCTAATTAATTTAGTTAGTTTAGAAAATATTTTATTTCTTAGTATGAAATTTATGCTTGAGCTATATTACATTTTGGTTAAAAATTCATTTCAATAAAAAACCAATTAATTTAAGACCCTTTTATTATGGATATAACTCATGGAAAATACAATATTAAAAATAATAATTTAAAAATTTTAAACCTGAGAATAAAAAATAAAAATAAAATACTGAGTAATATAATATTTATATAAAAAATATTCATATTTTTTGTTAGAGTGTTCACCTGCATGTCACTTAAAAAAACGATCACTTTATTAAAAATATTTTTGAGAGAGGATTGCCAGCTGTAAAATAAATATGTCTTAAAATGTGGGTAGCACACTAAGAGGACTTAAAAAATTCTACAGCTTAAGATATTATTAAAAGAGGAGTCCCTTGTTTACACATATGTAATTTTGATAAATAAATGAAATATTAAACTATGAGTGTCAGATTTGCATTTGAAGTCTTAAAATGTGTAAACTGCTGTTGCCACCTGAATAGTAAATGATTTTAAGCCTATAAACTAATCTAATTAGTTAAAATGTTTTAATTTTTTTTTACATTTTTTTTTAAAGATTATAACTTCCTGTATTTTAAGATTTCTTAACAAAACGACTGACTTTCGTCAAGAGAAGCATTTTTTTCTTATTTTAAACTAGTATGAGACTGGGACATAGATGAATAAAATCTGGCAATTACCATTTGCTCTTATTAAGTAAATATCTTTCGCCTATCTATCGCAACTGATAGCAAAATTTCAACCAATAATTTGACTGCTGGGTAAATACAAATATATTCTCATGCAAATATTTGCGTATGAATGACATGAAATTTGTCTTACGAAAATAGTAAGTGAAAGATGCGTGGTAATTTGCTTACATTCCGTTATCTCTTATCCTTTCAAATTTCTGTAAAGACATTTTCTCGCATTCAAAACTGATGGCTCATTTGCCTATTATATGTATGCACTTATATGAAATGTGGAAATGGCAGTTTGTAAGAGTTTTGCCTTTTATAAGTATAAATGTATTTGTATGAAGTTGCAATGGAGTGTGTGATTTAATCTACTTATGTATTTGCATATGATTTCTTATAGCCTATAAGGATTCAAAGAGAGCTGTTTGGCATAATAATTTATCGAGTTTAAATTTATATATATGTAAGTACATATGTATAAATGTAATGTTTTCTTTAGTCTTTAAGGCTTTAATAAAATTTTTTCTAATAAAAGCAACAAATTTAGTATAATAATTTATTTTGTCTGTTATGCAAAATTAATTTTCTTATGTAAGTTGATTTATTTTATGACTTAAGAAATATTTTGCATTCGAAATGAAATATATCTGAAATTTATTGGACGGCAAATGACGCGTTTCAAATATTCAAAGCGAGATTTATAATTTTCATGGTGATAAATTATATTTCTTAAATGGTTAGTTGGACTACTTGATGCTACAAACATTAATGTGTTGAAGTTTGATCACCAGTAGGCAGTGGATTTTGGTTACAGAAAAATATTTTAGCGAACTGTTCATATGAAGAAAATATTAGTTAATAATTTCAGACCACTTACTGAGATTTATGCAGCAAATGTAAAAAATTGACGTTCTGTGAACTCTGTACCCATCTAAAAATACTGTTAAAGTTGGAAAGGACCTCCTTTAGTTTATTCGAACTTAACTAATTTTCAGGACAGAAACTTCAACCTTTCATATATACCATATATAAATTCTGCTAAAAATCTTTTATTAAATTGCAACTACACAGAAATTGTACAAATAATAAAAAGTGTAAAAAAGAAAAAAAATGTAACCAAAACTTTTAACAAAGTGCGGCTTTGAGCACGCGTAATCGCCACTTTCTCACATATTAAATAGCACTGAAAGCGGTTATACCACAGAAAAAAGCACTTTTTATAAATGCTCTTGAGTGAGCAGATTTGTTAACCCGACAGACAAACGTAATAAAAAGCACTCACACATATAAACACACACACACGCACTTGTATTTAAGTACTTAAGTGCCTTCATAACATCAGTCAAAGGTAGAAACTGCGACACGGCAGTAAAATTACTAAATAAAACACATTTATAACCGACTAAGTAGGTATATGTGCAACCAATTATATATTATATAAGTACATACACGTATGTGTACAAATGTATGTTATGGTATATTAATGCCTTTAAGAACATAAGGAAAAAAGTGAGAAAATCGCAAATGTTGCTTAGTGGCTGTTGTGGTGGAGATTACTTATATTCAAGAGGAAATATATGTACATATATACATAACAAACATATATACATACATTTAAAAGTATGCGGCAATGTGCGGAAAATACTACGTTAAGTGTTTGTAATCTCAAGCAAGGCAAAGTGCTAAATTAAGCCCAATGAAAGCGTTAAGGTAAACTTAAGTCAAAAGGAATGCCTTAAGCTGACGACAATTTTTGGATTATGACACATATTTTTTTACGGTAGGTGTAATTTTAAAAGTTTTTTCCAACCTATTTTAGCTTAACAGATATTTGGCTGAAATTGCTTGAGTTGAACGGGTTCAATTGGACTGAAAAGGTAAAGAGAGTTTTTTGGGAACACATTTTTGAAAAACTTTCTTTTTAAGTGACGTCAAAGTGAATTCTGCGAAAAGGGGATTAACGTTTTCATATTAATTTGATCAATTTATGTGAACAAATTTTAACTCTTAAGGAACACATTTATTTATGCTAATAATCTTAGTTTTCCCCTCTTCCAATGGTAAGTGTATGTTTTCTGTAAACATCAATTTGAAATAGAAACACACATATGTACATGCAAACACCTCACAAGGAATTTTTCTTTATTTTTTAACCATTTTTGTTGATTGATTATACGCTATACGAAATGTCCTTAATATTTTACAAGTATACTTTGGATTTGAAATAATGTTCAGTATTTTAAATTTACTATATTTAAAGATATATTAAAGAAAAAATAAAATAAATTAAATTTAAATAAAAATATTAAATTAAAAAATTAATGTAATATAACAACATTTATTAAAATAGAATGTATTAATATAAAATAAAATAATATAATAATAATAAAAATTAAATAATACAAAATAAAATAAAAAAGGATACAAATAAACGAAACAAATTAAAATGTATTTAAATGAAAAAAAATAAGTTATATTAAACAAATAAAATAAAATAAAGTAAAAGACAATAAAATAATATATAACAAAATTGAATAAAACAGAATGAAAGAACTTAATTTAGAAATTGAGAATAATAAAAAAATTAAATTAATTAAATAAATTTTAATTAAATAAAATCAAATAAAACATAATATATTCAATTAAAATAGAATTATATAAAATAAAATTAAATTGAATAAAATGAAAAAAAAACATAAAATAAAGTAAACTAAAATAAAAAATAAAAAGTAATTTAATACATAAAGATAAAATGGAATAAAACAGATTTAAGCAATTTAAAACAAAATTAAATGAAAAAAGATAAAATGAAAAAATAAAATCATATAAAACGTTTTATATCGAAATAAAATATAATTGTATAAAATAAAATAAAATTAAATTGAATAAAATAAAATAACATCAAACGGATTAAAATAAATCACAAAAAAATAAAATAAAATAAATAAAGTAAATATAAAATAAAAGAAATAAAATAGTATAAAATAACATAATATAAAAAATAAAATCGAATAAAACAAAATGAAAAATATAAAAACTAAATTAAATAAGAAAAAATAAATTGAAATAAAATAAATTTTAATTAAATAAAACTAAATAAAACATGATTCCATATATTATAAAAATTTAAGAAATAATTACACAAAATAACATCAAATAAGTTAAAATAAAACACAGCAAAATATAATACAATAAAATAAATGAGATAAAAATAATATTAAATAAAAAAAGTAAAACAAAATAAGATAATATAAAATAAAGTTAAATAAAATAAGTAAAATAAAAATTTTAAAATGCTTGATAATAAAATTAAATTAAATAAAATCAAATCAAATCAACAGGATCAAATTTATTATATTTTTCACTCAATGTGTGTCTGCTTTCTACACTCTATACAGACACACATATGTAAATATTAGCAAACAAATGCGAATGTAATAACGGTACTAAAGAAGCTGTAGCTTTAAAAGTTTTCACAAAAACTCTACCACTTCCGTTGTTTGCACACATGATTATCATATCATCGTAAGCAATAAACACTAACCAATCAATCAATAAAAAAGTTTTATTTTGTTATACAAACTAAGTAACTTTTAGCTAACTGAGAGATTATTGCTGTGTTGTGGCTTCGTAGAAATATATATATAAAGCTCTTGTATAGAAAAAAAAAATTAGGGAATATATTTTGGATTTTTTTAATTTCATTAAAGCGAAGTTACTACTTGCAAACTAAGTAATCTAGAATTACAAAAATATATATTTTAAGTTCAAATTAAATCAAAAAGCCAAAGAAAAGCCAAAGAAGAATAAACATCAATAATTAAATAAAATTTGACCTGAAAAATTTTTCATCCTCTTAAGTTCGTATAATACTTTACTAATTTTGCGATTTAATAAATTTACCAATAGCAAAACAAAAAAAAAAAAAGAAATTACTAGCTGCGGTTATTTTCCACTTCTCTACCACTCGAGCGGGAATGCGCGCTCATTGATTAAAATACTTAGAGTCTCGAGAGACAATGGTCGGTGAAATTAAAAGGAGGAAAGCAAATGCAGGACAAAGTTTTCCAATTTAACATTCAGTGGTGTTATTTCTAAGCTAGCTAAAAGCTTTTTGTAGAGCATTAAAAACGAGCTTGCCGTAAATTCGGCAATGCTGCCGGATAATAATGGTGCGTGGTAGTCTTTATGCTGACCACAGGCTAATCTCCAGCGATTTCTGTAAAAAATGTGCGTCTTATTACAAAAAGACAGTACAAAATTATGAAGTAAAAAGTTATTTTCAGATTTCCGTATTTGTAAAGGATATTTGCTTGCCTAAAATAATAAAATATTTTTATCCTTGCACAAATATAATATTTTTATATATTATTGGTGCTGGCTTTGTTTGATAAATTGAACTCAATCACTATTTTTGCTTATTTTGCATTCCATATTTTTGAAATTTATGTTACAAACCAACATTGTAGTTGATACCATAATTCAATTAAATGTATTAAAGCGTCAATCAAATGTCAAAGTTGAAAAGAAAAGTTTTTTAAAGCTTGCTGTCTTGGCACAAAACGTGCTCGAGCTTTGTCACAAATATGCGAACGGTAAAAACAAGTGTCTTTTTCTTTTATTTTATTCTAAAAACTTTATCCTATTTTACTAACTATTTTATTTAAATTTATTTAATTTAATGGTTCATTTCTACTTAATTTTTTATATTCTATTTTACTTTATATTAGCCATAGCTGAGTGATTAGCATTGTGTACTGAAATTCGGAAGGTCTTGGTCCAAAAATTATAGAAAATTAATTTAAAAAAAAGGTTAAGTTAAACTTTCTAATTGAGCTCGCCCGCCCACCCGTTCGGAGGCCGCTTATTATAAGCTTTAGGTCATTCCACTTTTTCTATTTTTTGTAATCGCTGAAGGGATTTGTCTATTGAAAAAACGTCAATTGGTTACAAAAGCGCCATTCATATTTTTTATAATAAAATTTAATTTATTTTATTATATCTTATTATAATTTATATTAATTTTTTAATTTTTTTTAATTTAATTTATCTTATTTTATTTTATTTAATTTTATATTATTTAATTTAATTTTTTTTATGTATTATAATTTTTTCTATCTTATTTTTTGCTGTTATTTTAATTTATATTAGTTTAATTTAAAATCCAGTAGTCTTTGCCGTACTTTAGACTTCTCTTTTTTGTCTTTCTTTTACTCATTTTAATTTCATTAAATTTTATAAACTCAAAACTTTTTAACCTCAACAAATAGCCCAAGTGGCTGAGAATGATGGGCAATTTCAAGCCCTGCGCACATACCTACATTAAACATACATAGGTACATGCATACGTACTCGTGTATGACTCTATACGCCTACCACTCAAGCTGTTGAAAATTACTTTATATGTATTGTTGTATAAAATTTTCAAGTAAACCACTTACTAAAGCTTTTAACTCATCGCCTTGCACCAGTGGGTAATTTAATTTGATGCCTGCCACAGGTTTACTCTCGCTCTTAACACACTCCCGCCGGTCTGGTCAAGCTCGTTGACTGTTTGACAATGTTGGTGAACTACTTTAAAAAGTGCTAACATATAAGTATATATATAAGTACGTACTCGCTTATGTGCTATCCTATATATATCTACTTTAAGTACTTGTTTAGTTATATTTTCGTTTTTGTTGCTGTTGCAGGTTAAGTACCAGAGCAACTGGTATTATTGCCCTTTCTTTTGCCTCCTGCCCTTTATGCCTCTTTCTTTATTGAGCAACATTCAAGTTCATACTTTTGCTTTATCCAATTAGTTAGTGAATAAGCAATTTCAATAAATAATTAACTCTGAATAGTTTTGGTTAGTTATTTTATAGTAAGAATTAATTTGTTAAAAGTTGTATTAAATATTTTGGCCAAGTTGTGACTGTTGCATGTTTTAAAAGTTGTAAATGAGTTTAATAGAATTTAATATAAGAGGAGAGTGATTTTTTTAAATTTTCTTTCACTGATGCAATTAAAACTAACTTATAACTAAAACTTTTTATATACATATATATAAGAACTTTTGTCGATCATAGAGATGTTCAGGAAATATTCATTTAATATTTACTCTTCCAAGACGTGTGATGAACTGAATCAGTTTTCAGTGAGAACAGTGAGTACTCGTGCTAATGTTTTTTTAAAACTGTTAATTAATTTAACGGCTCTAAATAGCTGAATCGGCATGAAATGTCAAGTTCTCCGAGTATATTTATGATATAAAACAAAAACTCTTTATTTGTTAGAAAATATCAAGACGCTTTCCACAAATTTGAGGAGGAGGCTTAATATAATATAAGTAGCTGAATCATTTATTCATTGATTTGCATGTCAATTGTTGTACTTCTGTATGAAGTTAACTCTGTCCATATGTGGACAAATAGTATTTTATCCTTAGAGATAGTTGGTTGTGTTCGGACTCCAAAGAAGGTTGGATATAGTTCGTAAGAGTTAAGTAAAGATATCGTTGTGCTGGATCTTACGTGTTGGTCCACGTTGGATGCCATTGAAACAGATTTTAAAAATAAGGCAGCTTAAAAAGATTTACAAAAGACACTACGGATAATTTAAATGGTTTGAATCCCACCATTTTTATTTTGACTGCCTTTTTCTGCATACCGAAACTCAAAATAGTTGATTATATTATTCACATATTGAACAACATAACACCATAATGTATCCTTAGAATGCCCTTCATAGAGAAGAAAATAAAGTTTTATTTGCCGTTTCGTTAATGAGTCTAAGAAGAAACCCCCATCAAAGCGTCAGATATAGAGACAATCTTTAGAAGTCAGCTTCCAAAAAAAGCATTCAAGAGCGAAAAGTGTTAACAAACTGATTTTATCTTCAATGAAAAATCATGTTGCCACAAAGATCTGTACTGATACACTTGATATTGTGCCCGTATTGAAAAGAAAACACTTCTGTTCTTTGGGCAAATTAAAATTTGTGTCATTTGTTAATTGATGATCCCTACCAAGTATGATTCACCTCCATCTGCCAGCACAATGCACTAACATCACATTAACAGAGTGTACTGCCATTCCGAGAGTTCGCAACTCCAGCCATTCTGAGGCGGCTTAGTATAAACTGTAGCTACGTAAAATTTGTTGAAAAATCAATCAAGACGGACGAGCTCCTTCTGGTAGAAAATCCTTTCAGCGGCTGCAATATATATGTAAATATATATATTGACGTGATAGTTACTTCTTGTTCTATAAGGACTACATCTCAGCCGGCTAACTTATAGAATTCGATGCTTTTTTGCTCCAGTACGCAAGAAAGGTATATTGTTCTTTTCGTCATCGCGTCTTTAAATATAGCAACTACTACCGACTTAAGCTATAAAAAAAATAATGCCTTAATGGTGGATTCTTTCTTAGTTGACAATTTTATAGCAATTATTAAAGCCTGTAAATTTTGTGTTGGTTTGGGTTTCTTATTTCTTGAGACTTTCGGTAGTCAATTGCACGACACCATGTCAATTAGTATTCCTAAGGCTAACGCTATGATTTAATGCGTGGAGCCTTGCAGTAGTTCAGACTACCCTGGTTTTGCCACCAGGCCCGCCAGTGGTTTATTCAAAATGTCAACCGCAGAAGATAGTTTTGCTTTAAGTGATGTTGAGCAACAAAACTCTTAAGACTATTGTCAGCCTTTTCATACATTTTATTTTTCCACAGTCCTTCATCATACCAAAGCACCATATGAAAGTGTGGCTTTAAATATCATCCTT
>JAWMAG010000054.1:15237500-15252500 GCA_037013455.1 Ceratitis rosa
GCTTGCTTACATATTTATGTATTTTATTACTAAAAATCTTAAGGAAGTATTCTGAATATGAATATATGCCCGATTGAAAAAAATCAAAGTGATCTAGACTTTGAATTAAATTATCTGCTATTTGAACTAAAAAAGTTGGAAATAAGTATAACTTGAACTATTTTTTCTTTACAACTGGAAGTGGATTTGTTTTTTCAAAAAAGTAAACATTTTTTAAAAGTTCGTAAAAATTTGGAATTTTCCAACTTCTACTGCATTTTTTTAGTTTTAGTTGAGTTCGAATAAAAGAAACACCATTAAAAATGAAAAAGAAAAAATATTTGTTTCACGTGTTCAGGCTGCTGCCACTTCAGGAAACTCATCACAACATTGGAAAATTCGTAAATTCTTTTGATACTAAAAATTATTTTTTGAAGCTTAAATATAGTACATGATTGTCAGAAGTTTCGTACACCGCAAATATTTTCTTTCACTTTCAAAAAAATGTTTGAAAAACTCCTTTTTTCGTGTTCGGTACTAGGGAGACTACTGCTCTAAAAATTATTTATAATTGGATGTTCTTAATATCAGTAAAGTCTATTTTATCCTTGTTTAGTAGAAGCAGTTCTAAATAGTTGAGGAGCATATAGCGATTAGCTTGTTTTTACCTATCCATTTGTAAGCAACAACCAAAGGGACTTGATTGGCCTTGCTGGCAGCTAGGTCTTCAATATTAGCTCTGTTTGATGAGAAATGTCAGTAAGAATTAGCCAGTAATGAAATGTCAAATAAACATCGAACGCGATTCAGTATAATTTAGAAAAAGTTGTTACTGCCCAAAAGCTCACCGAACACACTAAGTATTTATTATTTTTGGGTCGCTGCATCAAAGAGGTAATGGGCTATAATTTTGAATTTTGGGCAGACCAAAAATTATAGAAATATACTTTTGAAATGTGTAGGTCCCTATATTTGTTGGAAATACGTAAAGCCGTACATCACAAATCGAAGAAAAAAATTGCCCGGAAATTTCTTCAGCTGCTAAAATTCACAATAATCAACATCATGATCATGATCATGATTTACATAATACAAAATGCTTATTGCAAGTTCAAAAAAAATAGACTTAGAATACATTTGCGATGCCTTGAGAAGAGATAGGTATAGTTCTCCGAGTATATGGGAACTGCCTAATAACATTTCATATGTAGATTGCCGATATTTTTAGCTATAGTCTTCCAGAACAGTATAGTCTTTTGCTAGCTTAGGCTAGCAAGTTTTACATCTACTCTGAGAGGAAAATGATTATAACGAAAATTTATGTCCCGGATCATAAAAAAATAACAGTTAATTGCAAAACCGAGGAGCTGACGCAAATGGGCAGCCTCCTGTTGGTGTGATCGAACGGAAATCATTCTGATGGAGGTGTGTTTCTCCTAAACAGATGGATCTCATGAACATAAAAATATTCTTTTGGCTCAGTACAAATAGGGTTTTGAGGGGATTTTTATTGGTTACTATTACCTGGACTAAATGCAGCGGTTCTAAAACTCTTAACAGAACTTAGAAAACTCACTACACGATGGCAATGTAGACTTATCCTAGCTCTTTTTGAAACTATCTATAATGCATAAGTCTAGTCAACAGTTGAGCCCGTTGGTATACGCAATCGGCGCTAGAGCTGAATTAATGGTGGAGTTAGGGTGTCAGAGGCATTACGAAGAAAAATCTAAAATTTTGTAGAAAGTTTTGCTTAGATGGAGAAGGTTTTTTTTCAATTGAAGAAGTACACTTTTTTAAGTGGCAAGCTGAAAAGACATTATGCCTTAATATCTATTTAAAACTAGTTTAAAGTTATTTTTGTAGTAATATCAGTGCTAACGCCAAGACTTGCCTCCTGGTTTACCTCAGTAGGCGTATATAACAGTCACAGTTATGGATCTGACCTGATAAATAGGCCGCTGTTAAAGGAATTATAAGGCGGCAATGGATTACTAAAAAAGTTTCCTTGGTTTTAGTTACTATTGTAGATAGTGTCCATGCTTTTGTTTTGGGCAACACTAATATATATCAAGCAATATTTGAATGTTATTTTGATCTGAAAATGAGTAATATTTCCGAAAAAATACATTAAGTGACTTTTTTTTGCATTATAAAAGGTCAAAAAACTATTGAGGTTTACAGTGAGAATGTCGTAAGCACTCGCCAGACCCAGCAAGGGTTAGCTCGATTTCATTTCGAAACTTTTATTGTCAAGTATCCATCGTATTCTGGTCGGCAAATCATTCAAAAAGCCGATGAAATTCTTCAACTGGTAGAGTAAGATCAGTTTACAATATGTCAGGCATCACTTATGTGGCAGTTTGGATCATATAAAAAATGCTGACGACACAAAGAAGCTCGATGTTTTGTTTCTATATAAACTAGCGTTATAAATATTATGGCCCTAACTGGCGGCAAGCAAGGTTATGCTGATTGTATGTTGAGTATGGATGAGAACTTATGAGTTAGTGAAACCTGCTTCAAAGTGGTATACTCAAAGATCAACTGTCAACAGTTGATCAGATTGCAAACAGTTCATTCAAAAGTGCTCACAACTGATCAATAAAAAAAGTGTTCTGTTTCATTATGGCAACACCAGACCACAAACAACTTTGATGAGCAGGCAAAAATTGACGGTACTTGGCTGGGTTGATATATCCATCCTATATTACGAACCATGTACTAACTGATTACTATATGTTTCTGTCAGACACAGAAGCTCTACACTCAATTGTCAATATGTACTTCATTAAAATTTAATTTCGATAAATAAAAACTTTATTTAAATCTGTACAAAAAATAGCGGAGGCCTTTTTATTATTAGATACATTTTTGCCCGATCAAAACTTTATGATAATTTTTTATGCACGGTTGAAAGTAGTCGAGTTGGATTAAAAATAATTTAGAAATAAATATTTAAGTAAGCGCCATATGAAGGTTGATCACTTTGGAGTATTGTAACGCCATTCTACGAGTACATACATATACCTATACATATAAGCAAAAGTATAATAATATACTTTTTTCATAGCTACAAATGTATGTGTTGTATTTGTAAAGTGTAAGGGAGAACCATGTTATTTAGAAATTTTATTTACACATGGAGCAAGAAGAGTATATGGAAATTGAAGTAAATAAATTAAAACAAAAATAAATTTTTTTCTCCCCACAAATTAATTCACTCAAAAATCTAACAAATGTGCCTTGGGATGTCAATAAATTCATTTGCAATATGCCAATGTACATAAATTATTTATTAATTTTGCTAAATCTCTTGCCAAAAGCTAGTCTAGACTTTTATTGCGATATTTAAGTATATAGTAAGTGGAAATCTTACATGCCGCATGCCGCATGCCACATGCAACATGCCATTTGCCACACACTAATTTCTATTGAAATGTAATAAATGGCAAGCAAGTGCTGAATATTATAAGTATTCAAGTTATTTGCCACAAATGTAACCGAATGCGTGCAACAATTATTGACACACGACACACGCAACCATTGCACCTTCTCCCAAATGCCCCGCCTATCCTTCTTCAGGCGACAAATGAACGTAGCAAAAAGAGAAGACACACAACCGAGATTTCCTCAAGACTTACCACGAGCGTACTAAATAATTTACGAGCTTTATTGAGTCTTGCCTCGAGGAAATATTCACACGTTTGAATGTACGAATTATGCAGACATGCATATTTACATACATACATATGTGTGAGAGTGTGGGGACATGCGGTACAAGCTGTCTTGAACAAGTTGTCGTACAACAAATGGAGTTTATGACATTTGGTGTATATGCATATGTATATATGTGTTGATGTGTGTATATGTGTATGTGTGTATGTATATTCGTGTGTATGTATATATGCATGGCCTTTGATACAGCAGTTGTTAATCCAGGCAAATTTTGGGTATTCCAGAAACTACAGGATATGATTATATAAATTTAAATCTGATTTGGAATTTTAGATTTTAGTGCGTTAAAACATTAAAAGTTTTCAATAGTTCTGGATTTTGAAAATAGTAAACACAATAAAATTATTCCGAAAAGTAGTGCTACAGATTTTTTTAAGTGTTTTGAACTCGAGTTTTTAAAAGTACCATTAAAGATAAACATTTTTGGTAGTAGTGAGATTTCAAAACTAAAATTAAAAATCTTAAAATTATGCCATTTAAAGGTTGCAATAGGGTTCTTGAAGTTATTGGTTTTTGTTTTTAATAAAACCGATAAAGATAGCAATTTCCAGCAGTACTGCAGCTCTGTTTTGAGCAACTGAAGTAAAAAAAATTGACTATTCGAAATAATAAAGCCAAAATTTTGAGATTTAAAACCTGCGCTAAGTTTTTTTTTTAAGTATATTAAGATTTAAAATTTTCGGCAGTAAATTTGAAAAATATAAATAATTAGAGTTTCTAAAATGATGAAAAACTGTTACAGTTCTAAATTTAAAATAAATATGAAATTTGAAAATTTGGTTAAGAGTCACATATTCAGGAGTTGGGAAGATTGTAATATGAAAATTTCTCATTCGATTTTTTTCTAACAAATTTTTATATCAAAATATATATAGGCATTCCACAGATATGTGTGATAGTAGCAGTCATTGCTTATATTGTGGTTAAAATAATTTAGATAACAGGAAGCTGAAAATACTGACACCAATGACTAACGTGATGTAAGTCTCGCATTTTGAAAAATTTTGTGAAAATTTAAAAAAAAAATGGGACGTATTAGCCGAGTGGTTAGAAGTGCGTACTAATATGTCGAAGATCTTTGACCCGCCCAACATCCAAAATTAGTGAAAAATAAATTTAAATAATTAAATAAGTTAATTTTTCTAATTGCGGTTGCTCCTCACCAGGGAAAGCCAACACCTGTAGTACTGAAGTCGAAACCCATTAGTAATTGGTTAAAAATTTATATTATATATATATAATTGGCACTTTGTAACCGCTGAAGCGATTTTCGGCCGAGCTCCTCCTCCAATTTGTGGTTTTGCGTCTTGATATTTTTCCAACAAATGGAGGGACCTACAGTTTATACTAAGCCGCCTCCGAACGGCTGACGGTTTATTTACGAGGAGCCTTTTTATTTCATGTCCGAAATACACTCGGAGGGGTGAACATTCCCTGCCGAAATTTATATAAGGTCAAGTAAAAAGTCATCCATTATTTTTGTAATGGATGGCTTTAGTGATCTGTATCTCGCGTTCTATAAGCTGGGTGGCATTTGAAAGATGATATTTTGTACTAAAAATTATAATGGAAGAAGTGTTGATATCACCTAACTCAGTAGAGCTTGAGCGCCTGTCAAATATCGACACCAGCAAAGAGAATATACGATATGGTCTACAACTTTTCTTTGATAAAAGCAAAACGCAATTCAGGGAGCTGAGAATGTGAATAGTACTTATGGTCCTGCTCCTGTAAAAGTCACTAATGCAATTGTCTGAGATGTCGATAAAATAATGAAAATCGTCGAGTCTGCCACCACTCACGTCAGTTTGGCACAACTCGAAAAAGGCTGGATATACAAAGAAGCCACTTGAATAAACGGGAAAGAACTTCCAGTACCGAATTTTATCTGCGAATGGCTGCTGAATCGTAACAGAATCTATCCACTTTTGAAGCTTATGGTGAATGGTGTTGAAAAGTGAGTCGAAATTTTAAGTGAAAACAGTTGCGGTCGAAGGGCAGTGAGCTGGCATAAGCAGTCTCCAAGTCAGGTTTGATGGTCATGAAGGTTTTTGCCTTGTGTTTTGTAAGATGCATTCGTTCATTTGAAGTAAGCAATCATCTACAAGCACCCGGCATTGGCCAACAGTGGTGGAATTGTGTCAGGACAACGCTGGACTACCCACATCGATAGTGACTCACCAGTGTTGTAAATAAATCCTTAAATTTAATGCTAAAAAAACGGATGACTTTTAACTTGACCAATATTTTGATATATGAGTGTATTGTGGTGGCATTCGTCAATTGATTCAGATTAGCGATCTTAAATTAACTAATAATTCACACACATATGTTAGTGTAAAAATATCTATTGCTGTGTGAATACTAAGAACTTAGCGTTGAAAATTTATCTCCACAAAATGTATACATCTTCTATCATGTATATGTACGTAATTTTTTTAATGCCAGTATTCATATCTGATCATATTTAGATGCTAATACAGCGTGTGCAATGTAGACCACCATTTCAACTTTGAATAACTCTCTCGGTTTTTAGCCGACGAACTAAATGATAACATACGAGCCTGAAATGCTGGCCAATGCTATACAGAATGCGCGAAAAAGAGCTGCTTTTTGTGTATCGAATGAAGGTGGTCATTTAATCGATGTTGTATTCTAAAACTGACGGCAAAGTATATCCTATATAGGCTCATTTCTTAAAACTAGCTAAAAACCGACACAGTTATGTTGAAATACCGAAGGTTTAGATGGCGCACCCTGTATGTTTGAGAAATATCAACAACTAAATTTATTATTATTTTTACTTTAATTTTATTTATATTTTTATTTTTATTTATTTTTCTTTTATTTTTTTATAATTTACATAGGTATGAACTAAAATGAGTTTTATACAAATATGCTGCATCACTTCAGTTCTCACTTGAATAACTTTGTTGTAGTTGACATGTTTGTTTGCTCATGAAATCATGAATGAAATTTCAATTTGTTCCAAAAATACTGTGTATCACATAGGAGTAAATAAAATTCATAGTAATCGAATATTTATGCAAATATTTGTTTTACTAGATACACATTTAAAGCAGTGATTTATTATGTAAATAAGATTATGTAGGTAAATAAATTTAATATCTTAAAAGTATTTAATTTGCTTCTTTCCGGTACTAATTGGTTGGTAGGTGCGAATGTAATTGAAATCATCTTAATTTAAAGGCTCTTTTTTCAAGAAGTGCGTACTGGGTCCAGACAATAATGCGGACTTTATGCTCCTATGTATCCCCCTACAGTCGGGGGGTAATGGAATTTTATCTAATTTCCTTTAAATTTTGTAGTGACTTTTGCAGAGTGCGGTAGATCTAGCCTTTTGGCTTTCAACATCTTCAAGTTCTTGGAATCATACTATTTTTTATAAAATTTTTCTATGTAACCCTTTGTATAATCCTATACATTGCCGATAAACGAATCATAAGAAATTTGCAGGAGCTTAAAAGAAATAATCAACATAATTATTGAAGAGAGTGGTAAGTTAATTGGCAAAAGTGATTCCCGAAAGACTTTAATCTCACGCTCAACTGGCTTTCATAAGGCCTATACACTCCTGCTATCACATTTCATTGTTGCGTTCGCACCATTTAGTGTACTTATTGAATCTGTTCAAATTTATTCGCTATGCCTTTTGGTGAGCAGCCATTGAGGGCTTAATAACTGTGGATTTAAAGTGTCATATGTTATGAAAAAAAAAGGAAAACTGTTTCCTCGCAGCTGTGTCAGTAGCTGTTATAGGACATACTCAATTTAAATACATACTCTCCAAAGGAGCAGTGGCTGCAAGTCTATATATTACTTTGTTTGGGTCATATTTAATGGGTCCTTACATTTTAAACTGCCATACTTTCTCCAAAGTTGCTTCGTTATTTCAAATTTTGTGCCAAAGTCTCTGCTTATTGCGATCGTTGTTCAAATTTTCTACAAATTTGTCAAAAGATGTTTCCGGCTTGGCTAACTCGTCAGCTTTTTCGTTACTGAAAATGTTGCAATGATTGGAAACCTTGACTGTGTTTATACAGAGTTGACCCACCAGTGAGTTTAAAATATTCCTTCAATTGTTTACAACACTGGAATTTACCACTTTCAGCATTTTCTGTTCAAGATACCAGTAATGATGTCCTATTGTTCGAGCGTGTGCTTACTTTTTGTATTCTTCCATAGTATCTTTTTAGAGCTCTACAGGCCTTTTCTGTGCTTAGTGCCTCCGCTTGGAATTTGCGTGCGTAATTTGGTAGACGTCAAGAGAAACTCCCATGAATCGAATTTTCATAAAGCTCTTCCTCCATAAACTCACTGATTGTGGAAGGAAATAATAAACTCGAGATGGTCTGTATATTCTACTACTTCACTACTTCCCTGTTGGCTAGCGCTGTTGATTTGGCATTTGACGCCATCTTCTATCTAAGACACCTCCCATATAAGTCTTTATAGTGATTTTTCTATGACAGCTATCACTGAGAGGCATGTCATTAAGCTCGCCCTCTTAGATGTAATTATGAATAATCTAAGAATAAGTCGTTTCTCACAAAATCTTATTTTGGAACTCTATTTAAGCTTTTCTGATACTATTGTATATTTTAAACAGAAATTTTGACCACAAAAAAAGTACTTGTGTGTGGAAAAATAATGAATATGGCAAAGATTATTTTCATCTAGATTTATAGTTTGCAAACGGTCTTACTACTGAGACTACCTACTGCTGATTTCGTATATGACCGCTACCAAGTTATTCTCAGGAAAGATACTCCAAGGCATATTAATAGGTGCCCCGGCAACCAAAGATCCGAGTAGTTAACAGAGGTTCCTAAAGACATTTGTAGAAACTGTATTTTCTCTGGGAAATTAATAACTTCTCTTTCTTACAAATCTAGTAAATAAAATCGCCTTTGCGAATTAATTCTGGAATTTAGTGGAATTTAAATTAAAAAAAAAATGAAGTTTTCAGAAAAATAATTCAATTTCTCTACTGGTTCATACCTACACGTATATTCGAATTTCCCTCATATAGCAGCCTCTGCTTTAAAAATAATATTATTACCAGTTTGAGTATTGTTAAATTCGGCATTTTAAATAGACAGCTCAAGAAAGAATTCTTCTTCAAATATTTCTAACATTTAAGCAGTAAATGCAATCGATATTCAGAAAAAATATCATTCAAACCAACAAAACATTCAAATCTTGCATACCTGAAACCACAACAAGAGTGTAGGTTTACATTTTTGTTGTGTATGAAAACCTACAAATACGAGTATGTAAAAGGAGAAAGCACACGCACACTTTCATATTGGAAGTAACGCCCTCACATAGTACGCCGTCATTTTCGCAAGTAAATATAAAGTACTCATACAAGGACATGTGAGTGTATATATTTGTGTTGTGTTGTTTGCATTTCTGTTAGCATTTAGTCACCTTTGAATTTCGGACGCCTGCTGTTCGATAGTCATATGTTGTCAAAGGTCGTGGCGCAAATGTTGTAACCAAATAAATATACGGTAAACGTACATTGCTGTTACTTATACACACGTTGGCAAAACGAGTGAGAATCCGCGCTCTCTCTCACTTTCTCTGTTGAGCAGTTTGCTGAATTGTGAGCATATAACATTTTGATACTTCTTTTCAACGGCATTGCCAGTCAAGAGTTTTAACACTTTACTGTTAGCCCCGCTGTTGATTGCTTTCGACTGAGGTATTGACTTTATTTTCATTTAGTAGTCAAGCAAACTCTGCAGCATTAAGCACATGGAAAGCAACTTTGTTCTGTAAATGAAATTTTATATTTTATTTACGTAATTAAGAACGTAGAAAACTTCATGACAATAAAAAAATAAAAAGAATATCAAATAAGTGGATTTTTGTTTCCAATTGGAGTTATTTTGTAGAATCAAATTAGAGAAATTATTATACACATAATTTTTTTTGTCAGAGCGTATACGCAACATTTTTTAGTAGTGATGAATAAAATAAATAAAAAATGCTAATAAGTTCTTCTTAATGACGTGGGTGTTCTAGCTTTTAGGAAATTAATTCTTTCCTTACTTTTAAAAATCGAATATTTATCATATGTTACTGAACTTGGAGGCACACATTTTCAAATATTTATTTCTAAGTTTTAAAGGGTCAAAGTTCATTATTATGAATTCCTAAAATGATAAGAGTTATCGAAAAGAAATTTATTCCTATGTGAGTAAGTTACTTACGACTTAATTAAGGGCAAGTGTATATGGAGTAGATCTAAAGAAAGTAAAAGGATGCCGAAAAAGGAGATCAGGGAGGTTGTGCATTTGTGAAGGCGGTTCAACTGAGTACAAATCTGCATTCCGATCACACCTATAGAAAAGTGTAGGGTCTCTTTGAATTTTTCTTTACAGCTAATAGAAAAGCTGGTTAATATATTTAGGTTAGCTGTTTTCTGAATTGTATGTGTGGCTAAAGACCTCTGGAGTAATTCACATCTGATATTACTGAAAGTCAGTTTAAGAGAAAGAAATCAAGTTTAAACAGGAATGAGAGATTAACGCAATAATCCCATCATAATGTGACCGAATTTGTCAGGCTAAGTTTAGAGGCTATACTCAATTCGGACTCTTTCTTACTCTTGCGTCCGCGTCGCGCACCCTGGAAACATGAGCAACCCTTGTGCGAGATGGAGCCTTTGGTCACGGCTAAAAGAGAGGAAGATTCGGTGGAGTCACTTCGGCTTATTCGGTTGAAGCTATTGATTGGGTAGGATATAATTTCATTTATTTAATGGTGTTGTGAGCTGGTTTAATATATCTTTTTTATTCCAATAACTTTACGCCAAAACCGATTTTGCAAGTGAAGATATCTATAACAGGAGCATGTTAATTATTTCTTTGAACTTGTAACTTTTGTTGTGCTAGTCACGCAACCAAAGCTCCTTATGGTTAGGATTGGTCTTACAACGGCCGTGTGCATCCACACAACTATATTTAGTTTGAGGTAATTATTTTTTAGTAAGTCTTCTAAAACAGCTCGCGCACTCGAAAGGGTTTGACGAGCCGTAATTTCCGAATGAGTTTTCCACGTGATCATCAGATTTCGTCGAATCAGACAAACAGATCTAATCTGTGCTTTTGATAAATTCACCATCTTGCTTATTTATCAAGTTTGGCAATTTATCAAGATTTTTGTATTCTGTGTCATAAATAAAAAGCTCTTTTCTTGATAAATTTTCATAATGTCAAATGCTCTTGACATTTTTTTTTAAATAAAACATCTGTTTACATAATTGTGAATAACAAATTGTTGGAATGGAAGAAACATATTTTATACATAGATATTGTTGTTGGGCGAAGAGGAAAGTTGTGAAACATTTTTGCAAGATTTTCATTTGATTTGCAAAATTTGCCGTCATCTCATAGATTAACTGGCCCCACATGATATCTAAAAAACCTCACTGTCTTTAAGAGGTTATTGGTATACAGTTAAAGGGCCAAAAAAAGCGAATTTTTAAGAATTTTTTTTTGAGAAGTCTTTAGAATTTATTGACTCAAAAAGTTTACATACTTATTATGGTATTATTCAACAATATTTTAATCCTTATAACTAGTAAAAATATTTTTCTGGAGAAGAGCTACGGCTGATCTCCAGGAGGTCCTCTGAAAAAAGACGTTTTGCGGTTTCATTAAAGTAATGTTAAATCTAGTGATTAATCACGAAGGAATAAGCAGAAGAAATTTTTTGTCAAAATGGCGCCTTCTCAAAGAAAAAAGTCGATTTTTCAGCGAAATTTCGATTTTAAATTGCTTAAAAAAAAGTATTTATCGTAAAAATAAAACCTTAGATTAATCACTGAAAAATATATTCAAGAAGCTTGTGTTAAAATTTTAGACAAATCGGTTCAGCCGGTTTCGAGTTATAGTGGTCACCGACTTTGAAAACACCATTCTGAGAAAAACGCGGTTAAAGTTATACTTACCAGGTGTGTTAGTTGAATTTTACCGGTTTTTTCGATAAAGAAAACACTTAATTTTCAGAGGAATCTCAAATTTTTTTTTATTCAAAGTATTGACCATTGGTTTCTACACATTTCGCCCATTCCTCAGGTAAATTAAGGATACCATTCCAAAAAAACCTTTTCTCTTTCGTGGCAAACCATTCGACGAGCCATTTTTCGACTTCTTCAAAATTTGCGAAGCACTGTTCTGCAAGGGAGTGTCCCATCGATACGAAAAGGTGATAGTCGGACGGGGAGAGGTACGACGGGTGCGATAATATTTCCCAATTAAGTGTTTTTAGTGTGTCTTTCACCAGTTTAGCGGTATGAGACGGCGCGTTGTCATGTTGCAAGATAACTTTGCCATGTCTTCGGGCCCATTCGAAACTAACTTAGCATAGACAATAGCGCTTTGATGCCAGATCTACGGCATATTTAGCTTTTTCAGCTAATTCCATGGATGTGGAAAAACCAGATTTGTAAAAATATATATATATATATAGGTATATATATATATATCCGGTGAACCAGGAAACGATGTCACGAGACTAGTCGTTCGAGGCATTCATGGCTAAATGGTCTGATGAAAGAGTTGGTATAAGTCGCCTAGTTTTGTTGCTTATAAAACCAACACTAGCAATTAGAATACCCCCCAAACTATGCAATTACCCATAATTCTGGGAAAGCTGTCACCGTTTGCGATAAGGAATGAAAAAGTGTTCATCTACATATTTCGCTAGTGTTATTTCTCCACAGTCATTTGATGGCTCAGAATGCAAAATATGGTGTTAACAGTGTCTTTTTTCGACTAGTAAGCAACATGTTCCCGGAGAAATGTATGTATGTATATATTAAATGAGCGGTATTGATTGGCTGAATAGTTATATCTTAACATTTTCGAGGAGACTTTACGGAATCCTGAAAAATAAACGATAAACCGCAACCATTCTCTCTACCGTGATCCTTACCTATTACTTTGGGACCGGCACTGCTAAGAATATCCTAATTTCTTAGTTTCTTCAACTGCTGTTATTAACCTCCAGACAAAGCTGAGGAATGGCCCCACACGAAAGGTGGAGCTAAATGTGAGTTGGTGTTATGGTGAAAGGAAAACTGCGGAGAGCTCCTGTGACTCGTGAATATCATCCGCTGGTTACTTTTATTGAGCAATGACACTAAAGGCAGCTTAAGGTGCCATTATGTGTTGCCTAAACGGGGTCACAAAACGTATGGTACACTCGCTAGGGATCTTAAAGCCTGAGCAGGTGTAAGCTGAAATAAATAAATAAAGAACACAAAAGCACAATATTATAAAATAAAAGATAAACTTTTTAATAAGTCATATAAGAAATACATGTTCGATGAAAATCAAAGAAGAAATTTCCAACTGTGCCAATTTAAACTCTCCTGAGGCGCACGCTGAAAAAAATCTAAAATACGTAAATATATTTCACAGTTTGTATTTATGAGCTTATAACATATACTTATGCTGTTTTTGAGTATTTAAGAGGTTTTCAAGTTGTAGTATATATATTAACATAACATTGACACACATTTACCTACATAGGTATACATGCTTACACACATACATATATATATGTATATCTAACAATCAAAGTCATTCATTACTGAACGCACCGAATAAGTGGCATAAATATTATCTTTAAATATTTAAAGCTTATCGCCGTTCACCTGCCGCCAGCAAAATAAAATGCAATAATAACAACAAGTACAACAAATACTTTTCCAATAGCAAAATCTAATGTGAAAACAATACGAATGAATATATGTAAATTTCTTTGTAGATATAAACATATATGAATATGTTTGTACATATGTATGTCAATCAATGGCTTGCATTGTTTTTCTTATTTTTGCCACGCATTAATAATAAAAACACACAAACACATGCACGAGTATTTACATAAATAATTATTGCCGTATAACTCTGCCTGTATATTATATAAGTATGTGTTTTCGAATGTGTGTATGTATTTTTTTATACAATATATGGGCCATCAGCTTTTTACTTATTGGAACAGTGTCGCGAAAAAGTGAAACGGTGGAAAAATATAACAAGAAGAGTGGAAATGTTACGACGCAATTACCGTGTCGCCGCAACCAATGACAACAGAGCAACAACAACAGTGAAACAATCATAATGTGTGCTCTACATGCCTACATACATATATATGTAATATTTTAGTATGCTTATGTGTATGTGTGTTGTAAGAACAAGCGCAACATATTAATGAAAGCAGCAGCAGCAACAACCAGAGTTACAATAACAACGACACCAACAACACCAATCGCGGTGAACATCGGCAACTTGCTACGGCAGCGTCAACATCCTCATTACAACATCGACGACAACGATGAGGCAGCAACATGGCAAAACCAGTAAAAGGTAAGCAAGTGGCAGCTGCAACAACAACAACAACAACAGCAGTAGCGACAACAGCGACAGGAATCACAACATCAATAATACTTAAGTGTACAAGTAAAAGCAAATGCCAAGCAGGCAACAACAAAAAAAGACAAAAACAAAAACAAAAACAATAAACAACAAAAGCAACAGCAATAAAACCAACGAAAATAATTTTCAGTAATAACAACAAGAACACTAACAACAACAACAAACACAGCAAGACCAAGAGAAACAATACATAACAACAATAATGCAACAATACGGAAAACAGTAAATTTTCCTTGAACAACAACAATTTTCAGTATGCCAACAACACATAAACACGCACATGCTGCTGCATAAATTATTCACAACATATGAGGCACTAAAGCAATGAAGCTTTGAGGCAGTCGAGGCAGTCGAGGCAGCCGAAGCAGCAGCCAAGGCTGTTAGCGAGCTGGTGTAATGGCGAGCGAATCGCATTGGCACATACTCAAAACATATTTGTATGCACATACCTATATATGATGTGCATATGTATTTATATTAAAATATAAGCTTACATACACTAGTAATCAGACAAAATGGTATGATTTACCAATATTTATTTCTAAAATAATTGCTAATTTCTTAAATTAAAATATTGAGCTTGGAAAAAAATTATTCATCTATAAATTCAAAATCGAACATTTAAGGCATTTTTCAGCAGAATTCAAGCACACATCGGAGATATAAAACCGGATAAAATCTTGCAAAAATGGCAGACATAGGTTTTGAAATATTAAAATATTGAGTATATAGGTAATGTACATTATATTCTGTACTACCGGAACCCAGTCTTCCTTATTTGTTGTTTTATATTTTGATTTTGAAT
>JAWMAG010000054.1:15257500-15606953 GCA_037013455.1 Ceratitis rosa
TTTATGTGCAAAATCCATATAGGTATATGTGTATGTCTTGTGGCACATTGAACAAAAATCGAAATGAAAATGTTGAAAACAGAAATGTCTTCCTTAATACACACACATTCGTTGGGGGTTTGGTTTCCCTTGAGGTTAAGTCCCATGTAAATTATAAACGCCTCTTTGTAGGCAAATCCACATTTCAACGTGTGAGTGAATTAAATTGTATACCGAGATGTTTGTGTCTGCAGTGAAAGATAAATAAGCGCTTCGCTTAGCACTCCCAGCAAACAAAATACCCAGTCGAAGTTGCTCTAAAAGCAATGGGATTGGATTTATAAGTTAACTTTATTTTATTTTGTTAGAGCTTTTTCTTTAAGAAATGTTGGGGAGAAATTAATAATTCTAAAATCGGTTGTTCCGTCGGTTCATAATCGGAAGCTAAAAAAGTCAATTAAACCGATGCCTTCGAGTTATACATTGTGGTGTTGTTGTTATTCTTATTGTTGTTGTTACCGCAAAAATATTCTACAGAGTACTTTTTGGGTAATGTTGGGGGAGTGACAATCCTTGGCAGCATAAAAATTCGGGTCGTTCCGGTATTAAGACCCGACTGTCGTGGGAACTTTTTGATTTTAGTCGCCTCTTACGACAGGTATGCCTTACCGAGGGAAAATTCTTGAACCGCTACCTCACAGGGGTAAGTTATATATCTTAATATTACCTGCTGACCTAAACCTACAACAACCGCTGGACAAAACGGCGCATTCACTGAGAGTCCATCAACACCTTCCTGAACTCTCTTACTGTGAATAGTGTTCTCGGAGTCAAACAACAACCTATTGCAGACGTAGAGCTCGATCTGCCTAGAGAGTCCTGAGTGATACTGGCACGAAACTCCTACTTATCCAGACTTGATCCCAATATACCTAACGTATGGCCTGCTAGCAATGGATCTCCGCACGTCACCAATCACCTCTTTGCATGCCACCTAATTCCAACTTACTTAACCATTTTCCCTCTGGTTCTAACCCATCGAAACACCTCGTTTCATGGACCTCCCGTTAGATGATCTCGCAAATACAACAACAACAACAGTTATGCATCGTAAATCGGAAGTACAAGCTATTCTTCTATTATCTTTGCTTTTCTGGGTTCATCAATAGAACGAATTTCATGCTTTTAGCAAGGGAAGAAAAAAGACTGCTGCTCGAAACACTCGGTACAAAACTTTTCGTATTACGAAGTCTACACAATCTAGCGATTGGAATTCTACAGAATTAATGATTGAAGGCTTGCCTGCAAAGTTTTTTTTCCAACAAAGAGGGATCCTGGAAATTAGTTTATTAAATTGATAACTAAAATATAAAAAAAGGGTTTAATCGTTTATAAAAACGTGGAGAATTCTTGATCACTAATACAAATCTTACGTCAGGCTATAAAGTGAATTTAAAGAGTAAAACCAGATAAGACAGAGTTAATTTTGAAAAACTAATAAGTTTGTGGAGATAATTGGAACATAGATGAGAATTTTTCTTGATACCTAACCACAACTAATGTTCAGCTTTCGCCAAAAAGAAAAAATGTTAGGAAATTATGAATAAAAAAACAAAATACAGATAAATTTTAAATATTAAATTAAGCTTGCTTTGAGGGTCACCTATGGTTTAAACTTTGTCAGAATTAAAATCATAAAATAGATAAAGTGAATTTTCATATATTACAGTTCAAAGCGCCATCTATATGTAAGCTTTAGTCAGAATTAAAAAAAAAATATTTCAAATAGAAAATACTAAATTATTTGGACCACAAGTATGAACTATCGTGATCTCAGCGCAGTCTCCTCTGAAGCTGACTTAATTAAAAAAACCATTGAAAATAATTAAAAAAATTTTTTTAATATCAAATCTATAACGAATTCTTTCGTTGAGCTTTTAAAGTAATAAAAAAAATAATAATTTAATAACATTGATATATATAGTTCATTTAGAGATATTTTGACAATGAAAACTTATATATCATACATCATATTTGGACCTTATTTACAGTTGAACGTTCGACAGAATTGTGTCGAAGTTCGAATAAACAGAAAAAAGTATGAATTTGAAACCATCGCGAGCCTTTGCCAACTATTTCTAAGCCGATAGATTTTGAAAAGTAATTTCAAATAGAATTAAAAAAAATGGGGTTTTATGTGGTCATCTAAAAATAATTATATTCTTGAGCTGATAAAATTTGAAAAATCATTGAAAATAAATATAAAAAATGAGTTTTATATGGTCATCTAGAAAGAGCTCGTTGAGCTTTGAAAAGAATAAAAAATAATAATGATTTTAAAAAGTGGATATACAGAAATCATTTAGAGATATTTTGACACGAACAGACTGCAATCTCTAGTTGAGATTTTGACTTGTGCAAAAGCTCGATTTCGTGAATATATCAAATTTTTTATAAAATGCACAATTCGATTACAATGATTACTTACATTTTTTCATACACGAATTTGCATAATTTACTTAAATAAAATTTATATGAAGCATCTGCTCACTAGTATTAGTTGAATTATAAAGCAAGGATATAAATTCATTACACTTAAAAATGCTCCTATATATTTTGTATGGTGCTTATAATTAAGAGCACTACAGGTAAGTAAGTATATTTATATTTTTCATACATATGTACATCTGTTCTAACCTGCAGCTCGACATACAACGAATAAATCACCGTCGGTTGGGTTACGTCACTCAAGCAGTCAGTTAGTTAACCTCACACAGGTTGATGAGAACAAAAGAGCAAAATACGGCAATACCTAACTACCTGCTTACATACATATGTGGGTACGTTATACTCGTATGTATTATGATAAACAATACTTACACTCGACACAAAAGGTATAACTCGTTCCACATTTAACCTGTGAATTTAGAAGTCAATCATTGTGCATCTGTACCTTGTCATGTCTAATGCACACACTCTAAATAGGAAAAAGGTTTTCTGGGTAATTTTATAAATAATAAATAACGTTGTAGACATAACATTTCACAAACGTATATGCTTATCAGTCAATATATATGTGTTTATACATATGTATATGTTTGCATGTAACACATTTGCTTTAACGTAACTCAAATTGTGAATTTTAATTTATATTCGTTTTTACCTTTTTGTTGGGGTTAGGACTAGAACAATTAATTCGTATATATCCACATATATTGGTATATATGTATATGTATTTATCTTTTATTATGTAAACACGTATATAGAAGTACCTAAATCATATGGTAAGTATACTTGAATGTATGTAGTATAATATCGGTACAAATCCTTTTGACTTTAAAGGCTGAGTTGAACATATTTTGTTGACTGACTTTGAGAAGAAACTTGACATTTTGCCTCCATTTAATGTGTGTATATATGTACCGATGTATGTATGAGCGCGCAGTTGTGTTTGCATAAAGGTCGTGGTAAGTACAATGATCCTTTTTTTGGCTTTTACTGAAATTAAACATAAACAGTTTTTTGACATTTTTGTGGCTTGAAAACTTGTGGCTTTAAACTTTTCTCCCAATTTATAAGCCATTGGTTTTGTGTCTTTTATTGCAGCAATTAACAGTTTATTCCCGCATTGTACCAGCTTAACTAAATTAACGCGCGTGAGCTTTCTTCGTTGTAAACTAAATATGAACTGGGTTTAGCTATGCGATTGAGAAATTAAGATGTCTTACTCTCCCAAAGAAAGAAATTTACTAAGTTTTCAACGAACAGGATTCAGTAAAAATTAGTCAGTATGTTGTATAATAGCTGCTTATTTTGGCGGTTAAATTTTAATCCGTTCATTTGTACTGTTTTTTCCTGTTTTGAATTATTTTCCTAAGTGTTTTATTAAAATTGTCAATTATATAGCATATTTAACTTATTGTTTGTATTCAAAATGTATTGTATTTCAAGAATGATGAAATTCTACATGCTTTGTAGCCTGCAAACGATAAATATACTAATATTTTTCTTCAAATTGTTCTCTACAAAGACGATGATTTATAAAAAAAATGCTTTGCAACGATTGATATACGAAAATAAATTTAAAATTCTTTTTCCCCTGTAAGCCAGCCATATTACCTCAACATTATTATAGAGCTTAATTTGGTTCTGTTTAAATAAAAACCAGCAAGAGCTTTATTTTGCCTTCTAAATGCTACTAAGATTTCATTTTGTGCATCGTCGTCGCTTCCGGAAGCTTAAGAATCCATTGTGGTCTGTGGCCGTTGCAACAAACTTGCTATGCAATGTTTTGTGGCTCTTTTGGTCGACACTGCTTTCTAGTAAATTATAGAAATCCAAAATCAACTTGCGCTGTGCAAAAAATAATAATAGGAGTATATTCTAATTCTATGCCTTCCTAACTTCTAATTTCTCAACGCAAGCTGGGTGGTGTGTGGGCGATGATTCCACTTCACTGCTACCTCATTTTCGTTTAACGAGTGCCTTTTCAGTTAAGTTAAACAACATTTAACCACTTATTTTGTTGGTATATCTTTCATATTAAGGAATAAAAATTATTTAAATTTTAAATCAATTTTGTTTTGTTGACAAAAATTCAATCTATGACCACAAATCAGCTGTTTTTCGTACTAGTTTTTACTGGGTAAAATTTTCCCAGCACGGATTTTTAAACTTTCTCTCCAACTAAAAGTCAAAATGGCGCTCTCCCGTTACCAATTTTTACTGAGTTTTTGGCTCAACGAACACGATCCAGTAAAGTTTGGTAAAAATTGTTACTGTCCACTTTATATACAAGTATATAAGTATATAAGGTAGAAAGGTGACTAACTTTATTATAATTGACCATATGTAACTTGGGGGGGTAGAAAGGTGACTAACTTTATTATAATTCACCATATGTAACTTGAGGCAAAAAATTATTTTCGTAGAATTCAATTTCAAGTATTTCCTTAATGATGTCCTGCAGGAATAGGTTAATAAAACTATTTTCAAATTTCAGACATTAAAATTTCAATGAGTGCAGTGTCATTTATCTGCCATTTTATTTATGAAATTTAATTTGCAATTGCCTATGCTGTACTAGTAATTTTTATTTCTCTTGAAATTGTTGTCAAAAAATTTAAGTACTCGCAATGAAAGTTTTCGATAAATTCTGACTAATCTTCAGAAATTGATATACAATTTCCTTGAAAATTTTTGTGTTACGTTTGCCTTTTCTTGAAAAATATTTTTCGAAATTTCTCATTTTGATATGCAATTTGAAAATAATTAATTGCTGTTCGCGAAGGTACCTATAGTAGATGAATTTTATTTTTTACTAGTTTCTTTAATTACAAATTCTAAGCGATACTGAGGCTTCTTTAAGCTCACAGTTAGACTGTAGCTTTCGGTATCGTTTAAATTTTATATATCTTCGAAAATGTAAGTGCAAAATATTTTCCAAATTTATAGAAACTTCCTTTCTAGACTTGTCATTGCTATATGACTTCGGTGCCCCTTTATAACTTATGCGAGTAAATCAACTAACGCCAAGCCCCATTATAGGCTCTGTAAAAATTAGAAAGTACCTCACTCTAAACCAGGTTTCAAACAGGACGACTTTATTTGTGTGACTAAGAGCTGAAGAACTAAAGAAGAATTTTAATAAATTTCTAAAAAATTACATCGCTGGCGAATGTGAACTACATTATATTTATTGTATATCATCACTGTTGGCAATCATAACTTTGAAGTCTTTTATAATTTTACATTCTAGGAACCAGCATCGAGATCAATAATAATATCAGCCTTGGAGTCCGACGTGGAATCACAATTGTCTCTTTTCCTCTTTCTCTCTGCTATACCTATGTTGCAGACGCGTGGAAAAACTCGAAATCTAATGAGTGGAAGCAAGGTGTCTTTGAGAGAAAACTTTCGCACGTTGGCATCATCAAATATCGCAGAAGCTGAGCTGTACGAGTTTTACAGCGACATTGACATAGTTCAGCGAATTAAAAGGCAGGGGCTACGCCGTCGGCCGACTGGGTGATGGCAATTGAAAGCTTTGAGTATATTCGATGCAATGCTCGCTGCTGTAAGCAAAGGAATGAAAGGAATGTTAAATTTGACGCCAATCTGCAAAAAGAAGAAACCACTGTGGCGCTATTTTTGATTCGGTCGCAATTCCGTTGGCACGTCGATTACGTTGAAGAGGGAAAAGCGATCACAAATGAATATTATTCAGAAAATCAGGATAGCTTTAGTACTAATTTGGATATAACCACATGCGAATAAGAAAAAAGTGCGCTTCCAACAAAATTATATCTGGTTGGCCACAAGTGCAGTCACTATAGTAAAATTCATAAAGTGGATCAAGAACTACTACCTCAACCACATATTCTTAGCACTTTGTACTCTCTGACTATTTCGTATTTCCATAATTGAAGAAATGGTTGGGCGTTGGAGATTCTATCAAATGAAGAGGACATCAAAAAGTAATTGATTAATCAAACAACTCTAGTAACAAAAATTAAACCGCTCACTAATGGGAGACCTCGGTTTTAAGCATTTAATTTTGTAACAAAAACTCTTTACAATACAAAAATTTTTTAATTAAATTAATTAGAAAAAAATAAAAAAAAAATCTTTTTGTACGAAAAAGTAATCTTTGTTCTATTTTATCTTCTCTACATAATCGGCTTAAGAAATGCATTGAACTTAAGCCTATAGATCAACTTCTGAAAACAGGCTTCAAGCTTTTTAAACTTATCAAGCTCAACATTAACATCGTTGCTATTAAAGACCTTCCCTTTCCTCTTAATTTTTGACATATTACTTCAATCACAGAGATCGCTATAAAATTACTCGTTAGTAATAATAGTAGCACTGCAAATCTTCGTTTTTCCTGTTTTCCAAAAATTGTTTGAAAACAATTTTAGTTCGGGTGAAATAACTTATTCATCATTATTTTTGATTCTGATTTTTGTGCCTTCTATTTTACGGGTGGGCTTGCTCCTGTTGGGCTCCATGCCATTGACTGCTGTTTGATTTCCGGATCATACTTATAAAACCGAAATTCGTCATCAGTAACCAGTTTACTAAAGTTGCTAGACTGACCATTTTCGAATTTGTTTAGGAAAAATTGAGCAAAATGCACACGGGCCTCTTTTTGGGCCTCAATTAAAATTCGTGGTACCCATCGAGTATATTTCTTCATGTATCCCAGATGATTACTTAATATTTGCGATATATGGCATTCAAGCCTAGTTCATTAGCAATCATTTATTCAATCGTCAATCATTTAGTCAATCGTGAGTCTTCGTCAGTTTTGAACTTCACCAGGGCTACAGTGACTGTAATCTTCGGAATCACTTAGAAATCGTTCTATATGCAATTTGAAATTCACTGAATATTTTAGTGGACTGTAAATTACGCAGAAACCAGCAGAGAATCACATGGCGAATTTGTGTTTGCGTTGGTGGTGGAATTTCGTCTGACCTATCCTCAGATATCTTGCCCTTTCTCGTCTTCATTTCAACTGACCATTCTAAAATTTGAAAGAAAGGCTAACAAAGTAATTGCAAAGGATGTGTAATTTTTAGATTTAACAAAAACAATTTGAAAGTCACAAACTGACCTAACTTTTGTTAATCTCGTCGTAAGTACCAGTAGAAGAAGAGGCACCCACCAAAAATCTATGAGAATCGTCTGTATTTCCATCTATTCGAATGAATGCTTGTTAGATGCATTACTTTTTTGGTATTGTTATCAGTACATATACATATGTACATATGTACATACATTTATTCAGAATATTCAGATTTGAAATTTGATGCCAAAAATCTGTCAAAAAGCGTCATCGAATTTTGATATGTTCATGAATGGAATGTTTGAGGTATGTATTATATTGCTTTTTGTTTAATTTTATGTTTTCTTAATTTTATTAGTAAAATTACTAATAAAAACAAATGTTAATTTTACACGTTGTTCTTTTGTTAAAACTTATTTCAATTCTATACTAGTTTACTTTTTTTACTTCGGAGCTAAAAAAAACATCAAAAATAAGGAAAAAATATGACAGTATGAAGAAAGGCTGCCAGATAGACATAGGTATTATGGATAATAAACAGGCCACTAGCCGAAGTACATACATATGCTACGCAAAATATCAACTAAGTTATTTCTTGAACTTAAAGTTTTTCATTGTACAAATAAATATGTATGTATGTAATAAGTCGTTTTATTAAATTTATTAGGCACAAAATTTATGATTGTGTCATAAATGCCAGAAAAGGCGCTGCCACTAAATTTCAAATATACATAATCCTTATACAAGTGAGCTATAAATCTAGCTATAATGTAAATGAACGTAAAAAACGGACATGTTTTTGACTGTTAACTTATTTAATTTTTTTATTTGCTCCTAGTGTTAGTGAATTCAAAATTTTCAGCCAATTTGCACTAAAATTTAGTTTAACTAATATTTAATTTTTATATAAAATTAAAATTTAAGACCTAAAAAAACCATTTTAAATTAGGTGAAGGCAGAAAAACACCGCTTACCCAAAATAAAAAAGAGCACTAGACCGAAAGAAAAAATAAAAGCAAACAACACTGACGTCACGCTTACATTTTATCCTTTACGCATGTTATTTGCATAACTGACCTTCTGCCTACAGAAAATTAAATGAAAAGCTGAATTGCGCAAAAGTACTAAAAATAACATAAAATTGTTGAAAAGTAATAAAAATTAGAGTTTCACTTAAAAAAAATAAAAAAAATTAAACATTTGCGTGAGTAAAGCGAACAACTTTTTTATCGTACTTATTCTCAGTTTCTTTATGCATAAATTGTTTAAATTTATTTTACTGCTACTTATATATATATGTATGTATGTACATATACATATTCTCTGCACATGAATTTTTTATCATATTCCTTTTTGTCTGAATCATTTGTTTATGTCGCCAATTTTGTCGCATTTGCCTTACTTTATTTTGACATTTTTTTATGATATTTTCTTTGCCGATCAAAACTCTTAACATTTGTAATATGTTTTGTTTTCGTTTTGTTCTTCTTTTAAACATCTTCAGTTTTTGCTTTCGCTAGCCTTTTTGTAGTTAGTTGTTGTTGTCATGTTATGGCATAACCATTAAACGGAATTTATGCGCTTTTTCTAGCGGTTTTCAATATTGTGGTATTAAACGAGAGCTTAGTTGGGATTTTTATGTTCTGTTCTTCTGCTTTTCCTCTGGCGCTCTTTCACTACAATTTAAGGTAATAAATTTTGTGCTTTACAGTTGTTTTTATTTCTCTAAAAAGTTTTAAGAATTTACACGTATAGTAAATAAATAATGTGCATATTGTTTACATATAATATAGTTTTAAGTTTTATTTTATATAGTTTTTTATTTTTATTATTAAATTAATTAAATTAAATTAAATTAAATTTAAATTAATTTTATTTTATGTTAATTATTTAATAGAATTTATTTAATATAATATAATTTAATTTAATTTAATTCAATTTAATTGAATTTTATTTTATTTTACTTTATTATTTGTTATTAATTTAATTTATTCCTTTAATTTAATTTAATATAATTTAATTTAATTTTATTTTATTTTACTTTATTTTACTTTAAATTAATTTAATTTATTTAATTTATTTTACTTTAAATTAATTTATTTTAATTTAATTTAATTTAATTTTATTATATTATATTTTATTTTAAATTAATTTAATCTATTTAATTTACCTTCCTAGACACTAATGGAGTACGGATAATCGATCCGTCATTCTTCAAGAGATTGACTGCTTGAGCCCGCACCCTAAGGCAGAACCCCTCATCTACCTTCTCTCATCTACCTTCTTTGAGAAGTCTTGCTCTTTATTATGCACAACCACGTCTTAACTGGCTTGGGTCGCGCAGGGGAAACTGCACTCGCTGCAGGCACTAGAAACGCTGGATTCTACACTGATTCGGTGAGCGCAATCTTAGTCGAGCGATTTGTAGCCCATCTATTTCAACACCCAGGTTTGGTTTCTCAGGTTAGCCTAGTTTGCAACATTCCATCAACGCTTTGCTGTGCTTTTGCCGGCGTTACCCCAACTATACCGGTGGAATTACTCCCGAACACCTCATTCTTTTCACCATTGGTCTCACCCTCGGGAGAATACAAAAGCGGTTCCGTTATAGGTCCATAGTCTTACTTTGGCACTTATGGCGGCGGAGACTTCACACCTTCAAAGAACTCGCCTATTTCACGTAGAGTAGTCCATAATTCCATACAGAGCGCATTATTGCTTTCTTTAGGTTGACGGTTGAGACATTTCGTGGAATATATATAATTCCTCGCGTATTCTTCTTCTTCTTTGTAGGCACCGCTTCCGCGATTAGCTTGCTATTCAATTTGCAACTTGAGAACTTATTGTAAGTAAATATTAATAAAACATAATTTGAAATATTTATTACTGTATTTTCATTGAGAATTCGAGTAATACACGAGAAGAAGGTTTAGGCATGAGCTGTTCTAAGACTACTTTTAATGAACAGTGGTACCAAAAAGTTTTTGGATATTTGTGCAATACATTTTTTTATTTTTCAAATAAAAGAATTATTCATAGTTGTTTTTGCGGCCGTACTATTAATTTTTGTTATAAGTATTAAGTAAACTGAAGGTCTGGTTTGTTTGGTTGAATTGAATATTTTTGTTATACAGAAAAGAAAAATGGTAGAAGTATAGGGATTCCAAAGCAACTCACTAACCACGCTATTAAGAGAAAAGAATCTAATAATACTTTTAAGTCAGGATCCGTTGGTTCGATCCCTGCCATAAGAAATCTGATGAGGAGGTGTGGTGATCTCTGAAACAGCTGTCTCTTCTGCCATTTTTCTTTGTTGGAATACTTATACCAAAAACAATTATTATTAATTTCAAAAATTTTTATTTCCTAATTACAGCTTATAAGTCTTTATAGTAGCTTTTTATTTTGATGCATAATGTAGTCTATTTTCTGATAGGATCTCAGTGTTGCCTTTAGACTAATATAATCTGGGAAACTTTGTTTCAAACTATGTGAAATTTCCATATTTTTCTTTACTAATGAAATCAAAATATGTTTGCGCAAGCTTTGCATTATTTCTTTCGTCATATAACAAAATAAATAAATTTAAATACATAAGACACCTAAAATTATGCATAGTGTTTTAGGCTTACACTCTTTTTAACTCTAATTTCCCTCTGAAAAAAACAAATTAATAATGTTAGAACTATCCTAAAACGCATTTAGGTCTATGAAATATAATATATGAAGACAATTTTGTTGCTGATATGCTGATATTTAGCTGTAAAGGAAAATATGGCTTAGAGTCAATATCTAGCTCACAATTTTATGACCACATATTTTGCAATATTTCCAAGCCATTTTTGTAAACCGAAGTTCAAAAGGCATAAATGAATCACTAACCGCCAAGATAAGAAAATGTCTTTCAGTATAATCGCCATTTGTTTTAAAATTGTCCTTACGCAAAATCTAAATAACGTAATTATTTAAACACTTCTGAAACCTCTTACCAAGTGATGCGCGTAAGCGATTTTATTTAGTATAGTTTGGATGATACCGTCGCGTGTGAATAAATTTTACTTATTTGCGTTCTATAGCATCTTCAATTGCAATCCGACCGAAGTAAAAAATAAATAATTTTCTTTAGTCCTTTTGTCATATGCTGTCGATGAGCAATTTCGGGATTTTTCAAACGAATATCAAGCCAAACTTAATATCAGATCGTTTTGTGTTAGTGAAGAAGTTTGTTTGATTTGGATAAATTCTCATATTTTCCGACACCCTACCTAAGTGCACCCTTTCCGTGAAAGTGTAGCTGGAACAAAAAAATATAAAAATATATACAAACTAATAGAAGTTAAGACCAAATAAGAACCACCTGAACTTTCCAGGGGCCAGCACTGCCATGAAAGCTTTTAAAATATATTTAGATAATCCCTTAAATTATCAGATCCTGCACGTGGCCTAAATATTATAATTATTTTTGGTCCCTATATTTTTTCATAAACCAAAATGTTGTCTTTACAGGGAGAAGTAAATGCCTTAAGTTAATAGGCATACTTTTAGTCACTGTATGTACCATGACTTCTGTTGTTAAGTTACTTAAAACTTGGAATGAAAAGAAGAAAAATAGCAAACATTATTGATAATTCTGTTTAAAAGTTGTAAATTGATTGAAATCATTTTTTTTTGCTAACTAACAAAAGGTTCAGTCAGCTAGAAAGAAGCCTAAAAGTGGGCATGTAGATGGAACATGTCTTCAAACAACAAATGCACACTACAATACTATTTTCGGTCTCAATAATAAAAATCTTAGATACTGAGATAAGGAGTCGAATTGCTTTTCGCTAATGAGCGCTTGGTATCAATATCAATAATCCCCCTCATGTCGCAGCCTTCGATTAGATTATCAATTTGCATTACAAGGAAATTTTGGAAAGAGGCACACTTCAGTCTTATTCCAGATTTTTAATTGATTTCGTAGGAAAAATTTATCCATTCATCTTATTCATCTTAATGGTGGCAATCAGCGATAGTCCTCAAAAGGCGGTGTCGTTACGTGATATAATATATTGGATAAGTAAAAACTTTCCGTATTACCGGAGAGCAGAGTATAACTGGCAGATTCGAGTGCGGATGAGGGGATCCCATTGCTGTGCCTCGTGTTTCTGTCGTCGAAACTATGGGGTATGGCATTCCACATTCCTGGTCCAATAATTCAGCTTGCATAATTCTGATAGCTGAAGGTCGCCACATAGCTCCATGTCACCGATTCCGATTCCGCTTCAGCGGCCTAGTTGTTCATATAAAATGCTAATAAAAATGACAATCAGCAAAAGTGCTGAAAAGGCGCTGCCGGCTTGTGATATTATACAATAGATTGGAAGAGCTCAGTAAAGTAAAAACTTTCCATATATACGAAGAGATGTGAAAGGCTGACAAGATCAAGCAGTGGACGATTCGAGACTTGGGAATTTATATGTTGTGGTTGCGAAGCTGAATGATCTCACAGATTACAGTTAGAAGCAATGATAGAGAGGGCTACGATGGCTAATGAATCCATATAGGAAGGTGCTCTAAAGCAGCATGCTCTCCCAACAGCACCAATATGAGTTTGAGGTGAAGAGGCTTAGGTTAATGTCAATAAATACTTAATTCATATACTGGTTACATTTACCGTAAGAATTATTGGTTTAAATAAAAATATATTACAGATTGAGCAAAAAAAGATATTTATTTTCATCATTTTAACTAAATTATTGTAAAATTAGTATTACATTTCAGTTTTATTTGTTTTTGTGAAATAATACACGTACATTTATTCGTCGGAATCAGATATTTAAAAATATTAAGAGCTGCGGCATAATAACTTCAACCTTGTGAAAAAATATACACATATGTGTGGGTATGGATTATCTTAAATACTACTTTTTTATTGACGTCCACACCGCTTGCGCCATTATATTTTAACGAGTTGGTAATAACGCGTCACTCTTTCGGCTGTACTTAGACACGACCCCGCCATCTTATCAGCTGTCTCTTATATGGCTGAATTATGTCACCGCCCCTCCTGCAGAGTCCGCCATAAATGGTTCGCAAAATTTATCTTCCGAAAACTCCTTGCCCCGATCCATCAGATATCATAATCGTTCACGTTTCTGCATCAAATAACAATAAGGGAATGACGAGGGACTTGTTAGGTTAAGATTATCTTCGTCGAGAGAGGAGCTTACCTTTAAATTTTCTAGACAGTGCATAGCTCTCCAGCGGACGGAGGTTTTGTTGTTGCTCTGCATCGGTTTACACAACCGTGAAACTTTTGCTGATATCGAAGGCTGCTTTAAAATCGAAAGTATTATTAGATCTTGTTGTGGTTAACCTGATCACCATTCAGTGCTAGACATGTTAGAACTGGTTCATGCGTTTGGTTTATAGGGGCTGTATGTTGTTTCCTATATTAAATTATATTAAGTCTTAAGTCCACTAATATATATAAAATAATTAAAAGATATATCAATAAAATTTGAAGGATTATTATCTTGTTTTAAAAAAATTAAATTATTAAAACTAAAGAAAAAAACTTCTTTGTTACAACTTGGATATTGTTTGGAGAAGTTCTTCTTTCTATTTTTTATTTTTTATTGTTTCTTTTTTATTTATTATTATTATTTTATTTTTTTTCGGGGGTCAAAGTTTAATCGATTGAAAACTTTAATGCCAAAGGCATACTTTTAGGAGTTTCTTATTTTATAAATTTATTTATTTAAGAATACGACGGACTTCATATTAGAAAGCTTTACAGGCCATACATTTTTTGCTACAAAGAAGAAATGTAGAAAATCTCATGTAGCTTGAAAATCGGGAGTAACAATAGCACAGTTATGAAGATGAAAAATCAAGTTGAATTTTTCAAAGGTAAAATATAAAGGTTAAAATAAATATTGCGGCCGCGATAGCCGAGTGGTTAGCATTGCGTGGGTTCATATCCCAGTGCGTTACTAACATCTAAAAATTTATAGAAAATTTTAAATTATTAATTTAAATAAAAAAATTAAGTAAGCTTAGTATAAACTGTAGGTCCTTCCATTTGTTGGGAAAGCATCAAGACGCAAAACCACAAATTGGGTGAGGAGCTCGGCCGAAAATCGCTTCAGCGGTTACGGTTAGTGCCAATTATAATAAAAATATGTATAATAGTCAGTTTGTAAATTTTTGCGCTCAGAATTAATTAGAATTAACTTTATCGAAAGTTTGATCTTAGCTAAGAATTCTGTATATGAACTCTACACTACGGAAACCTTTAAAGACTTAATAGGCTGGATGCGAAACATAACGACCGGTGAGTGCTTTATAATAAAGCTTGCTTTAAATTAATGATTTTTCTATCAAAAATTTAAATTAAGTATTCAAAAATTACTATTGAAAAAAAATATGTCAAAATATTTGTATATATATTTAAGGGGGGACATCTGAGTAAAATTTTGAAAAAATCAAAAAATTTTTTTTTCGTTTAAAAGATGCTTTAGGATCTTAAATATAATATACCACAAGATAGAATCCGGCAAAAGTGTCTAAATGTCCAAATTTTCCATTCTGCGGCAATGCCTCATAGGCATATTCCGACCGCCTTATAACTTTAGACGCGTTTTTCTCGAAACCACTTTTTTTTAGACGGCCGGAAACATAACTCGAGCAAATCTTAACCGATCGATCTGAAATTTTGACAGTATATTCAAAATTCCTTCCTCTATCGACACACGTATAATTTTTTTTTATATTGCTTCCTTTTTTTTATAAACAATTTTTGGACTTTTTTTCCTCGTGAAAATTTGAACTTTTTTTTCGATCACGCACCATTTTGCGAAAAATCAATATATCGAAAAAATCCTATGTGTGTCGATAGCTGTTGATGTATAGAAACTAACAAAACTTTATTTTTTGTTCCAGATCAAAAATTAAGGACGTTAGCTTTCCGGCCATGGACCCCCTTCCCAAAAATAGGGCCTACGAAGAAATGCTGCACAGCCGCCATTTTGTTTTCGATTTCTTTCAAAAAATCATAATTTGTACATCGGATCGCATATTATAAAACCTACTTTACAAAATTTCGATTGGCTCTTTCGTTTGGTCAAAAAAAATTCCAGAAAATCCGCTTATTTTTTTTGAGTTACTCAGATGTCCCCCCTTAAATCAATTTATTTCTTTATAAAAGTCAGAAAAACCTTAGTATAAATTAAATTTTCACACCATAAATTAGTTCATATATTTTGCAGCAGTCGCAGTAGTCGCATGTACATATAGCACTGATTCCCTTGTGTGCAGTCGTGGGTTTTAGAACAGCCCAGACCTACACCCAAAAAAGTACTTTTTCTGGTTTGATTTAAATAAAAAACTTAACGTTAAAGTTAAGTTATCCTGAAGAATAAATAATACATTTTTTTATTTTTTTCTTGATTAATTTATGTTGTTACAGTTGTGCTTATCAACATTTTAATATATCCAACTAATTCCTTATGATTCGGAGCAAAAACTCGTTCATTTTCATAATTAAGTTATTATTATTCCCAAACTTCGAGCTGCTTGATATTTGCGACATTTCTTCTTTGCCATAAAAGTGTGTACCGTAAAATTCCTCTGATGCCCCGTTCTTCATATTAATAAATATATAAATAACGAAATTGAAGTTAGAAATTTATGATTTCGCCGAACAAAGAAAACTGAAATGATGAAAATAAATATTTTTTTTACTCAATTTGTAATTTATTTGTATTTTCATACAAATATTACCAAAAAAAAAAAAAATATATATATATATGTATATGTGTTGTTTTAATAAATAATGCTAATAAATTATTTGATACTATTCTAGTTTTTTTGGTGCTGTTGATAGAGCACCTTCAGTTGTTGGTTCAGTTGCCATCGCAGTGCCCTCAACCACTGCTTCTGCCTGTAATACGCTAAGCTCCTCCATTGTAGGAGGTACTGCCCATAAATTTCCAAGTCTTCCTTCGCTAGAAGGTCAAATTCAATAAAGTGTTTCCGTAAGATTGTTCGCACCTGATCTTGATCCAGTCTTGCACATCTTCTTGGTAATACGGAAAGTTTCTACATATCCAACCTACTTATCCAATTTAAATATGCCGGCAGCGTCTTATTAGTGCTGTTGCTGATTGCCGTCGTTATTAGCTGTTTATGTGTGTAATTCGGCTGCTGAATCGGATTCGGTGACGTCGAGCTCTGTGATGATATTAAGCCATCAAAATTTGTTGTATTGCATGCTGAATTATTAGATTCGGAAATGCAAGTTTATAAGGTTCTGGAATTTGGCGACAAGAGGACCAAAAGTTTTCGAATATTTATACAATAGAAATTTGTTTAAATAAAATAATATTTTTTTTTAACTTTTTAACTTTTAATATGCTCTAAAATGATTTTATATTTTTTGCTGGAAATTTTAGCATAACTGTATGGTTGATCTATTCTCTTATCCATTCTTAAATGTATGTGAGAATTTCTGCATACCTCTTTACTTTATTTCTCGAATTTAAGACTTTATTGTGAAAAAATTGTTATACATTTAATGTTCAAAGTGTTGCCCATCGGAAGCTACGATGTTTGCCATTCTTTTCACTCTAAAACAAATGACAACTACTGAAAACGACGCGAAATGACAGTACCTTTGTAATGAATATAGCCACAGATGAACACGACGCGAAATAATACTAGTAGAGCCCTCTCTTAGAAAACCGCACGAATCAATGCATACACCCAATATTAAAAGTTATTTTATCCTGAGAATATTCCAAATTTGGCTTAATATTTCTACTAATATATTACTGATGTACCCATATGGTTTTGTTTAAATAAAATTAAATTATCAAGAGTTCTTCTTTAAATTTTTGGGTGATAATTTTCGAAGGTCAAAATTCAAGCCATTGAAAACCTTAATGTAGAAGGCATACTTTTAGGCACATTATATTGTAGATTAATTTATTTAAGATTTAATTAGAAATTTCAATTCAAAAAAAAAAACAAAAAAAAAATTTATTCTTTACAAAAATCAGAAAATCTTTAGTATAAATGGAATTGATGGACCAAAAATTATTTCATATATTTGGCAGCAGTCGCAGTAGTCACATGTACGTGTATAGCACAAGTTCCTCAGTGTAGAGTCGTGGGTTTTAGAACATCCCAGACCTACACTTAAGAGGAAAGTTACATTTTCTGGTTTTATTTCAAATAAAAACTAAACATAAAATTAATATTTTATACTGTAAAATAAATAATATATTTTATATCTTTCTTGATTAAACTATGTTCTTACAGTTGTCCTTGTTAACATTCTTATATATCCTCGAACACTAATTCCTTATGATTCCAAGCAAAAACTCCCTCTGCTGCCGTAGGTGAAGACATCATGCTGCCTGTACCCACTTATCTTTCTCGCTGTCCGGTAATATATAACACCACCGGCCTGAAAATGCCCAAAGAATGCCATGTCTAATTACTTCGGCAAATAACTCAACGTGAGGCATCTATGTCAAGTATGTTGCGGATGGAATGTTTAGATTCGAAAGCTGGATTCAGTTTGGTTTGAGAAATTTATTTAATTTTGAAGAAGAAAAATCTTTATGAATATTTCTTAAAATATTGACAAGATTTAAGATAGGACTGATGACTACTCCCTTTAAATTGATCGTATATATACAGCCTTGGCCAAAAGTATTAGACACCCCACTAATTACTGAATTTTTTGTCTTAACAAGTGAAGTAATGAACTTTTAGTAGTAAAACAGTGAAAATACAATGAATTAGTGATAATAATATTAATATTTAGTAGATCCACCCTTCGATTTAATATCGGCAGCGATTCTCTTGGGCATGCTGCGTACAAGCTTTGCATATTCGCCCACACTTATAGCGCACCACTCGTTAATCAAGGTAGTTTTTGATGTAATACTGTGTTCCTTATAGCCTATTTCCACCAAGCACTTAAATGCATTTAAGGCCTCTGTTAGGTGAATGAAATGTCAAACGTTTCCACCGAAAGTGAGTTAACTCAAACAGCTGATTTTTGTTTACATTTGCAGCTTGCAAAATTTGTCACAAGTATTAAAATCTTGAATTCAAGAGATCGCATTTATTTTATTTTGCTATTTATACAATATTATGATTTGCAAGTGCAGATTATTGCTGCACAGACAGACGCTGCTGAAAGGAAACTGCTTTTTTGCATGCTTACAACTGCCAGTGACTTCGATCCCCGTTTGCGTTAACTCCACCGCCATTTCTTTGTATACATGAGAGTTTTTTCGGCAACCTCTCAATGCCTGAGCTCTTCCTTCCCAGCAATCCAGGAAACTTTGCTCCTCCGTAAGGTTCCACTTGCGTCGTTTTGTTTCCATTTACAGTTTACCATAGTTTATTTTTTTTTAGTAATTATTTATATTGTTTTTCTAGAAAACCACAATTCGAGGAGTATCTTGGCCGAAAAATCGCTTAACTAGTTACAAAGCGCACATTATAGATACATAATTATTTGTTTTGCGCAATCAGCTGATAGTTGCCAGAGTCGCGTATATTTTTATGTTGAGGGGATCGTTTTCTATTCCACAATTGCTTTTTGTTTGTTTTTTATTTTTATTTTATTTTATTTTTTAAAGAGGAGAAGCATTATCTTCGCCAATTACTTAATATATGCTTTTATGTCAATATTAATGCAAAAAAGTAACTTTTGCAGCAAAAATTTCACTATGCAAAATAAAAGTCTGGCCCCTCATTAAATCCGAAAATACACGACTCTGGCAAGAAATATATCGAAACGTCCGAAATGTTTACATTAGTAGAGACAGCTTCGATTGTTAATACTTTAAGACTGTTAATACTTTAAGACGATCTTAGCTAAGCTTACCTCGAAGTTTGATTCATCAGACCACAGAACATTCGACCAATCTTCGTCCGTGAAATGTTGGTATCGGCGAGCCCATTCCAAACGATTTTTTCTATTCTTTTCTGAGAGCCACGGCTTCTTTCGAGTTTTACATCCTTTTAAGCCTGCTTTCCGAAGTCTTCTTCTACCTGTTCGAGCACTAACTGGTTAACTAAATTCATCCGAAAGGGCAACTGCAAGGGCAGAAGAAGATTTTTTGCGCTTTAGACGCTTTCTTCCACTTTTTGATTTATTATTGTAGGATTTCGTCTCTACAAATCGCCTGTTAGCACATTGGACCGCGCACCGTGAACATCCCACCAAATTGGCATTCTCAACCTAAGACTTACCTTCTTCACTTAGAACTTGAATTCTAACTCTATCATAGTAACTAATTTCACTTTCTTTAGGCATTTCGGCAAATATGTCCTGTAGCGTATATTTTTAATATTTTTCGAAACATTACAGGAAACATAAATAAATAATCCTTATAATTTTGACTGTTTCACAAGTAATGCTAAACAAAATTATAGAAAATCTTTTCTTACGTTTAGCATAAATGATGCATAGTTTTGGGCGTAGAACAAATCCCAATCTTCGATTTAATTACAACTTTTATTAAACTTAATTTAGCTAATAGTTTTTTGTTGTTACTCGAGTATATCTTTAGGCGTCACATTGTGTACCTCAATTGAAATGAAAATAAGGAAAGGATATTTTTAATCGTTTGAAAGCATTTTCATCATCATAAATATATTTGTATTTTTTTAAATTTTTTTCTTTCTGGTGTGTCATGTATTTTTAAGCTACTAAGCTAAAGTCGATTTTATTAAAAAAAATTTTTTTTTATTAAAAAAGTTTTATAATTTTTATAAACTAACGGTTAAATTTTTGTTTCCAGAAAACTCTTTAATTTATTTTCAAATAGTCTTTGGAATTGTTTTTTTTTAAAGGCCACTGGAATTCACTACTAAACTCAATTAAGAGCCGAACGGCTGAAAAACATTTCTATCATAATTTGATGGCATCTTGCTGTTTTCTTTTGTATTTTAAAACCTTTTTATTTTGCGTAAGAGTGGGAGCAGAGGCAAATCAAAACAGCTTTTACAAAGATAAAAGCATAAGAAAAGAGGTCTCCGATCCACCCACTTCAATTGTTCCTGGAATGATAATTTTCGGTCTCGGCTTAAGTCTGAAAGATTCGAAGCGAGCTACGCGAGATCCCTTCAAGGTCAAAATATTAAGTATATACAAGTCAACGCTACCACAATGCTCTGTTCTGTACTCGCGAACCGTCTTAAATAGATGTTAATTATAGGTCATTAAGCGTTAATTTAGTAAAGGATCGTGAATTAAAAGGAAATTAATAGGAAATTATTGGGTGTATGCATTAATTCGTGCGGTTTTTTTTTCGAAAATTAAGATTTTATTGTGAAAAAATTGTCTTGATCAACTCCTAATACTTTTGCAAGTTCTTCTTGCGTCTGGCATGCATCTACGTCGAGCAGTGTCTCCAATTCTTCGTCTTGAAATGTTTTTGGCTGTCCGGGTCGTTCTCCGTCGTCTAAGTCGAAATTGCTACTTTTAAACCGTGCAAACCACTTTTGCCACGTTCGTTCGGCTAAAGCATGGTCACCATAAACGTCCAGTAAAATACGATGGCTTTCGGTAGCACTTTTCTTCATGTTAAAATAATGAAAAAGAACGTTGTATATCTCGTGCAGCTTATCGCACCACAGCGAATGCGCGAATGAAAATAAATCGGCCAGAATATATTTTTCTCGATAATTCCCAAAGCCGACTCTTGGAATGTTGTCAACGTCCATGTTGCTGCAATAGAACCACAAGACTCACTTACATATTTAGTCTGAAGAACGCAGAACGTTAATGGCGCGGTTATGGGGGTCAATGATGTCAATTTCATAGTCAGATATATGCTTTAATATAATTTGAGAATTTTTATGTCTATTTCTACAGCTCGTATTAATTTCTCCAGAAACGAATTTAAGAAGTCACATGGCAAAGACTCTTCTTGTCTTAAACTTGGTTTGATATCGAACGGTTCGGATAGATGACTCCCGAACCTTAGAGGGCTTTTGCTATATTTGGTCAAATGTACACTTCCCAGATCTAAATCCACATTAATAATATCCAATCGGTTTGTGAAGGTAGTTTTATACAGCTTACTTTAGTTAAGTTTTCAATAGTTTTCATATAAGAAATCCAATTTGCATAATTCCATAGACCTTGGTGACGGTTGACATGATCTTTTTTTACCTTTACCTTTAATATCTTCTTTTATGAAAAATATTTTAATTGAAATTCGCTTTTTCGTTGAAAATTCTGTAACTGTTTGAAAATGATAAGTTAAGACTATGTGATATAAATACGAGCGATTTTTATAATGAAGTCATACGCCAACTCATTGAGCTTGCTTCCTGGAGCTCTCCAGCTTATGTTTTTTTGAAAGTTTTAAAAATTTCAGTTATTATTTAAACAAAAAAAGTTATTGCACCATTAAATGACTTTCCTTTATGACTGGAGTTTTACTGTACTTAAACCCAAACGTGCAGAACCAAACAGCTATCTATACTCAGCTCACCAGTTAGCCTGCACCAAGTGAATCAATTCCACCATAATCTTCAAATCAATTGCATTAAAGCGGCAGTCATAGCTCATATCATACCCATAAGGCATCCTGAAGCGTCGTCTGACAGTCTCTTTTCCAACTGCTTTTGATATGCAGGATGTCCTATAATTAGCGCAAGATTTAAATATGATCCGATTTATTTAGTAATGAAAAAAACTCGACAGCTGACAGTTTGAGCTGGGTAAAAATGGAGCGTTTCACGATAGCGAATCATATTTCTGGGAGACAGGATCCGTTAAGTTGTTCAAATGACAATATCGAAGCAGTGAAAATATGGGTGACAGTACAGGAATCTCAATTTGCTTTCGTTGAATAGAATTGCATAATCAAGAAGCTCTCTAGAGCGTATACTCACTAAAGATCTGTTTCTTCATACAAAATTCAATCAAAATAAAATCTGCACCTGATGAGCATACACTACGAAGAGAGTTAAATGGATCGCGACTTTCGAGCAAAATCATCCTAAGCACATTTTGGCCTTGAAGGGTTTGTTTATCGCCAAAATTACCGCTTTTTGATTACTGAGAACCCACACTTGTAACAGCTGAAGAGATTTTCAGCCGAGCTCTTCTTCTAACTCGCCAAGGGGCGACCGCAATTAGAAAAATTAATTTCAGCTATCGCAGCCGATAAAAAACATAAGACCGACTCCACCAACACCGCAGTAAATGCAGTAATCTACTCTAGGAGGGTTGAATATTTACTTGAGGGTTCACTTACATTAGTTTACGAATATATATTAAGGGTTTTCGAATAAGAGGTGTTTTAAATAGCCTGTTATTCCTGTAGTCACTTTTGACAAGTGAAAAGTACGCCAGAAATAAAAATCGAAAGATACACCCTTCAAAAACGCATTGAAATTATTAGAATGCACCATAGAATTGGTGAAAACCTCGCAGAGACGGTTTGTAAAACTAAAACATTTTCTGGTCGTCGTGAAGCACCTTGTCGGACCATAATTCTGAAATTGGTGGAAAATATGGAGCTTTTGGGATGTGAAGAATAAAACGTATTTTGCATAATGACTTAGGATTTAAGACTTATAAAATTCAGTTAACGCAAGAACTCATGACGGCCGATCAACATCGTGTCTTTGCTTATTGACTGAAGAGTCTCATTTTCACCACGATGGCTACATCGATAAACAAAACTGACACATCTGGGACACGGAAAATCCAAGATTCATTGTTAAAAAGCCTCTACATTCTCATCGTGTAATTATTTGGTGCAGTTTATGGTCCGGCGGTGTCGTTGGACCTTATTTTTTGGAAAATGAGGCTGGAGCAACAGTTATAATGAATGGATTGCGCTATCGAGTGATAGATTAATGATTTTGTTATTCATTATTAATAGCTTATATTCCGCTTAGTATTGATATAAACATCTGAAAATTTCTCTAATATAATTCCATTTCTCTTTGAATATCAAATTAATATCTTTTATTGGAAAACCCTGTATTGAGGCTAAATAAATTAAAACAAAAATTTAAATTTATAACAGAAATGGAAATTCATCATTAGCTTCGAACAATGGTAACATAATTTTTTATGCTGTATAAAAATATGTAATTTTAACAAATATTATTACAACTACAGCCTAATGATCATTAATATATTAATCTCATTCATTCACTTTGCGTTACTTATCAGTCATTTCTGCATTTGTCTATTGCTAAGCTCCTTAGTTGCTTATTCAATTGAATTTTTCCTGCAATTTAATCTGCCCTAAATATGACCAGCAAGCCGCTCACCTACTAAACTCCAACTCCCTTCATTTACCAATTTTACTTTCCTCTCTTAAAATATTGATAATTTCTTTAGCGATAAATAGCAGTAAAATTCACCCAATTTATGCAAGCACTCACAGTCCACTCCCACTTACACACACATATGTACCATATGTACCATATGTACCATATGTGTGTAACAGTATATTTAGCTTATAATAGAGTTTTACACATAATCATATCTTTTGTATACTTGGTCCATAAAATATATTTTGCCACAAGTGAGGAGTTACATGTGTGTAACGTACGATGTACCAGGAAATGCGCATTGCTGTTATACAGGTGCATATGTGTGTGTGTGTGTGTGCGTGTGAACATGTTAGCGTCGGAGACGAGTAGGTTAGTCGGTTAGTTGGTTGGTTCGCCAGGTTGATGCACAATTTCACACCGATTGCGGTTGTAGCATGAGTGAAAGTGAAGGCAGCAGTAGAAGCAGCAGAAGCGGCAGAAGCGGCAGAAGTTGAAGAAGAAGGGTTATAGTGAAAGAAAATCTCTATTGTTTTCACTCCCGCTTTCGTGCGGTAGACACTTTTCGTTATGCCAGAAATTGCGGCAGTCACGTGCGCATGATATGCCGGTGAATCTGGGTTCATACACATTTATTTACGAAAAGGATAAGTTTCGTTATAGTTATGTATATAAACATATAAGTTTGTGTGGGTGTGTGCAAACTTTCCTTTAGTTCAGTATTCACTTACTTGCTTGCAGTTTGGCAAGCTAACGGTAACACGTTTTGTTGAAATAATTTGCTGCTCCACAAAACCACTTACCTAAATATGTTTATATATCTGCTTCGATGTCTACGCTTGTGTGTATGTGTGTGTGTTTGTGCTGCGGTGTCTTAAATGCTTTTGCATCCTTTCGGCCATAAAAAGGTGCTCCCATTGATTGCGCTTTGCTCGGGGGTGTACAAAAACACTCATGTGTGTCGAACGAGGAAGTGTAGGTGTGGCAATATTTAAGTGTTGAATCCAGAGGAGTTTTATTCCAGGGTTGCAGGATGCGAAGCGTTAGAAAATAAATATATTTTCAATCTGATTTGGTTAGCATATGTATTGGTTTCTTTTGATCAATAATCAATATGAATTTGAGTTTTTTTGTTATTACTGTTGATATACAGCTAATCTCATTTTTAATATTAAAACAATTTCCCAATATTTTTTTGGCAATTTTAACAATTAATTCATAGTTATTTTCAATCATATATACTTTGTCAAAAAAAAAAGATTTTTTTACAATGAATAAATATCTTGCACAAAGCACTGGTCTCAATGGCCTTTCAAAATCCCTTGTATATTAAAGGCAGGTGGAAGATTTGCATCGCACTGGTAGTCCATCAACGTCTTTAACTGAATATAATATCGTTAAAAGGAAGAAAATGAAGACTTCACTTCGTCATTTGTGTTTGAGAGAACTAGCCTCTGAACTTGCAGAGTTGCAACTAGTTTTAAAAAGCCTCAATTTTCTAAACAACTCAATCGCTGATGACATGCCAGAGAGAGTGTCAATTCCAACATTATTCCTAAAATAAAGGCTGTCCTTAGACGTCTGAATTTCATGATGAAATCAAATGCATATAATTTTATGTAATGGCCAAGAATTTAGTTTATTTTTTATAAAGATTAAGTTTAGCCAATAAGCTTCAAAAATAATTTCGAGCAAGTGACCGCAGCGACTGGTTTGAATAAGTTCCAGCCGAGAGACTGACGACGACTTTTGTGTACGTATCAGCAATAACGCCCCATGGCGTTAATCGTCTCGGGCTTATCTGAGTAGACAAACGGTTTCATATAACCCCTCAAAAAGAAGTTAAGCGTTGTTAAATTTTATAATTTTCCACGCCATCGGGCCAGGACGCGAGAGTTACTGAGCATATAATGGCGTCTCGGCCAAAAATTGCTTCAGCGGTGGCAAAGTGCCAATTATATATGTATGTAATGGCGTCTAAATAAAGGTGTGCGGACTATAATCACTCCAAATGTGAAAATTTTGTTTATTAATATACCCATTCCACCAAAATTGAGCTTCATTGCCAAACAAAATTTTCTTGCGGTGTAAACCTTACGTAGGCTGCTATATATATTGGATGAGTGCATAAGTTCGTGCCCGATTCCGCTGGATGCCGTACGAATCGTTTGAGAGTGGCGCTCGTGAAAGAAATATATACATATTATATATCGTTGGAAAGGTGACAGTCCGAACTGTAAATCAAGCATAAAAGAACTTCATTTTGATTTGAGTTGCTTAGTGAAAAGACGCATGGAAGATGAACAACGAAAAAGATCATATGCGTCATATTATGTTATACGAATTCCGCAAAGGAAAAACAGTGGGCGCTGCAACTAAAGATATTCGCGAAGTTTATTTGGACCGTGCTCCAGCACTCCGCACAGTAAAGAAATGGTTCGCGAAATTTCGTTCTGGAGATTTTAACCTCGAAGATCAACCTCGCAGTGGACGGCCTTCTGAGCTTGATGACGATGTTCTAAGGACTTTAGTTGCGAATAACTCACATATTTCGACGGAAGAGGTTGCCAGTGAATTGAACGTCAACAAATCAACTGCGTTTCGTCGTTTAAAAAAGGTTGGGTACACTTTGAAGCTCGATACATGGGTGCCACATCAGTTGAGTGAAAAGAACAAAGTGGACTGTATGTCAACAGCAATTTCTTTGCTTCGACGGATTAAAAAACGAACCTTTTTTGGATCGGCTCGTGACTGGTGATGAAAAATGGGTCCTGTACAACAATGTTCAACGCAAAAGAACATGGAAACAGGCACACGAAGGGGCGGAACCAATGTCGAAAGGTGGATTGCATCCGATGAAGGTACTGCTGTGTATTTGGTGGGATATCCGAGGCGTGATCTATTTTGAGCTCTTGCTAGCTGGAGAAACGATCACTGCAAACAAGTATTGTCAGCAATTGGTCGAATTGAAGAAAGCAATTGATGAAAAACGTCCGATTTTGGCCAATCGCAAAGGAGTTCTTTTCCATCATGACTACGCCAGGCCACATGTTGCAAAACCGACCCTGGCCAAACTGAAGGAGATGAATTGGGAAATCACGCCGCATCCCCCATATTCACCCGACATTGCACCTTCTGATTATCATTTGTTTCGATCGCTGCAGAACAATTTGAATGGAAAAAAATTTAAAAATGTGGAAGACGTCAAAAACCACCTTGACACCTTTTTCAACGAGAAACCGCGCGATTTCTATGAATCAGGCATCCGTAAATTGGTTGAACGTTGGGAGTGGATTGCCGAACATGATGGCGAATACATAATTGATTAATAAAAGCGCTTTCTTCAAAAAATTTCAATTTTAGTTTGCACTTGAAATCGGGCACGAACTTATGCACTCATCCAATATATTTCTGGCCTAATAATGAAAATACAAACAATTATCAACGAAAATGGTTTTTTTGTTTTTGTTTTTTTTGGATTTGGCTCGTCTTGGAAGACCCACACGGTCGATTGCTGTTTTGTTTCGGGCTCATACGCATAGATCCATAATTCGTCACCTGTGACGATCTTATAAACGTCTTTTGAAGCACCGCGAACGCATTTTTTCAGCATTTCTTTACACCAATCCACACGAGCCTTTTTTGAGCGATTGTCAAATTGTGCGGGATCCATCGAGAAAAAACCCTTTTTACGGCCAGGTGTTCATGCAATATCGAATGTATGCTGGTGGGTGGGAAAAATGCATAGGCATGCCTCTATCTGAAGGTACGTTGCATGACGGTCTTGCATTATCAGTTCACGTACGGCATCGATGTTTTCTGGCACAACGGCTGTTTTTGGACGATCTTCACGGAATTCGTCTTAGAGCGAGCGTCGGCCACGATTAAATTCGTTGTACCAGTTTTTCACAGTGCTTTAGGATGGTGCTTCATAGCCATACAACGATTTTTGTTCATCGATGCACTCTTGTCGTGATAATCCACGTCGAAAGTTGTGAAAAATGATCGCAAGAAAATGTTCACGAGTTAATTCCATTTTTTGGCCGAGATGAATTTTTTAACTCCCTGTAAATAAAACAATTCACGATTAAATGACAAAACGTTCTGAGTTATGTTATGCTAAAAAATGTCAAACTTTCCAATGGAAATGTCAGATTGCACCTGGCAACACTTAGTGTTGCCTAGGCCAGACCTATATATAGCAGCCTACGTATTTCTCTGTAAGTTTGTTCTTGCTGTTCATTATAAAATAGCAAGCTCGACTAAGCATAAATCAATTAATATCTTCCGAAAAGCGTATTGTCTCATTGAAGACCACAGGTCTAAAAAAATCACCTACGTAAGTTGTATTTGGATTATTGCATAATTATTATTTTATGTTTCGTACTTTTTGTACTGATATTTAGATAAAACGAGAAAATTTAAAATGAAATGAAAAAATTTAAAAATAATAGTTAGGCGTTTTAAATTTTTTATGAAAACAGAGTAATTAATATTTTTAAAGAATTTTGTTTTTGCAATCCGATTAACGATGAAATATCGGCTCATGTTTGCTAGGGCTGCGACCCATTTTTTCAAAACTTTTTTTGATTGTGTATTCCTCTACGGCTGCTATGGGGATAACAATTACGTGTTTTAAGTCATAAATCGTCGCTGGATGATTGGCGTGCAACTAAGTTTTAAAAATATACCAACAAATCTAATCTGGCGGAGTCAAATCGCTGCTGCGAGATGACCGGATGTTATCGTAGTTTCGGATAATTATGCTATTTCGAACACAGTACGCAAAAGATCGATTATAACATTGGGTGTGTGGTGCGGTACACCATTCTGTTGAAACAATACATCGTTCATATCTTGCTCTTCAATACAAATAATCTCTGAAGAAGGCAGGGTGACGCCATACCCTTGTCGGTCCACATGAACACCAAACGGTTTGTTGAAGATCCATAGAATTTTCCATACTAACTTCTTGGTTTTCTAAGATCCGATTTGAAAAGTTTTGCTTGTTAACATAATCGCAAAAGTGTAAATTAGCGTAATCGGAAAAATGATTTTTCCGTGGAAACGCTCATCTATGCTAAGTGATCTTTAGCTTATTGAGCGAAGTGAAATCGCATTGGTTAGTCCTGAGACCTTTTAGTTCTTTCACCAATTGAGCATTGTTATGGTTATAAAAGAGGTGCGCGATATTTTTAATATCGGCATATATATGCGCAGAGTTGATGTTGATGGCTGTTCGAGCACACTTTGAGCTATGGCAACTATATTTTCCTCTGAACGCAGTGAATGAATTGAACTAAGAAATTCAGATATTGACTAATTTGTTTATTTTCCCTGAATTTACTAACTAAACAAAGCAGAAGAAAAAATTAATGAAACCGTGTAGGAAGACTATGAAATGCGCGGATGATGAAAATAAATAGTGCAACATTTTTTTTCTCTCAATTCAAAACAGTAAGTAATTTTGATCAGCCAAAAAAAGTAACATCCACATGCCAACGCGAATGGGATGCCCATTAGGATAGCTCAATTGTTTTATAATTCTTAACAGACGCGAATTCTTATAATAATTATTTAACAAACAGTTTAACTGGATTATAATATCTTATTAGTTTTAAATTTTTGCTTTTCAATTTAAAATTTAATTTAATTTAAATTATATTCAAAAAAATTCAATGACTTAAAGGATTTACCATAGTTAGAACTAACCAATTTATGTCAAATATTCATCGTTTTGCTTTATAACTTTTTGCCATTTTGAAATTGGTTTCATTATAGGCCAAAAATTTCTCTTGAAGCTAGCTCCGGACTTCCAGGTACATGCATAAGAGCCTCCCAACCAAGCTGTCACAGGTTCGGGTCAGACACTATCGATGTGCGTGGTTTGGCTTTTGCCCTGATAAAAGACAAGAGTGGAATTGTTGGCCAAAGCTGGGCACTTATGGGCGATTACTTTCTTTAGACGTAGACAGTACAGACCCGAGTTAAGAGCTTGGCGGTAGGGGAGTAGCACATATTGGATGATTCCTTGCCAATTCCACCAAAACGCGCATCAAAGTCTTCTTGCCCATTAAAGCTGGCCTTAGAGACCGTTTGTGTAGACACACTGCCCTTCGACCACGAATGTTTTTGTTTGACATTGCTGTAAATGTTCCAGTTTCCATCACTGGTAAACATTCGCTCCAGAAATGGGTCGATTTTGTTACGATTTAACAGCGATTCGCAGATGAAAATTCGGTCCATAAGGTTATCGATCGCTAACTCATGTGGCCTATACGAATATATATCAAGCTTCTTTGTATATCCAACCTTTGCTTGTAAAATGTTTATTGTGTAATGTTAAGTTCCTATGCAATCGAAACAGTGCACAAAAGTTGAATTTTGCATTTTGCACATATCTAAAAGGTCGGTTTGTCAACAGAGTACCAAGTCACCAAGTTTGGTTGAAATATATATTAGTTTGCGTACCAACAGACGGTTTGAATTTTTAAGGGTTAATCTCCCTTCCTTTTGGAACATACATACCATTTACTATTTATTGTAATGAAAGTGATGTCTTACTAAAAATTATCCTAAAGAGTGCTGAAAAATAGATTTCATTTAATAATTGGTTAAATTATGATTTTTATACTCCCATATCCATACTCCTTATGCATCAGAAGAAGATTTTGCTTTTGTGTTTTGGGATTTGCTTTCAAGAAAGTAAACTCTTGGTTCGAATGCCTGTTGTTGTTAAAAATAGAAAATTAACGAATAAAAGAAGATAACCGAAACAAATTGAATTGGCAGAACGCAAAGACCTGATATTCTGTGATGATAATCCATTGGGAACTGATGACAAGTCCGTCCCATAGCTTAAACTTAACACCTTCAGATTACCATATTTCTACTTCCTTCAAAGGCATTTGAATTATAAAACTAGCAATTCCAATCAAGCTGTTAATAAATTGCTTCACAATTTTACCTTTCAAAAACCTTAGGTTTCTTTGCACGTGGAATTTTTCGACACTCCGGAAAAGTATGCAACATTACAGTCTTACCTAAATTTTGGAGGGAATCAAAGATCGATATCGATAAAGAACAGATAGCAGCGCTCCTGTTTATTAACGGATCACTTACACCACATCAATCGAGGCTAAGAACGTCCACTTAGATCTACTCCCCATTGTCATTATGGAGCGCACAATGCTACTCGCGCCGCGGTAAGACTACAAAAGGTGACTGAATGGATTGTCAAAAACCATGGACGTTTTAACCAGCTTAAGAAACTTCCATCCACCAGAAAAAACAGATTACTACATATCACTAATTGATCTTGGGCAGAAACCAATGGGACAAGAAAACACCAGCAAGCATCGGCTGGATTCATTTTTAAACGGATGGATTAAGACTAGATAACTAATTTAAGGATCTTGGTATTTCCAAATCATTTCGTTTACCTAATCATTGCAATATTTTTGACGTAGAATTGGTGGCTGTATGGTGCTCTCAGAAAATCGTATTCATATACGTAAAAATCTCTAGAAACTGTAACAATAAAATAGAAACCGTGAAGATATTACGCAGATCACTTAACGGGATAGTTAAGCAGTTCTCTCAGAGCCTGCCATGGTTACCTGGACATAGTAAAATACCGGGTAATGAGATGGCAGACGAGCTTACAAAGAAGAGCGCTTCCCTTCCTATTTTACCATCATGGAAGAGCTTGGGCATGCCGCTTTCCACTTGTTAGCTCTATAGAGGAAAGTTTTTCATAAATCAAAGTTATAAGATGCTCAACTCAAAATGGATAAATCTCAACTCGTGTACACGTATATAGCCAGAATGGAATGGAAGAACAATCACGTGATCTTATAGAGCTAAAAAGAAAGGAGATGTCTGCAGTTCTAGGTCCTCTCACAGAACATACACGTATTCATAGGCAGCTGCGCAGAGAGGTTGGATGTACCATCAAACGGCTTCTGCAGAAGTTGCAAACAAGAAGAAGAACCTGAAACCTTAAGGCAGTTCCTTTGTGATTTCCTCACACTTTGGAAGAGTAGGTTGAAGTCTCTAGTGGGGGCAACCTTTGGAGACTTAAGTGAAAAGCGGTAGCATAGATAAGGCAACTCCTCAGTTTTGCAAAGGATGAGGGTCAATAAGATCCTCAGTGGTATCACAGTGGGTCGTGGGTTTTATGGCCTAAGTAAGCTGATGCCCGCAAACCATAAATTATTTTTAGTTTAAATAAGATTTAATTTAAAAATCAACGCACTCTCATTTTAAAGTTATATTTGAAAAATAAAAAAAGAACCAATAAAGTCTGGAGCTACGCTTTATTAAACTTTATTATTTGGGATCTCGTTTAGTAATTTAATTTGTTGGAAAAATAGGTTGTTAAAAATTCACCTAACCTAATGAGCTTACATCTGTATATGTGTATTTAGAGACATACCTACATACATTTCCCATATACACAATCAGCTATCATGGGAGCACATCAAATGTAACGTCAAAATCTGCAGAAGCAGTTCAAACGAAAGTAAAAGAAAGACAACCAAAATATGCATGTCTGAACTTAAAAACTACAAAAAAGGTGAAATCACGCAAAACTTTTTGCAACTCACCAATTTGACTACATTCATTGACGACTTGTTTTAACCGTACAGTACGCAGCCACAGCATACACATACATACATACACACACTCGCATGCAGATACTCACACAAAAATACTAAATTAAGAAAGTAAAAGTGAATGGCCCCCAAATTCACTCGCCCTTTAGCGCACTTCCAACACCCTCCCATACATACATGCATTCACGATCAACAGAAAAACAAACAAACACATGCTCCACTTACTCCTTGGGCATCAGATTCGCTTACAAAAAAATTGTTTCCGTTTGTACGTTGGACCTTCATTACGTGAACGAAGGAGGTCAGTAACGATAATTCCCCTGAGGGGCTTTATCAGCAGCGTAGAAGAGTGAAAGTGCTGAAAAGGCATAAATGAGTCTACTATTTTTCCCTTTTTTCTTTTCATTTTTTTTCTTAAATTCTTGTTCTATTTTCGCACATATTTTTTATTACTTTTTGGTTTGGTTGAACTTCCCAGCGTTAAATTGTTAATCGGCACGTGGTGGGTACGAAAAGTTTGCTGACTCCAGGCGGATTGAGTTGTTTTTTTGCGAGGTTTACTAAAGTATTTAAAATACAAATGTCTCTTTATTTTAAGAAAAGTTTTGAAGAAATTAATAATTTGGAAATAAGGAAAAATTCATTTTAAGTACTTGATGATGATATTTTCAATTAAGGTATTCCTTGAAATGACAATTAAATCGTGGTCTTCTTGGCCAATTCCAGAAAAAAGCTGCCAAGATGCCAATAGTATGTTCTGCAGGTGTATTCTGCATATGCAAATTAGGCTTCGTCTTCGCTAAAAAACATTCTTAGAACTATTCACTACTTTTGTAGAATAAAAAAAAATATTTTTATTGAGGGAAAGTAAAAAATACATCATTCAAAACTTTGTACGCTGGAAGCGACTACTTTTTCCCATCTCTCTGGTAATTTTCGATTATAATATAATTGAAGCTGTATGCGGATGAATCATCTTGATGAATTTCCAACAAATGGAAGGACCTACAATTTATACTCAGCCGCCTTCGAACGGCTATAGAATTTTTATGAGAAGCCTTTTATTTCATTACTCAGAGCGCTTGAAATTTCCTGCTGAAAAAAGTAAGAAAATTGGTCATAGTTTGGGTTCCTTGAATTTTTTGGAAGAACCCAAATCTTTAAAGCCAGGCTCCTCCAAAAAAAAATGTGTTTTTTCAAACAAATTTTATTTATTAAAAAAAATATTTTTAACACAAAGTTTTTACAGATAAGTAGACGCATAAAAATATTAATTGAAAAACTTTTTTTGTTTTAAATGGCGCTGACATACGTCCTTTTTGTTGGTGAGTGACACGATAAGTGTAAAACGATTCACCTGAAAGCAAAAATTAAAAGAATTTCTTATTCTGTATCACATTGGCTATGGCCGGAACTACAGTAAAACATTTTCACGAAAAAAAAAACAAAAAAAAGACGTATACTTTTTAATTTTTTTACCCTTTTTAAATTTTAATTGGTTATAAATATTTTAAATAAAAATGAATATTTTTGGTAGTAGTACCGACCATAGAGCCACATTTTAGGAGTAAAAGAAAAAGGCGATAAAAGTATTTGTTCGGTCGGATTTACCGCTTGACGCGCTCCGCATTCCCCTCTTTTATACTTAATTCTTGGTCTTGCGGACTTTCAAGACTAATTCTATGTTATTTGTGTGTTCTAGCAATTTACAGGACGAAAATTCCGATTTTATGAACAATTTTTAGAGGAACCTGGCCTTTTAAGTAAGTTAGCTTTAGATTAGTTTTGGAGCAACTATTACAAAAAAAAAAAACACTTTTTTCTCCATATACATAATATACGGGGCTACCCATTAAACGGATTCGAAAATAAACGTAAATAAAATGTATGTAAAATATTTTCATGATTCATGAAATTCATTTTTTATTACAGATATTTAAAATTGGCATTATATGCGAAACACTACATCATTCAAATGACCACCACACGATAGTTTTTTGGCACATATTGGAGAGTATCTTTGCTTAACATGACAAATGTTGGATTTCAAGTACTTAAGATTTAAAAGTTTATCCAATCTCGGTGGCCAATTGACATCACCATGTCGAGAGATTACGCCGTAAAAAGCCATACTCGCTCATGTGGTTTGACATATGGCACCATTTGTTGAAACCACATATCATCCAAGCCACATATGTATTATTTTCAATTGCAGGATGCAAAAAAGTGGGCTATCATACAACTATAGTGCTTCGAATTGCAGTGACAGTCTCACCATTTGCATATCCAAGGGAGTAAGAAGGTCGAATCACAAATCCACAATTGGGCGTAAAGACCTTTTTTCAATTATTAGTAGATTCTCAAAACCCCAAAATGAGACAATTTTGCTTACTTACGTATCCCCCATGTGAGAGATGTGCCTCGTCGCTAAAGAAAAATTTTTTTTAGAAAAATCGCCGTTAAGAGCTCTTTGTTTAAGCACAAGGTACGAGTATGAACGCCGTTTTGAATGATTAGCTGACTTCAGTAGTTGTGTGAACTCGACCTTATACAGATGTAGTTGTAAGTACAGGTATCGAAGAAAATCCCAGCACTTAAGAACGTCCAGAGATATTCACATTCAGGTAATTTTTTCAATTGCAGTAGCAATATGTGAGGTGGAACGAACAATGGTTCACAGACCTTACAATATATCTGTAAACTATTCAGTCTCTTCAAAGTTTTTTAAAGCTTTACTTTATGTACACCATAATCTGCCATTAAAGCCCGAAATCTGTAGTAAGTTTTAACAATTTTAACGCCTTTTTCGGTTGTTAAGCTAGCCATTTTTATAAATGCCTGTTTTTTGATTAAAACTTAGCATATTTGGTTTTACAGTTAAGTTTGACAGATGTCAAAATGCAGCTCTGTGCTTTAGAAACCTTTTATTTAATTTATTATAGGCAATCTTTCTACAAATCTAAACCTTGCCACATTTTTGCGGATGATACAGCAATACTTGGTATACCTACATTCCAACCCTATTGCGGCCACTTATAGATTAAAACAATATTTAAAAATAATAGAAGAATGACTCACTATTTCGAGAATTAAAGCCAATGAGTCTAAGTTTAACATTTTTCTTCTCTGTTCTTCAATCCCTGTAAACAGTAAAGCAATACTAAAGAAAGAACTCGTTACTTACGTCTGACCTACATTAGATAAAAAGCTCACGTAAAAAAACCACATAAATGAAAATCTAAAACTAGGATAAATAGAATTCAAATGCTACAGGGACCCTTGGTATGTAAAAAGAAGTCCGCATTTCACAACCATTTCAGGGTTAACACCGTAACAATGCAAAAATTATATAACACCATATTGGTTGAATAATCATTCATTGGCATTTCCATAAGCCATCCCTTCGCTAGATACATGAGGAGAATTGCTTTCTGTTTGATTGAAAATAGATTTTATCAGGAAAATACTGTTAATACTGATTTATAGACATATAAAGTTATTGTTTCTTAAAAGAATACAAGCCAAGAGATTAACTATTTCTGGTGGTTTCTTACAGCTCTTGACTTCGTTCTATGCCTGTTGCACTATGTACTCGTATATGTCGTTGAGCGACCAAGGATGAATAATTAAATACATATTATCGCACTTATAAACGCATGTATGTACGCCATAAATATTTCGTAAATATGTCATTTTGTTATTAATATTTCCTTGCGCTCAAGCCCTATTAATGCCCTTACCTTGCAGCACAGGAAAATACTTAACGAACAGAAATAAGAAAGAGAACAGGTCCTTCATAGTGGTTCAAATCAAAGAGCAAATAAATAAATAAAAAAATTATAAAAATATTGTATGGAAAGTTTATTTTCCCCAACTGACAGATTTCCATGTGACCGCACGCGAAATTGGCGTGACGTGACGGTGACAAATACATTAACCGCGACGAAAAGCATAGAAAAGTAATAAAAGCAAAAAAGAAAAAGGTATTTCAGAGGAAGTAATGAAGACGCATTGCGTGGCGGCGTGCACAGCAAGGCAACAGGATCAAGCCAAGTACCACATGCGTTTACATTCCTCAATTTTTCTTTTCCTTCTAACCGAATAAGCTTCGACTTCCGCCGTTATAAAGACTCCCCACCACATCTCCACACAATGATTCGAATGGGATTATGACTTAATTGGAAGAAAGCTTTTGAAAATACACAAGCCAAGGGTATGTTGTTGTTGTTGTTGTTGTGCTGTTGCTTAAATATATTCGTTAATGCTTTAATACAAATTTTTTCACATTAATGACATTTACGCTGCTCTTCACGCTGCGGCAGAGAGTTTAGCTGTGGTTTGAAGTAGAAGGAAATGTTTTGCTTTAAATTATTACTGTTGTTATTGTTGCCAACAAAATTTCCCTGCCACATTAAATAATGAATTCCATGCTTTTATAACATTTTTTGTGGGAGTTTTGTGTTGAAAATTTTGAAGGCAAGAATTTATTATCTCTTCTGTATTAATTATGTACAGAAAAATCTTTTACGCTCTGGCACATATTCTAATTAAATTATTTAAATTAAAATTTTTAAATCAACAAAATTTGGGGATAATTGTGTGTAATTCTTCATATTAATTAATTACTAAAAATAATTATTTTATAAATTAAATATCTTAAAACAAGTATTCTGAGTCATATTTTACACTTCTTTTTTAACAGTTTTAATAAATCTATCCATATAATCTTCATGAACAAGAAATGGTGCATTAATTTTGGTCCGACGTATTTAAGCAGCAGAACGAGAATTGAAAATTTGTACTGATCGGGTCAGTACCACTATCTAAATTGATTTAGCCATGTCCGTATGTCTGTCTATTTGAACACAAAAGAGTCCCTCAGTTTGCGATATTTTTACCAAATTTGGCAGACAGATGTATTTTTATAATATATATATATGTATTAATAATTTGTCGGATCCGGCCGAAAAAAATGTATAAACGGCGAACTTCTTATCGCTAATATGGGGTTATGAGTTATTGGAGGAAAAGCTCAGCCGAAAATCGCTTCACTGGTTACTAAGTGTCAATTATATAAAATAGTCCTAAAGAAGTTATGGCAATCTTTCCTCGAAATCCACCATTAATTCTACAGTCGTTAAACGCCAATTGAATATAATAACTGTAATAATAACTGATAAGAGGAAGACCTCCACTCCGTTGGAAAGATCAAGTGGAGAGTGACCTGGGTGCACTTGGCATTTCCAACTGGCGCCAAACAGCGAAAAGAAAAGATGAATGGAGCGCTGTAATTGATTCGGCTATAATCGCGTAAGCGGTGCCAACGCCAATAAAGAAGAAGAATAATAACAATAGCAAGAAAGTTGAATAAAGAACCCGTTGAACTGCAACGAAGATTTGATCCCTTCCATTGTTTCTAAACGCCGTTTTGTTTCAAGCTACTTCTATTGTCAGGGTCATACAATTATTGTTTTGTATATTTGGTTTCAATAACAGAACATAAAGATGTTTTGTTCTACTGAACTGATCTTGAGGTCGACGTTGAGTGCGTAACCTGTAAGAGCATACCTGAGGGAGTAGATTCCAAAGCAAAAATTATCTCTTTTGTAAGTGAATAGTCAAAGAAACATTTTTAATATTCGGTAGGCACATCTTCTCCGGTCCTAAGGTTAAGTGAAAAAATAGGTAAATATTTCGAGGTATGCCATAAACGCCTTTCAGAAAACACTCAAAACATTAACAATTACTCGTAAGTACACCATATATTAAGAGTTAGTTTTTTTTGTGTTTTTAAAGCATTTTTCATCGTTAAACTAGGCCTAGAACAATCACCGGTATTTAATAGGGAGACAGTGACAACGGTTTGGTGATAGTCATATTTTTATTTCTACTGAACCCTCTTCCTGTAATTACTATTTTACCGTACTTAATACAACAGCATGACTAGAGAACAGTAGAACAGCACTATGTCCTTGGCGGCGGCTTGAAGTTCGCATCTGACTCTTCTAAATTTTTTAACCGACAAAAAAATAAGGTTCTCAATTCATCACTTATAATTTTTGATATGAAAAATCACGCAAGCTTAGACTATTTAGTCCGCCAGTTTTTAAATTAATTTATTTTATTTTTTTTAAAAAGAAAAAAGCTTGAATTTGATCCTATCGATAATTCATATTCATTTGTTTCCACGTATAATTCCGTTTATCCTGTTATCACGTTTCCGCCTTTGAAATTTATTTTTCTATTGGCCCTATATGTACATACTTTGTAGTTGATCCTACCGGAAGTTGGAAAAAAATGTAAACATTATTCATTGATTTCAACTCATAACCCATTACTGTATATAGTTCGATTGGGATAATTTTATAAATAGATGTACTCGAACTATGGCCGCCAAAGTGAAAAATAGGTGTAGCTTACTATAAATAAACACAAAAAAGTAGCAAAAAATTTAAATACATATTTTGTATTAAGCGTAAAAAAATTATACCCTTAGTAAGGTATATTTACACAAGTTTGAAAAATGTTTTAATAAGGTAAGTAAATAACATGAAACACTATTTTTAAATTTTATTTTTTTTGGCTGGTTAAATTTTTTCGTAGTCTCGTATTAAGGCATTAAAGTCTTTATATTGAATATTCTATTTTCCATCCGCTTATTAACTGAAAAGAAGAATTTCCATTGAATTTGGGGTTCAGTTTCTTTATTTATATGATGCTATTAATATAATGCTCTATTCAATGTAATTTTCTTTTAAATACTTTACATAAATTATATAAACAATAATTGTTATTACAGCTAATTGGGCATATTTGGATACTGTGCTGTCGCCATGTACTGCTGCTGATAATAATGAATTTGCTGTGCTCGTTGAATATCAGTCGCAGTTGGAAAATATACTGCCAAAAGCGCATCAGGATGGCTCATGGGTATGCCATGAACTATGGCTTCCGCTGGAAGGCTGTTGAGCCCAGGACCATTATGTGGTGCAGTTAGTTGATGCTGATTAACTGAAGAGCCCAATGTCCAGTAGTCGCCTCGCCCTGGTTCGCCTGGCTCACGCTTAAGTATTGTAGACTAAATTTGCTGTTTATAGTTAGAGTGTGGCGCACTTGGTTCTGCCATGACGATTGATCTCTCCGATAATATGGAAATTTCTCCGTTATCCATTCTACTATACCACTTAGCTTTAGTTTCTGTTGTGGGCTTCTTAATATTGCCATGGTGATCAGTTGAGGAAAGGTATAGCCTGGTCGTTGCAGGGTTTCAACATTTGGATTTTCCACTGCGGGTTGGGCTTCTGCTTTCTCGTCTGCGCCCGTCTCTTTGGACAGTAAAGCGTCGATGGAGAAATCTGTTACTGGTGGCATGACTTTATTTTTTTCTATTCAAATCTGAAATTCGCGAGGACTTGAAACTGAATTGTTTATACATCTATAGAGGGCAATCCGAAAGTTTATTATTCGTATTTATACCACAGAGTCACTCATAGTCGATCAGCATTTCAATCTGTCTTACCTTAATGTGCTAAAGCAGTTGCAAAATGTTGTTCATGGCAATAGTGAAAGTCCACAATAGCTTAGTGCTATAGTAATATGGATAATGAAGAGTTTGCATATAAATAAGACTGACTTCCATGAAGTAATTATTAGTCGATTTGTAGATCTTTGTCGATATATCAAGAAAGTTTCTTAAAAATATTTTTCTTCTTCAAAAGTAAATTAAATTTCACAATGGAAAATGAAGCCAGATTCCGAATCTAAACATTCAATCCCTAACATACTAGACAGCCATGATGATATTGAAGCTATGGCAACACCACCGAGTTCTGATGACTCAAGGTCACCACACTGCTCACCATCTCCGCTTCAGAGACCTAATCATACATTTAATGTGCTATTGTGGACTGGATTAGTCTTACTAGCGGAAAGAAGATTCTGGCTATCAGTGCTAAGTGTAACATACCCTAAGCACAAAAAGGAGCTTTCTGAAAATGGATCGTCCAATGAGTTACCTGGGACGTGAAAATCAAATAATTGTTGTCAGATGTTTTGAGTATAGTATTCATAAATTTATCTAAAACAATTTTATTTTATTTTTTTTTACTTGATATAGCTAGTCAGAAGAGCAGTAGTAACGTTTTAAACTTCTGAAATAATGTATGTGTGAGATCTGCTTATCCCAAGTGTATGACACTCTGTATTCGGAACCTATGACCTTTCTGTAAAGGGTGGTTAAATTGTAAGGGCCGATGTTGAATGTGAACCACACCTAAACGCCGAATTTTTGACATTTCTCTATTTCAGACTTACTCAATTTGAACCATGGAGAGATACACAATCCAACAACGTGTTAAAGTTATCCAGACTTATTATGAAAATTTTCGAAGAAAATCATCTTCAGTGATGAGGCACATTTTCACCTCAGTGGATTCGTCAATAAACAGAATTGCCGCATTTGGGCGAATGAGAATCCAAGAGTGATTGTCGAAAAACCAATGCACCCAGAAAGAGTGACTGTTTGGTGGGGTTTATGGGCTGGCGGCATCATCGGGCCGTATTTTTTCCAAAATGAGGCCGGTCAGGCAGTTACTATGAATGGTGTTCGCTATCGTGAGATGATAACGAATTTTTTATGGCCACAATTGGAAGATATGGATGTGGACGATATGTGGTTTCAGCAGGACGGTGCCACTTGCCACACAGCTAACGAAACAATGGCTCTTTTGCGCAACAAATTCAATGGCCGTGTTATCTCACGTAATGGCGATGTCAATTGGCCCCCAAGATCATGTGATTTGACACCGTTGGACTTTTTTCTCTGGGGTTATTTGAAAGAAAAGGTGTACGTCGATAAGCCAGCAACAATTCAAGAGCTAAAGGATGAGATAATTCGGCACATTAACGGCATAGAAACTCCATTATGCCTCAGCGTCATCGAAAATTTGGACCATCGTATGGAGGTGTGCCGCAGAGGTCGCGGCGCTCATTTGGCCGATATTTTGTTACATACATAATTGAGTAATACTAATATATCATAATAAAATAAAATTTCAATAATTTCCTAAATAGTTTGTGTTTTATTCAAAATCAACATCGGCCCTTGAAAATTTAACCACCCTTTACTTTCATACACATATACACTCTGGCCGGATTCAAAGGCACTAAATAAGGAACTATACTCAGCCTTTATAAAGGGAATTTTTCTATTTTTCATATGCTTCATTTTTGTTATTAGTAAACTTATACATATGTGTGTATATGTATATTTCTAAAAATCTCAACAAAAAACCAAATTTTATTCAAACCTCCAATCTTTCAACTACGGATAAACGGCTATTTAACACATATAATTTTCTAATAATCCATCTTCGATTAGATAACAGACGATTTTCCTTATACCAGATGGCTTCAGTACGCCATACCAACGGAACTAGACATTCTGTGGAGAACTCAGGACATCGATAATATTGGACCGTAGCCACTTATTTATTTTTTCATAGCGATAGCGTTTCGACTTTTACGTTAAGTTTTTATTTGAAATGAAGCGAGGAAAAGTAACTTTATTCGTGGGTGTAGGTCAGGGATGCTCTATAAGCCATGAGTCTACACTAAACAGCCAGTGCTAAACAAGTGGCTACTGCGACTGCTGCGAAAAATATGAATAAAATTGACGTCTGTCATTTTAATTTATATCAAAATTTTATTTAGGTAACAAATATTTTCTCTCTCTTTTTCAGTTGTCATTTTTAAAAATTTAATTTTTTTTGATTAAACTTTCACTGATTTTAATCGGTGCTTATTATATAGCACTCACCGGTCGGTAGGTTTTGCACTCAGGCTATAAAGACATAAGGACAGGTTTTCTATAAAAGTAAATCTAACTCTCAAAAATTTACGAAAAATTATTTTATTTTCCCTTTGAAATTAAATATAGTTATTTCAGCTTCATAACTGTGTTATTATTACTGCCATCTTCGAATATTTGGTCCCTATATTTTTTCACACAATTTAAAGTTCTCTTCACAGGTAAAAGTAAAAGCCTTTAAAAATTGATTTAACTTTTCAGTCTAATAAAGACCTAAGTTTCTAGGCATACTTTTATGCGTTGTGTGTATGTAACATTTGTTTATTGTGGTATGTGACGAACAGGAGGGTAGAAAGTCACAAACTCATTTAGATTCGATTAGTAAGGAAAAAATACTGCAGAAGTACAGGCTATTTGCAAGCTTTATAAGCCAATCATCCTCTTCCTATCGCCAGTTTTGATAGCCTATAAATTGGCAATTGACGAAGTTTAGGCCTTCAGTTTGAAACAAATTGCCAAACATGTACAACATTTAGTACAAATAAGAGCGACTTCAGAGTAGCAGAAATCAATCTAATTGCAGACCTTATTGAACTCACACGAAAAAATTTTACATTTCGTCTTCATATAAACTTAAATAAGTTTTGCAAGGAAAAATTAATTCACATTTCGAACCCAACCGTTCAGCTCGCACTATTGTCTAAATGTCATCCCAGAGCACAATGCCACCAATACCGAGTAAACGGCCTAAATATTCATATAAAGCCTTGATAAAGATGGCAATAAACAGTAGTCCGCAAAAGGCGCTGCCGTCAGGTGATATCATAGATTGGATAAGTGAAAACTTTCCGTATTACCAAACAGACCGTAGTAACTGGTGTTGGCATGTGCGAAGTGCATTAAGTGATGACATATCGTTTTTTGGATTGGAACGTCCAAGGGATCTCCCGGGACGTGGGAAATTATGGGTGGTGGCTCCTGAAAGTTACAATCCAGGTGATCCCATTAGTCTACCTCATATTGATCGTACCGGCGAAGCTTATCATTCAACTAATGCCTCAAGACCATACCAGAGCTCAACGTCATCAACTGTGATTCAGAAGCCTAAAAATGATTTTAAAGATCTAATAATGTTGGCAATAAACAGTAGTCCTCAAAAGGCGCTGCCGACAAGACATATCACAGATTGGATAAGTAAAAACATTCCGTATTACCGAACAGACCGTAGTAACTGGCGGGGTCGAGTGCGACGTACATTAATCGAATCGTTTGTTGGATTGGAACATCCAGGGTATCTCTCGGGACTTGGAAATATATGGGTGGTGGCGCCTGAAGGTTACAAGAAAGGTAATCCCATTAGTCTACCTAATGTTGGGTTTGTCGGCGAAGCTGATCATTCAGCTCATGCCTCAAGGTCATCACAGAGCTCAACGTCATCAACACCGACTCACCACCGTAAAGATGAATTAAAAGAATTAATAACGATGGCAATAAACAGTAGTCCTCAAAAGGCGCTGCCGACAAGACGTATCACAGATTGGATAAGTAAAAACATTCCGTATTACCGAACAGACCGTAGTAACTGGCGGGGTCGAGTGCGACGTACATTAATCGAATCGTTTGTTGGATTGGAACATCCAGGGTATCTCCCGGGACTTGGAAATATATGGGTGGTGGCGCCTGAAGGTTACAAGAAAGGTGATCCCATTAGTCTACCTAATGTTGGGTTTGTCGGCGAAGCTGATCATTCAGCTCATGCCTCAAGGTCATCACAGAGCTCAACGTCATCAACACCGACTCACCGCCGTAAAGATGAATTAAAAGAATTAATAACGATGGCAATAAACAGTAGTCCGCAAAAGGCGCTGCCGACGTGTGATATCATAGATTGGATAAGTGAAAACTTTTCGCATTACCGAACAGACCTTAGTAACTCTCGTTGGCGGGTGCGATGTAACATAATTTTAACCAATTCGTTTGTTGGATTGAAACGTCCAAGGGATCTCCCGGGACGTGGGAAATTATGGGTGGTAGCTCCTGAAGGTTATAAGAAAGGCGATCCCATTAGTCTACCCCATGTTAGGTTTGTCGGCGAAGGTAATCATTCAGCTGATGCCTCAAGACCATCCCAGAGCTCAACGTCATCAACTCTGATTCAGCAGACTGAAAATGAACTTAAAGATCTAATAATGTTGGCAATAAACAGTAGTCCTGAGAAGGTGCTGCCGACAAGCGATATTATCGATTGGATAAGTGGAAACTTTCCGTTTTACCAGAAAGATATGCAAGACTGGCAAAAAGGTGTACGAGAAATTTTAACCACAGAATTTTATAAAGCCCAAAGTCCAGCGGAGGATAATGGATTTGAGGAGCTATGGGCAGAGCTTCCTACGCTGGAGGAGCTTTACAGATTACGAGAAGATATGGCGACGGGGGACGCCGTAATGGCAAATGAGCTCATAGTGGAAGCGGCAACACAGCAGCAATCGGAAAACATGCCCAATACCTACCAATAGCAACAAAACGAGCTTTAGGCAACAATGCGTTGGGAAATGTAATATAATAATTATTTTTAATTCTGCTCACAATGAAGGATTCTTAAACCAATTAATATATTTCAAAAAGTAATGTTGAATTTGTGTGAAAACAAATATTAATTACAGAATAGAAGGAAACAAATATTTCTTTTCGTTTTGTCAAGAAACATGATGTTAACACCTCGCCATCAGTGCTGCTGCCATCTGATACCCACTTTATCGAATAACCTTCTGATAGACGGAATGTCAAAGGCGAAATTAGCTTGCAGTCTTTATTATTTTTACTAGCAGAAGCCACCATGTTTAAGTATTCAAAGAGTAATATTAGCTTAAGAGATATTTAAAAATATTTATACACAAAAGTTAAATTCTGTATTAGAAATCTGCGCTATTAGAACGTTCATGTAATTTTAGGCTGGTAGCAACGCCTACCAATCAGTGAGTCCTATAACAAGCCCTGAATAAATTAATGAAATTTAATCAGAAAAATAAAATTCAAAATTTCAAGATTGCAACTGAAAATAAAAAAATATTTGTAGGCTTATTCAAAAATTTAATTTTTGAAAATGTATTCATGCAAATATAAATAAAAAAATATAAAAAAGTAAAACAAAAAACTATAAGGGAAAAAAAGTATTCAAAATAAAAACTATATAAGTTGAAAAATTAATTAAAATACTCTAATATTAATCTAAAATAAACTTACTTAAGATTTGTAAATTTTTAAATAAGACGAAAGGGTAAAAAGTCTTTATAAACATATTTAGATTTGAGTATTAAGAGCGTCCGCATTTTTTATTGAAGGTCACGATTCTGACATCGGCTTTATTGGTGGCTTATATTAGTTCACAGAAGCGTACAAGTTCCGTGGAGGTACCAAATTCGGATCTTAAGATTTTAAGCATAGACGTTTCGCTTTAGACTTATCTAATAAATAGTCATTAATTAACTGATTTAATTACAAAATCTGAATGATTATTACTTTGTTTTAATAAAAAGTTTTTTATTTTTGTCACAATTTAGCCGACCATGTTGAAATAGTTGTTGTTTCTATATTTTATTTTTAATTTTTGGTCTAACTTTGGTTTTAAATGTGAAACTGTTGAAAACCTTAACGCTTTAAGGCCTACATTAAGGCGCCTATTATATTATAAATTTATTTATTTAACAATATGATGGACGGGAAATTATAAAGCTTTTACGGACCACACCCTCACTGGTAAAAATTAAATTGAATTTAATAATTCAATTAATATTCAAAATTATAAAATAACATTTGAGAAAAAAGAGCAAATTTTTTGTGTATTAAAATCATAATTTTATACAAAAATTAGAAAATATTCAGTTTGAATGAATTCGACTGACTTAAAATTTGTTGGTATAAATAGTAGCAGTGGCAGTAGTCGCTTGAATAGTACTTAGTATAGATGCATGAGTTTTATAACAGCCTAGACCTATACCTAAGAAGGAAATCTTAAATATTTTCTTGAAGAATTAATCCTTTTTTTGTTTAATTTGTGGTGTTAATATTTTCATTCTGCATAATTAATATTTTAATACATTCTTAATAACTAAGCCATTATGCTTGGAAATCAAAATTTGCTCTGGTACTGCCTGTACTATACAATTCTCTTTTGCTGTAAGGTAATACCATATATGCCAACTTCAGCCTATGGAGACCTAAAGGCCATTACTAATGGCTTTGGCAACGAAATCAACGAACCCCGTACTTAAGCCGCCGAACCTAGCACTAAACATATTTTAGTTAAATTGATTTGAGAGATTTATATATATATATATATTTATGGCGCTTTTTAATTGTCGATGGGTGGGATATTTAAATGGAATCGGTTTTAATGGTGAAATAAGTTTTTGAGAAATATTAAGTCCTTGAGTAGCTCCTCACAATTTCGTAATAAATGTAAATATGGAAGTTAATAAATCTACTAAATCTAAGCTTGTGGCATAGTTTGAGGAATGTTTCAGGTTAAGCCATCAGTAGAAGCCTCTACTACTAGCCACATCACAGCACAGTTAAATACGGGAGAATAAAAAATTTATCAAACACCTCTAATAAGAGTCTAGAGCGGCTAGTGCATACCTCAGCATAAATTAATTATTATGGGCACAGTTGATAGTATATAAAAAGATAACCACTAAGCACTGTAAGAGAGTGGTTTGGTATTAAAGTCATGGATCAACCGATTGAGAAGAAAGATGCAGTTCCGCCAGGCACTCTGTTTAAAAAAAAGCTTTACTAAGGAAAGTACTGAATTCTGAACACTGAAGTGTACGTATATTATCATATATTTAATTTATTTAAGCATTTATTATTTTGCCTTTTACAATATATATTATATTTCTTTATGTGTTCATAACACAAACCAATATCGCCTAGAAAAGTGTTAAATACCCAGGAAAAAGTATCTAATAACAATAATCTAACTGTTGCTGTGGGTAGAAATACTGTACTGCCTGTTGTTGTGATAGGTGTATCATACTGTTACCTGCACTCGGATATGCCCTTTCGAAGTGGTGTAATAACAAGCACCTGCAGCCAAGGGATACATCAAAAAATGCCGTTTCTCACGACCTCAACAGCGAACTCAACATAAAGTTGATCAATACACCTGGTAAGTATTGTAATTCTCAAGAATCACTGATAAATATTACCCATGCCATGGGCTCCTCGGAAACGGGCTAGAGCTCGGCGAAGGGCGAATTGTAAATGATTGTTGACACTGCGTCCTTTTAAAGTTTTTACGGAACAGTTGTAGAAAACAAAAAAAAAATTATAAAACCAAAAATAAATATTTCTAAAAATTCCGACAATTCTGTAATTATGTTTTTAATAATTATTGCGTAAAAAGTAAGATAAAAGTAATAAAAAATTCTATACTAAGGTTTAGCATGTATTATTTTTCCTTTTACAATATATATTATATTTCTTTATGTGTTCATAACACAAACCAATATCGCCTAGAAAAGTGTTAAATACCCAGGAAAAAGTATCTAATAACAATAATCTAACTGTTGCTGTGGGTAGAAATACTGTACTGCCTGTTGTTGTGATAGGTGTATCATACTGTTACCTGCACTCGGATATGCCCTTTCGAAGTGGTGTAATAACAAGCACCTGCAGCCAAGGGATACATCAAAAAATGCCGTTTCTCACGACCTCAACAGCGAACTCAACATAAAGTTGATCAATACACCTGGTAAGTATTGTAATTCTCAGGAATCACTGATAAATATTACCCATGCCATGGGCTCCTCGGAAACGGGCTAGAGCTCGGCGAAGGGCGAATTGTAAATGATTGTTGACACTGCGTCCTTTTAAAGTTTTTACGGAACAGTTGTAGAAAACAAAAAAAAAAATTATAAAACCAAAAATAAATATTTCTAAAAATTCCGACAATTCTGTAATTATGTTTTTAATAATTATTGCGTAAAAAGTAAGATAAAAGTAATAAAAAATTCTATACTAAGGTTTAGCATGTATGTTGCATAGTTTTAGGCGCAGAGAATTTTCCAGTAGAAATGAAGGATAACATTTACACGGTGTGCCCCAAAAATAACCGAACTTTTCGGATATAAATTTTACTATTTTATTATATTATCTTTGAAAGTTATTATTTATTCAAAATAGGTTCCATTTGACTCAACACAACGTTTGGAACGATCAACCATCGCATGCATAGATTTTTTTATGTCATATATAGAAATGTTCTTCAGTACCTCAGTTACGGCTGCTTGAATAATAATAAACTTTTTTCATTAATTCGTATGTCTCAGCAAATTTTTTTTTCAAGTTTGACACAAAATTTTATATTTGCTCTTTGTTCCATCTTATTTTTGAACCATTAGCACACTTTTTATTGAAATTTCTGTCACTTTTACATCTGTCATCTGACTTACATGAAGTCAGGTGCGTTTGAAAGAGGATGAATGTATCTTTTTAATGTTGCAAATTTTCAATACATGGCGCTATCTGTTGTATGATTTAAATGTAAAGTTCGGTTATTTTTGGGGCGCACCGTGTATTATGCTTATTTAAACGAAAAAATTTTTGTTTTGGTGAAAGAATTTTCATTCTCATCATAATATTTGTTTTTTCTTTGCTAATTTCTTTATTTTTGTTATTTCATATGATTTGAGCTACATTGAGCATTGAATTTTGATAAGATTTTAATGAAAAAGTTAATTCTGATAAGATATTAGACTGGCATTAGGCAGTGAGTTCACCTCCTCCAATTTCAATTCTCTCATATTATCTTTGTTGTTCCTGATCCCAACTAAATTAACGTTTAATGTCCTATAATTAACATCTATTTACCAAGGTTTCAAAATACATACGAAAACAGCAAGTTGCCACCAAATAGAGATATAAAGAATTTTCAATTTTCTATAGAAAGGACTTCTTCTATTCTTCAAAAAGAAAAAAAACCCTTGAATGACCTGATTGACACTCAATGAATTTATTGCTGAATTTTTGATAAGAGAAATAATTTATTTTCAAAAATAATTGTGAAATTAACAGTAGCACTTCTTCTCTTAACTAAATAAATAATAAATAATGCTAATAAAAGTTCAAGTGGCTAAAATTATGCAAGGATTTACGAAATTATTTCGATATACTACTGGAAGAGTTTAAAATTAAATAAAATTGGATCATTCTAAGCGAAAGTAGTTCAAACAAAAATCTACACCTAAAATTGTTAAAATTGCTTAAACAAATTGGGTATTGAAGAAAATTCATGTAGTAAGATATTTTTATTTGTTTTCTCATTGTTGTTGTATTTCATTGTATTCTTATTGTAGCGTAGGGGTTGTCTTTCTGCCAATATTCTGCACAGTGACCTGCTTGCATTGTGTTGTGTATTCAAAAAAGGTTATTTCCTCCTTGTTGTTGCTAAGGATTGCTTTCCGACTGCATTGTTGTTTTGTTGTCTCCGTGGAGACATATTTTGTTGTTGTTACCTTGGTAACCGGTTTTTCTGTGTGACCGACTGAAGCGGGAGGCTTCCACATACAAGAGTGGTAGGTCGGGGTCTTCATCAATGGATCTTGCCTCAGATAAGGAATCATCCGATGGCATGAAGAGTCCTCCACCAAAGAAGAGGAGGAAAAATGACGCTGAGCCCAAACAAAAGCAGGTAGAGAAGACCACGGTGGCCAAAAAGAAGAGTAAGGAAGAAATAATAGCACATCCATCGAAAGTGGATAGTAGCAAAAAGGAGAAAACGGAAGATCACCGTTGATGGAAGCAGTAGAGCGTCGTTGGGAAATACTTTCAGTCTGACCAATACGAAACCACCGAAGGATTTTAATTTTTCTGGTGTGGCTACAGGCCACCTTTAGACATCTCGGACGAAGTTCACGGCGGAAAGTTTTGGGAGGTGACCATCCAAAAGATGCTCAAGGAAGCTTAATGCGGGTACACGCAGGGTACCAGGAGCTTGTAATGTCGATAGTCGCGAAGAACTCTAACCTCCGCGGTCAGTGCCTACACTGAGGATGGCTGTGTCAAGTGGCTATCCTATAGGGTGCGACCGGAAAATCTGTCGTCCTGATGTTTCCGATGTTTAGGTTTCGAAAACCGAGTGGCGGCAAGCAAAGCTACCAAGGAGCCAAAAGCTGCAAAAATGCAGTACATTGCCGTAACTGCGCATTCCGGGACCAGGACGCAGATCATTTCATGTCGGCTGAGTGTACAACTTACAGCCGTGTGGTACCCGTACACTTGCCAGACACTATCTTGGCGAGATATTGAGCGAATGGATGGATAAAAACGATCTCTTGGTTATAAACGAGCCTAGTCAATGGTATACGTTCGAAGGGTCACGAGGCATTAGTGACATTGATGTGACGTTTATAAATATGAAAGCAACTAGGGTGTTTGATTTTAAGTGGAGTATTAAGTGTGGCTGTGGAACAAAAATATAAAAATAAATCATTTATTTTCCTGGATAACGTTTAGACTTCTACGTTTAGTTTTATTTGAAATGAAACTAGGAAAAGTAACTTTATTCGTGGGTGTAGGTCAGGGATGCTCTATAAGCCATGAGTCTACACTAAACAGCCAGTGCTAAACAAGTGGCTAATGTGACTGCTGCGAAAAATATGAATAAAATTTACGTCTGTCATTTTAATTTATATCAAAATTTTAGGTCCCAAATACTTTCTCTCTCTCTTTTTCAGATGTAATTTTTAAAAATTTAATTTTTTTTTGATTAAACTTTCACTGATTTTAATAGGTGCTTATTAAATAGCACTCACCGGTCGGTAGGTTTTGCACCCAGGCTATAAATACATAAGGTTTTCTATAAAAGTAAATCTAACTCTCAAAAATTTTCGAAAGATTTATTTTATTTTCCCTTTGAAATTAAATATAGTTATTTCAGCTTCATAACTACGTTATTATTACTGCCATCTTCGAATATTTGGTCCCTATGTTTTTTCACACAATTGAAAGTTCTCTTCACAGCTAAAAGTAAAAGCCTTTAAAAATTGATTTAACTTTTCAGTCTAATAAAGACCTAAGTTTCTAGGCATACTTTTATGCGTTGTGTGTATGTAACATTGGTTTATTATGGTATGTGACGAACAGGAGGGTAGAAAGTCACAAACTCATTTAGATTCGATTAGTAAGGAAAAAATACTGCAGAAGTACAGGCTATTTGCGAGCTTTAGAAGCCAATCATCCTCTTCCTATCGCCAGTTTTGGTAGCATATAAATTGGCAATTGACGAAGTTTAGGCCTTCTGCTTGAAACAAATTTCCAAACATGTACAACATTCAGTACAAATAAGAGCGGCTTCAGAGTAGCAGCATTCAATCTAATTGGTTCAATGCAATTGGTGAAATTGTAGCATTTGCCGGGCAGTGCAGATAATTTACCGCTTAAAATATCTTACAAAATATTGGCTTCAAAATATTTAGGACCATGACAAAAAAATAAATAAATTATCAAATAATTTAAAAATTATAAATATTAGTATTCCTTAAATTAATTATAGTGTATTAAAATAAAAGTAATATTATACGAGTAAACTGGTTTTGAGTTACATGGTTTATACTATAAGTATCCGTCACAATTTGTTGTGATTTTTACTTTATTAATTTTTCACTTTTGAACTTGTTTTTGGTGGATATTATAAAGAAGATCTATCATTTTTTTTTCAGTAAACACAAAGCATTTTTTATAAGCCGAAATGAATCCATCTTTCGAATCCAACATTCAATTCGCAAAATTCTTGTCATAGATGATGTCTTGCAAGCTCCATCAAAACCACACTGTTGACACATCGCCCACCACTTCCGATTCTATAGCCTAATTATACCATACATATATAGCCTTCATGAGACGATCCTATTGTGTGCTATTGTGAACTGAATTAGTTAAAACTTTCCTTACTACCGGAATGAAGATTCTGGATGGCAGTGTCAAGTGCGACATAACCTGAGAACAAACAGGTGCCCGGGTCGTGGATATTATTGGGCAGCTGTTCTCTTCATGAACACCAACCAGGAGTATGCATTCCTCAGCCTCGCGCTGAGTTAAGATAAGTAGGGTGCAGACAGCAGTGATCACACAAGCATGGTGTCTTCACCTACGGTAGCAAAACGAGTTTTTCTTCGAATCATAATAAATTAGTTGTCAAGGATATATTAGAATACTGGCAAATACATATGGTAAAAAATTAAAAATTATTTGTCCTTCAAGACAGAGTTTTAACTTTTCATTAGGATTTAATTTGATATCAAACTGAGGGAAGAAACTCTCCTAGGGTGTACGTGTGGGATGTCTAAAACCCATGAGTCTACACTAAACAGCCAGTGCTATACATGTGGCTACTCTGACTGCTGTGAAATATATTAATAAATTTTAGGCCTGTCTGTGTAATCTATATCAAAATATTCAGTATTTTTTATGCAAACATTCTGTTTTCAACACAAAAATAAATTTATCTTTTTGTTTCCAATTGCAATTATAATATGTTTAATATTGATTTGTAATAATTTATAGTGCATGATTTTGAAGTCATGAAAAATATTATTTTTTTAATGCATGCGTGGCTTCATGTCCCGTTCAATGCTCAGAAATTGCTGTATTGTATTCAAATCGATGCTGTTATTTAGTAGCCTCGTTTGGCATGGCTGCGAATTTCCAGTTCCGTTATTCTAACTCCACAAATGCATACATAGGTATATGATCTCACGTGGATACTATATACATATATAGATAAAATTGACAGGGAATATGCTGTATGGATAAGTTAGACTTTCAGAGGGTTACTTCTCGATTCTGTCTGATTCTGATTCCGTTTGCTAAACGTCAGTTTACGCGCAAGCTTATCAAATTCAGGAAATTCTCCCTTCGTGCTACTTTAAATTCGAATAGGATATAAAGGCCTTAAAGTGCTTAACCTGATCGCAATAAGAAAGAATTTGGTCCCAATTTTCCTCAGGTTTATTGGGGCTATATTTTGTTTTTGTATTAAAGATATTCCATACTACCAATTTCAGTTATTTGAACATATATGGACAATAGTAAATGTGCTATAATGGGCTAACCTAGAGGGAGATATGACTATATTAAGTAATCGCCTTATGGGGAAAAAGGCTTCGAAAGGATTTTTGGGATTACTTTCTGTGGAATCTGCTTAATCATAATCCTGGTCCGATGTTGAATATTTTCTTTATTTTTTTTTATTTATTTTTTTTTGAAACATTAATATTTATTTATTGAATCTACTTCGACTTCGGAAGCCTAACAATAAATAATAAAATCTTAAACTAAATTAAAACATAAAGCCCATTAGTAGGAATGGGCTGCTGGCTTGACGTTGCTCTTTAGAAGGCTGCTTTGTCTCTTCTCCGCAGGCGGGGTTGACTTGTTGCATGGGCCAAGGTATTATCCAAAGGATTCGGATGGTTACGCAGTTTTATTAAATATTTTTTTGCTGCGATTTCAATTTCTTCCTTGATGGTAGGTATATTTAGATCTCTATGAATATTTTCATTACGCATGTACAATACCATTAGTCTTAACGTTTTCGATTGGAATCTTTGAATTATATTTATATTCGTCGCGCAAGCTGTGCCCCATAACTGGATCCCATACATCCATATCGGTTTTATTGTTGCTTTATATAAGGGGACTTTGTTGCTAAGGCTTAGTCCAGACTTCTTGTTTAAAAGTCAATGTAAACTGGCAGATTTGAGTTTAAGCTGCAGCTTTTTAGCTGCAATGTGTCGTCTCCAGGTTAAGCGCCTGTCCAAGTGGATTCCGAGGTATGTAATTTCGTCAGCTTGCGGTATTGATACATTGTTGAGCTTAACAGTAGGACACGTTTTTGGCCTTAATGTAAAAGTTATGTGTTTGCACTTGTTTTCATTAATTTTTATGCGCCATTTCGCTAGCCATTCTGCAATTTGTTTAAGATGCTGCTGTAGCACTTTTGTGGCTGTATACCGAGAGTCTTTCGAAGACTCTTTTCCCCGATTAATCAGATATCATCGTCGTCTACGTTTGCGCATCAAATAACAAATAAGGGAACGACCTTAGACTTCTAAAGTTATATGAGCCGTGAGAGGAATTGATGGAATAATTCTTGATTTTATTTTAAATTTTTAATTTCTGTACGGTCAGAGTTCAGGTCATTGAAAACTTTAATGCAGAAGGCATACATTTAGGCGCCTCTTATTTAAAGATTTATTTCTGACGAAAGGGGTATTCGAAGGCTCTTTGGGACCATTGCAGTGCCATAAATTAACGTCAAAAATCTCATGAAGTTCGAAGTTTAGGAGTAATAATAACTCATGAAGAGGAGTTACGAAGATGAGTCTTTAAGCGAAATCAACATTATAATTTATCCATCACATATAAATTAATATGGCATCTGCTTCCTGTGAATGGCTAAGATTAGAGGATAAGTCATCAGTGGTTACTCCTAGATTGTCTTTCGTAACTCTCTAAGTTATATAACTTTCAACAGTTTTGCAGATTTCAGATTTCGTATTCTCTCCGAAGTGTAGAGGATAAGTCAGAAAAATAACAATAGTAATCATGGACTATAATTAAGAGTTCTTTTTATTATGTTAATGTTATCATAAACCGCCACAATTTGGTAGCCCATCACTATAGACATACAATTTTTTCCGTTCACATTAGTAAGGGTTTCCAAAGAGGACTACGAAGTCAAACTCATCCAACCGCTCACGCCAATCTGCTAGTTATATCAGTCTACGCATTTTGATGAGGTTGGTACTGTTGGTAATAAAATATTTTCTGTATCTCAAGACTAAAATTTTCTCAGAAGCGAAAATATAAAATAATTTAAAACCCACAATTCCAGACCAAGATAATACCCTTTTATACCGATAAAGTATTAAAATATAAATTAATACTCGAATGATTTAATCTGGTTGATTTCATAGAAACAATTTCATTTCTATTGGCTGAGCACCACCTTCGTATACTTAATTCTTTCTAGGAAGAGGAACCAAAGTTTTTCCCTAGTTATTCCATTGTAAGAGTGAGCTAAAAAACATTTTTTCCTATGTACAAAAATGAATTAATTACAGAAGAAATTTTAATGATTTAATTTTTTTTTTTTAATTTTAGTCCCTTTAATTTGAAGTTTAACTTTTTTAAATTATTTTCAAACCCATAAGGACATCATTTTTAGTAGTTAATATTGTTAATTGTGTTGTCAATCTATTTGAAGTCTGGCTCCGATGATTCAATCCTTGGCTTAAGTGAGCTGATGATGGGTCGATGTGACGTTCATCGAGACAGATGTCATTTCAATCGTTTTCCCTTTATTGTATAAAAACTATTTAATATATAAAAACAAGAAAATGTTAAGTCAGGAGATGTGGGGACCTTCGTTACAGCTGTCCATTTTTCTTTGTTATATAACAAAAAATTTTAAATTCATACAAACAAACCAGACCTCAAAAGTAAATTAATTTCGTAAGAAGAATGAATCCAGCTTTCGAATCTAAACACTCAATCCGCAACATACTTGACATCCACGAAGTTTTTCCCTTTTCTGACAACACTTATCTGATTTACATGTCCCAGGTAACCCATTGGCCGATCCAATTTCAGAAAGCTCCTATTTGTGCTCAGTGTATATCGCACCTGACACTACCAGCCGGAGAAGGAAAATTTAGACAAATCCAGTCCACAATAGCACAGAGTGGGAGCATCTTATGGAAACTGTTGCTTATTGCCATCGATATCAATGCTTTAAATGTATGATTAGGTCTCTGAACCGGAGGTGCTGAGCAGTGTGGTGACATTGAGCTATCAGAATTCGGTGGTGTTGTCGGAGCTTGAATTTCATCATGAATAACAAGTCTGCTGTGGATTGAGAGTTTAGATTCGAAAGCTGGATTCATTTTCCTTATGAAATCAATTTACGTTTGAAGAAGAAAAATAATTTTATGAATCTTTCTTGAAATATCGACAAGATCTACAATTTGACTAATGATTACTTCATTGAAGTTGGTCGTATATATAGAGGGAATCCCTCGTTATCCATTTTACTATAGCACTTAGCTTTAGTTTCTGTTTTGGATTTTTCACTATTGCCATGGTTATCAGTTGATGGTAGGTATAGCCTGGTCCTTGTAGATTCTCATTATTTTGATTTTCCACTGCGGGTTGCGCTTCTGCTTGCTCGTTTGCGCTAGTCTCTTTGTAAAGTAAAGCATCGATGGAGAGATCTGTTACTGGTGGCATGGCAATCTTAAGGACAGTATCATGTCAGAACCAATTACGCCACACTCTATCTACAAATAGGAATTATAATCTACTTAAGCGTGAAGCAGACTAACCAGGACGAAGCGATTATTTCAAATCCGAAAGATGAAGGTCTCAAGTGAAATGCAGTAAGACGTCACATATAATTAACAACAACTTATTACCATAGAATGTTGAAAAGAAAAATTTAAGCAACCCAAAAAATTTAAAACATAATGGAATAACAATTTTAGTTATTTAACGTTAAAATATAAATTCTTAAACTTTTGTAAGCATACCTTAATTATTGCCGATATGTTTTAGCCTAATCTAGTCAACACAACATACATAATTTTTCCACCTTTTTTATATCACTCAGTTTTCGATAAAATACTATTTTTTTCACACCGACAGTAATAATTTATTTTCAATTTTATGAGAGGTCAAACTTCGATGTATACCCTGTCTATAATACATTTGTTGTACATTGCAATCTGTTGTGCTTTAAACGAATTTATTATTTTGTCAACTAAAAAAAATATCGAAATTGTATATAAAATAAGGTATCAGATTAGATTATTGGTTATTAGATATTTATATGCTCTGGTTAGCCGTGTCTGCGGAGTTGCTGAACTGGAGCTCGGCGATGGTCGATTTGTAAATGATTATTTGCTCTTCGAAAGGCGTATATTTATAGTTTTTTCGAGACATTTTAGAAAAACTAAAAATTTCATCAAAATAAAAAATTCTTTAAATTTTGACATTTTGTCATGAATGTTTTTAGTAATAATCTCCAGAAAAGCTGAACAAAAGTGGTAAACAATTCTTTACTTAGGGTGAGCATAAATGATGCATAGTTTTGGGCGCATCTTCGAATTAATTGCAACAATTATTTTACTTATTTTATTATTATATTTTTTTTTGTTATTCTAAGAGTATACATATTGGTGTCACAATGTGTACTTAAAGTGAAAAGCATAGAAGGAATGGGTTTATTTTAAATGCGTGAAAACATTTTCGGCATCATAAATGTATTTTTTTTTGTTAAATTTTACTTTCTGTTGTGTGATGTGTTGATCAGCTACCAGTTTTAAGTTGGTTTTAAATAAATATATTTTTTGATAATCTTTTAGCTTTGTTTTTTATTATTTATATTTGTAAAGTAATTTATAAGTAGTTATGTTTTTTTTTTTTAATTTTCAATTTAAAACTTTTCAATGAGCAATTGCAGGCAGAATACATATAAATAACATATTAGTGGTTATGGATAATAAGAAAATGTTGGAGAGCTGTGTTACTAAACTAGCTTTAATGTAAAATTATACCATGAAAGGAAGTTTTAATAAACTTTTTTTTTAAATATTAACGTTTAGTTGATGTAAAATATTTTAAGGTTACATCTGGCGGCCTAGTTCTTAGTGAAAGGGTCTAAACCTTAACACTTGCTCCAAAACTAAGCATATTTTCGGCTACCTTACTTATAAACTTTTAACACTATTAATATTAATCTTTTATTTATAATTTAAATCATATACATTTTGAAAAAATTTTCTTTCTTACAATTTAGGTTTGGAAGAATATAAATTTAACGTCACAGCGTCACAAATGGAAAGTCGTGAGGAAAATAGTAAATATTGTCATCAAATTGTGGCGGTTAGGCATGTTAATGTCATAATGATAATACAAAGAACTCTTAATTTTACTCCGTAGTTAGCAATATTCTTTGGTCAGATCTTTCTTCTATTTTATCCAGTGAAATTATTTTAGTTTAGGGAGCTAAGGCGATGGTCCCACACTTTAAAAACCGAGGGACCGGTATAACCACTGCATAGACTTGCGAGTAGCAAACCGGAGATTAAGGGAGCTAACGCAAAACGTTGTACAGGCAAATCTTCTCGCCCTGTTCCTGTGCCAAGAACTTCTAGACTAGCCGTAGTAACTACTCATATAAACGCACTTGCTGCTTCAAAGATTTTATGCTCCCCCTCAGGGCACATAAGGACCGGAAAACAACCCGAAAGATTGTTAAGAGAATTAGTGGCATGCCTGCCGACTAAGTGCAAAAAATATTCCCGAGAGAAGAAGATCTTGGGTGTAGTCAACGAGAACCCACATCCCAGCACAATAACAAAAAGGCCCTGACTAAAGGTCTCTAGAAAACACCGTGATTGGAATTCTCTAGAAAAGCTATTGTTGAAGTTGAAGAGCTCTGACCTGAGGTGCAAAGATTCGAAATCATTAACTGGCCATGGGCAAGGACTTGACAGTAGAGCTTTGCGACTCGAAAGTAATTTTTGAACCCATCCGACTTAACAATGAGGGACTACCAAAACATACCATTGATTTGAGGAAAGTCTAAGACGACAAGGGCAAGGAGAAGCAGCCCCTCGAGCGAATCTTTTATTTTTCCTCTTACCGCAAACCCTTTTATAACTGGGATCAATTTAATTCCCCTGGAAGCAGTTCTTTTTTTACCTTGATAGTCAACAAGCACAGCAAATTCAAAATTATCATTGGCAGCTTAATAATTTAATATTAGGTATAAGATGTAATAGTAATTAAAAGGTTATTCTAATTAAAAAAATTAACTAAATTGAGAACCAAAAAAAAAGATATGTTGATCATAATTAATCTGTTAAAATTCTAATAAAATTTTGATATGTCTTAATAATTATATATGACAAGAAATAGGTAGCAAAGAGCGAACTTGATTTTATGGATAATTTGCTTCTCGCTTAGCGACACCGAGATGTCTACAGGGCTTCCAGTAACAAAAATTGTGCGCTGAAACGATTATCGGCAGATCTCCTCCTCCCATTTGTGGTTTTTCAAACAAATTGAGAGACCTACAGTTTATACTAAGCCGCCTCCAAACGGCCGACGATTTTATGAGGAGCCACTAATTCAGTTTAATTTAGGCTTTTTAGTCGCAAATTTCGATTAATTTTCGTTTAAAAATATTTTAATTCAATCCTAGGCAGCCCTTTTTCGAAGCCAGGCAATTTACTTTTCAAAGTCGTTAATATTTCCAAAATAATGGAAGTCCTAAGACTGTACTCCTACACATCATAAACCTCGGTTTTACGGTAATTAACGAAACGGCTATGGCGCATACAACAGAGCCAGCATCAGCCGTAACGTTATGAGATAATACAGGTATATTGCTTTCTCTCTCTGTTTTTCCATGATGTAAAGAATTTGCGTCTAAATGTGGTTTTGACAAAGATTCATCTTCTATGAATACAATAGAAATAATACTTCAGTCAAGAAGCTAATGATACTAATGACAAAAGATACGCAAGCGAGGAAGAAGAGTCAGACGCGTACTTCAAGATGGCGTCGAGGCCTCTTATGCTAAACCATATGACAATGGTTTTGGAGCAGAAATAACCAAAAGATAGAAAAAATATTGGGAACACAATATGAGTATATGTGCATTTTTAAGGATGAAAGGGACAGCTGTCGCCAAATCCATCCCATCTAAATAAAGCCTACATTTTCTATAAACATTCTAGTACATTTGCATATGTATTAATACATATTGAATGATAGGTGAGGCATATAAAAAATAGGAAAGGGGAGTGCTTTATAGTTGCCTATTTAGAGCGATTGTTTTTAGTAAAAGTGTTTATGGACGAACAATATTGCTTAGAGTTATACATTTCGAGATGCAAAAGTACAGGGCTATATTTTGACCATTGTCAAACTTATCTATCACACCAAAAATGGTTTGTTTTAGCTAAAAGCCCAGATCGCTTAACAACCGCACGACGGAAATTGTTGAAACCTAATATATTATAAAAATTTAATTCGCAAGTGGGCACGTTTCGTGCTTTAAGAGAACGTTAAACTGATTATAGTATACTTAGCACTCAAGCAATTGGTAAAATTTGAAAGAAATTTTGACAGATCGGATCGGTTATAGATCTTGTAATGTCAGTGTATCGTCGCTTTGCTCACTCCATCGCAAATATCATCACTATAAGTGGGAGTATCCGAATACCAGAATGTGTATATCACTCGTGATTCTCAACAGCTAGGACTTTCTTATGACAAATTAAGACGTGTTTTGCATTTGGACCTACATCTACATCCATAGAAAATCTATCCCACATAAAAACTGACAATTCACAACACCGTATATACGTCGAATAGGTGCTTGAACAACAAGCAATAAATAACAACTACAATTTCTCCTCATTCGGCGGATAGGTAAATAAACAATCTAGTCGCATGTGGAGCTCCGAGAGTTCTTAAATTATTAAAGAGAAGCTATACTTTCAAAAAACTCACTGTCTAATGCACTCTTTTGTCCGGAGCTGTTATATAAACTGTTTTATATATTTATATTAATTGATTACACATTACTTTCAACCACTTGAGCTAGTAGTAATAATAAATTATTGTGAAGATATGTATGTTAGTATTTAATTTTGTTTTAATATTATTGAAATCTAGTCTATGCAGCAATAAAGGGAAGCCCGGAAAAAAGACAAAGTGTTTTAAATCCAAAGATCTGCTTCAAGGAGGGTCCAAGGTCATATTTCTTGTGAAACAAAGTTATGGTATGCCAAGAGGAAAGAGGTCATCCAAAACAATATGGTTTTGTTAGTCAATCCTGTGAAAACTCAAAACTGCGCTATTACCTTAAAACTCCTTTGTTAATAAGATTAATCTTCCTTCCTTTTAGAAGAATAATCTACTTACAAAGCTGATGCAGTTAGTTGCTTTGTTTATACCTAAGAAGCAATAAAGATTAAACCAGACGCAATAGCTTCTGCTTTTCAATATTGTAATGGGATTAAAAACTGTATAGATTTGCAAAAGAATTGTTGCGATTTTATTTTGGTCTTAACTACCATTATCCCTTTTCGTGCATTATATTTAAAATCAAATTAGTTTTTCCGTATAAATGTTTTTGGTCATATTAGGAAGTCCTTGAACAATGTTTTGCAACTGCTTGAACACATTACGGTAAGGAAGATTAATATGCTGACCAAATATGAGGGCCTTTGTGGTATAAATACGAGTGACATTTCAGGATAAGTCATCAGTCAAGTCTTTAAGATTGCCCTCTACAGCTGTATAAATAATTCAGTTTAAAGTGTTCGCTAGTTTCAGACTTAAATAGAGAAAAATAAAGTCATGCCGCCCGTAACAGATTTCTCTATCAAAGCTTTACTGTCCAAAGAGACTGTCGCAAACGAGCAAGCAGAAGCGCAACTTGCTGTGGAAAATGCTGAGAATCTGCAAAAACCAGGCTATTCCTACCATCAACTAATAACCATGGCAATAGTAAGAAGCCCACTACAGAAACTAAAGTTGAATGCTATAGTGAAATGGATAACGGAGAATTTTCCATATTATCGGCAAGATCAACCGTCATGGCAGAACCAAGTGCGCCAAACTCTAACTATAAACGATAAATTTACTCTACTTAAGCGTGAGCCAGGCGAAACAGGGCGAGGCGACTACTGGACATTGAGCTCTTCAGTTAATCAGCATCAACTAACTGCACCACATAATGGTCCTGGGCTCAACAGCCTTCCAGCGGAATCCATATTTCATGGCATACCCATGAGCCATCCTGATGCTCTCTTGGCAGTCTATTTTCCAACTGAAACTGATATTCAACGAGCAGAGCAAATTCATTTTTACCAGCAGCAGTACATGGCGACAGCACAGTATCCAAATATGCCAAATTAGCTGTAATAACAATTATTGTTTATAGAATTTAAGTAAAAGGATCCAAAAAAAATTATATTATTGTAAATAGAGCATTATATTAATAGCATCATATGAATAAAGAAACTTAACCACAAATTTAACGGAAGTTCTTCTTTTCAGTTAATAAGCGGGTAGAAAATGGAATATTAAATATAAAGACTTTACTGTTTTTATTACTAGACTACTACTACAAATCGGAAAGAAGAAAGATTAAAAAGGAATTCCTGTAAAACATCATCCATAGTTAACTTGAACTTCTTATCCCATAAAAGCTCAAAAAGAAAAGTTTTATCCCGCTAGAAAAATAAAAAGCAGAAAAGAGTATTTATTGTTCTTTACTTACTTTAATAAAAAATTCTTAAACTTGTGTAACTATACCTTACTAAGCGTATAATTTTTTATATGCCTCAGCTGCTCAATACACCATACTTTAATTTTTTCCTACTTTTTTGTGTCAATTAATTTACAGTAAACTACAACTATTTTTCACTCTGACGGTAATCATTGCTGTTTTGTATCTCTAAATTTGACGTGTGACCATAGTGCGAAGTACATCTATCTATAAAATTATCCCAATCGAATTACGTGGTGATGGGTTATGTGAGATTATACTTTGAAATCTATTGTATGAATAATGGTAGTGTCAGGTGCGATATACACTGAGCACAAATAGGACCTTTTTGAAATTGGATCGTCCAATAAGTCATCCGGGGCGTAAAAACTTTAGGGCAGTCGTGCCTGATGATTACCAATTAGGAGTGCTGTGTATTTTCCTACACCGGAGGAAACTAGAGCACACGTAGCAGCAGTGGCGCAGCAGCAGAGCGAATGTTTTCTCCACCAACAGCAACAATAGAATTATAACTTATTGTTAATTGTGATTAAAACTAATAGTTTCCAATTTTATTGAATATAGTATTTTGTGAATTTTTTAGAAAAAATTGTACATAAAATTTTTGTTATAGGTACATACTAACAAGTTGAGGGAAAATTGTACTGTTGCATAAACTAAAAAAGTTAAATAAAAGAGGAAAAGCAAAAATTATCTATTTTGTAAGTGAATAGTCAAAGAAACATTTTTAATATTCGGTAGGTATATCTTCTCCGGTCCTATCCTAAATATCCCAAAACTTCCCTCGATCTGCCATAAATGCTTCTCAGAAAACACTCACTCAGAATCACCAACTAAGTATACCACGAAGTAAGAGTTAGTAAGCATTGACATTGGTTGGGTCTTCCTACTAAACCTTTTTCTTGTAGTTACTATCCTACCGTACTTAATGCATCAGTATGATTAAAGAACAATAGAACTACTATGTGACCTTGACAGCATGTCGATGTGTGCATCTGACTAATTTGTACCGCTAATGTAATTTTTGGTTTTACACTTATATAATTATTCTACAATGTATGGTATTATGAGGTCAAGTGCTATTTGCATTGCACACTCTAAAGTATCATGTGCGCAATACAAGAATACCTCACTTGTGCGCAGGCGTACCTTGTAGAAAATCAGTGAGAGAAAGTAATGGCTGGCAATGGCTCTCTTTTTTCCGCATTTTAGCATGAAACCGTCGTTAGTATTGTTTTGTAAATATTGTCTCTGAGAAAGAGGTTGGCTTACTTCAAAATGACATTATTTGTGCAATGATTTGTTAAGAACTGAAGTGAAAAAGAAAAAAATACATAATCAAATAAAATAAAGTGGAAAACGGTATTTTGAGATATAGCAGATTAATATTAGAAAAAGACTTTAAACTATTAACGTAGGCATCTTGGGTTAGGAGTACTCCCGACTTTACTTTCCTTGAACCTATAGAATGGCAGGTGGGTAAATTTTTAACAGACGTAAAATAAGGTTTTCAATTCATCAATTAAATACTTTTATTATAAACAACCACTCAATGCTAGACTATTTAGGCTGCCAATTTTTCAAATTTATATATTTAATTTTTTTTTAAAACGATATATATATGTATGTAGCTTGAATTTAGTCCCATCGATAATTCATATTAATGTATATTTCCGTTTATCCAACGTTTCCATCTTTGAAATTTATTTTTCTAATGGATAAGGCATACCTTGTAGTTGATCCTACAGAAATATGGAAAAAAGTTTAACCATTACTCCTTGACTTCAACGTATAATCTAACATAACCCATCAACCACGTAATTCGACTTGGATAATTTAATAGATAGATGTACTTCGAACTATGGCCCCACATAAAATTTAAAGATAAAATCAGCAATGATTACCATCAAAGTGAAAAATAATTGTAGTTTACTGTAAATTAAGTGACACAAAAGAGTAGGAAAATATTTAAGTATGGTTTACTGAGCAACTTATGCTTATAAAAAAAATAACGCTTTGCAAGTTATATTTAAACAAGATCAAGAATTTGTTTATTAAGCTAAGTAAATAACAATAAATACTTTTTTTTGCTTTTTAGTTTTCTGGCGGGTTAAACTTTTTCTTTATGAGTTTTTATGGGATAAGAAGTTCAAGTTAACTATGGGTGATGTCTTACAGGAATTCCGTAGAATCCATCTTCTTTCAGATTTGTAGTTGTAGTCTCGTATTAAAACCATTAAAATTTTTATATTTACCATTATATTTCCTACCCACTTATTAACTGAAGAAGAATTTCCATTAAATTTCGGGTTAATTTTCTTTATTTATATGATGCTATTAAAAAAAATCTCTATTTACAATAATATAATTTGATCCTTTTACATAAATTATATAAACAATAGTTGTTATTACAGCTAATTTGGCATATTTGGATACTGTGCTGTCGCCATGTACTGCTGCTGATAATAATGAATTTGCTGTGCTCGTTGAATATCAGTTTCTGTTGGAAAATAGACTGCCAAAAGCGCATCAGGATGGCTCATTGGTATGCCATGAACTATGGCTTCCGCTGGAAGGCTGTTGAGCCCAGGACCATTATTTGGTGCGTTTTGTTGATGCAGATTAAATGAAGAGCTTAATATCCAATAATCGCCTCGCCCTGTTTCGCCTGGTTCACGCTTAAGTTGACTAAAATTATTGTTTATAGATAGAGTGTGTCGCACTTGGTTCTGCCATGACAGTTGATCTCTCCGATAATATGGAAAATTCTCCGTTATCCAATTCACTATAGCATTCAACTTTAGTTTTTGTTGTGGGCTTCTTACTATAGCCATGGTTATTAGTTGAGGAAATGTATAACCTGGTCGTTCAACTGCAGGTTGCGGGTGTGCTTGCTCGCTTGCGTCAGCCTCTTTGGACAATAGGGCGTCGATGGAGAAATCTGTTACGGACGGCATGACTTTATTTTTCTCTATTTAAATCTAAAATTCCCAAACACTTGAAACTGAATTATTTATACCGCTGTAGAGGGCAATCTTAAAGACTTGACTGATGACTTATCCTGAAATGTCACTCGTATTTATACCACAAAGTCCCTCATATTTAGTCAGCATTTTAATCTTCCTGTGTTCAAGCAGTTGCAAAACATTCTTGAAGGACTTCATAATATGAACAAATACATTTAAATGGAAAAACTAAATTGAGCCTAAATATAATTCACAAAAAAGGGATAATGGTAGTTAGGACTCAAGTTAAATGGCAACCATTCTTTTGCAATTCTATACAATTTTAAAACCCATTAAAATATTGAAAAGCTGAAGACATGGCGTCTGGTTTAATCTTTATTGCTTCTTAGCTATAAACAAAGCAACTAACTGCATAATCTTTGTAAGTAGATTATTCTTCTAAATGGAATGAAAATTAACCTTACTAACAAAGGAGTTTTAAGGTGATAGCGCAGTCTTGAGTTTTCACAGGATTGACTGACATTACCATATTTTTTTGGATGAACCCTTTTTGGATTGGCATATAATAACTTTGTTTCACAAGAAATATGACCTTGGACCCTCCTTGAAGCAGATCTTTGGATTTAAAACACTTTCTCTTCTTTTCCAGACTTCCCTTTATTGCTGCACAGTATATATTTCAATAATATTAAAACAAAACATAATACTGGCATACATATCTTCACAATAGTTTATTATTACTACTACTTCAAGTGGTTGAAAGTAATATGTAATCAATTAATATAAATATATAAAACAGTTTATATAACACCTCCGGACAAAAGAGTACATCAGACAGTGAGTTTTTTGAAAGTATAGCTTCTCTTTAATAATTTAAGGGGCACACCCAGTGTGAAATTTCAAAAAATTCGATTTTTTTTTCATATTTTGGTAGATTACACCTTTAAAAATAATATTATAAAATTTCAAATCGATATCTCAAATATTTTTTGAGTTATAGCAATTTAAAGAGCAGCCGCTCGGCAGCTAGAGAGTCTAATCAGCTACGAGACGTACCTGAAACGCGTTTTTCTCGAAACAGCATTTTCCGAATTTGCTGCAGTGATTACTCAAAAACAAATGATCCGATCACTATCGAATTTTTTTCCAAGTTTTATATATAGTTCTCCGTACAATGACCTATCGATTTTTTATTTGATCAAAAAATCGAATTTTGGCGGGCCAAAATCGACCAAAATTTTGGGTAAAATTCGACAATTTTTTTTAAAACGCCGCCATATTGTCAATTTTTTATTATTTTTTTTTTATCTTAAGTCATTGTACAGACAATATTATCTAGTTTAACGAGAATTTTTTTTTTTTAGATTCCATCCACGGTGAAGGCCGGAATCACTGCAGCAGTGAAGGACCTTTTTTGTTCGCGACGTTGGAGATCGACTATAACTTAAAAAATATTTAATTTTTTTCTTCAAAAATTTTACTGTATATTCTTGAAACATGTATAAATATATTCTTAAAATTTTGAAATAATTGATAAAGTATTTTTTTAAATAAAAATTCCCAAAAATCACCTTTTTTCTAGGCTATTACACTGGGTGTGCCCCTTAAGGACTCTCGGAGCCCCATATGCGACTAGTTTGTTTATTTACCTATCCGCCGAATCAGGAGAAATTGTAGTTGTTATTTATTGCTTGTTGTTCAAGCACCTATTCGACGTACGTGTATGTATGGCATTGTAAATTGTCAGCTTTTATGTGGGCTGGATTTTATATGGATGTAGATGTAAGTCCAAATGCAAAATACGTCTTAATTTGCCATAAGGAAGTTCTAGCTGTTGAGAATCAGGAGTGATATACACATTCTGGTATTCGGATAATCTCGCTTACAGTGCTGATATTTGCGATGGAGTGAGCAAAGCGACGATACACTGACATTACAAGATCTATAACCGATCCGACCTCTACAAATTTCTTTCAAATTTTACCAATTGCTTGAGTGGAAAGTATATTATAATCAGTTTAACGTTCTCTTAAAGCACGAAACGTGCCCACTTGCGAATTAAATTTGTGTAGTATATTAGGTTTCAACAATTTCCCTCGTGCGGTTGTTAAGCGATCCGGGCTTTTAGCTAAAACAAACCATTTTTGGTGTGATAGATAAGTTTGACAATTGTCAAAATATAGCCCTGTACTTTTGCATCTCGAAATGTATAACTCTAAGCTATATTGTTCGTCCATAAACACTTTTACTAAAAACAATCGCTCTAAATAGGCAACTATAAAGCACTCCCCTTTCCTATTTTTTATATGCCACACTAACCATATCATTCAATATGTATTGATACATATGCATATGTACTAGAATGTAGTTTGAATACCGAGGTTTACGATGGTCTTAGGATTTCCATTATTTTATAAATATTAACGACTTTGAAAAGTAAATTGCCTGGCTTCGAAAAAGGGCTGCTTAGGATTGAATTAAAATAATTTTAAACGAAAATTAATCAAAATTTTTGACCAAAAAGCCTAAATTAAATTGAATTAGTGGCTCCTCATAAAAACCATCAGACGTTTGGAGGCGGCTTAGTATAAACTGTAGGTCCCTCAATTTGTTTAAAAAACCACAAATGGGAGGAGTAGATCGGCCGATAATCGTTTCAGGGCACATTTTTTGTTACTGGAACCCCTGAAACATCTCGGTGTCGCTAAGCGAGAAGCAAATTATCCATAAAATCAAGTTCGCACTTTGCTGCCTATTTCTTGTCATATACGTGTATAATTATAAAGACATATCAAAATTTTATTAGAATTTTAACAGATTAATTAAAATCAACATATCTTTTTTTTGTTCTTATTTTAGTTAATTTTTTTACTTAGAGTAACCTTTTAATTACTATTACAACTTATGCTAAATATTCAATATTAAGCTGCCAATGATAACTTTGAATTTGCTGTGCTTGTTGACTATCAAAGTAAAAAAAAAGAACTGTTCCCAGGGGAAATAAATTGATCCCGGGACCATTATGCGATACGTTCGGAGTGTGCATGCTAACTGATGACCTCAGGCCCCTGTTATAAAAGGGTTTGCGGTAAGATGAAAAATAAAAGATTCGCTCGAGGGGCTGCTTCCCCTTGCTCTTGTCATCTTAGCTTATCACCCAATCAATGGTATGTTTTGGAAGTCCCTCATTGTTTAGACGGATGAGTTCAAAAATTACTTTCGAGTTGCAAAGTCAGGGTCTTTTGGTTATTCAGGGGGCTGCGTGTTCTCGTTGCCTACACTGAAGATCTTCTTCTCTCGGGAATATTTTTTGCATAGTGTAGCTGGCTTTTTATCCAGTCCTTATTTGCCCTGAGCATAAAGGCTTTGAAACAGCAAGTGCGTTTATCTGAGTAGTTACTACGGGTAGTCTAGATGTTTTTGGCACAGGAACAGCTAGAAGATATGCCTGTACAACGTTTTGCGTTAGCTCCCTTAATCTCCGGTTTGCTACTCAGCAAGCCTATGCAGTGGTTATACTGGGCCCTGGGTTTGTAAAGAGTGGGTACAGCACCTTAGCTCGGTAAACTAAAATAATTTCACTGGATAAAATAGAAGAAAGATCTGACCAAAGAATATTGCTAACCACGGAGTAAAATTTAGAGTTCTTTGTATTATTATTGTGACATTAACATGCTTAACCGCCACAATTTGATAACAATATTTACTATTTTCCTCACGACTTTCAATTTGTGACGCTGTGACGTTAAATTTATATTCTTCCAAACCTAAATTGTAAGAAAGAAAATTTTTTTTAAATGAATATGAACCAAATTTTATTTTTTATATTAATAGTATTAAAAGTTTATAAGTATAGTAGCCGAAAAAATGCTTAATTTTGAAGCAAGTGTTAAGATTTATGCCCTTTCTCTAAGAACTAGGCCGCCAGATGTAACCTTAAAATATTTTCCATCAACTAAACATTAATTTTTAAGAAAGAGGTTTATTAGAACTTCCTTCCTTAGTATAGTTTTACATTAAAGCATTTCTCCCACCAGCATACATTCGATATTGCGTGAACACCTGGCCGTAAATAAGGTTTGTTCTCGTTGGATCCCGCATAATTTGACAATCGCTCAAAAAAAGGCTCGTGTGGATTGGTGTAAAGAAATGCTGAAAAGATACGATCGAGGTGCTTCAAAAGACGTTAATAAGATCACCACAAGTGACGAATCATGGATCTATGCGTATGAGCCCGAAACAAAACAGCAATCGACCGTGTGGGTCTTCCAAGACGAGCCAAATCCACAAAAAAAAAACCATTTTCGTTGATAAATATTCGTATTTTCATTATTAGGCCAGAAATATATATAACAACCCACGTAATTTTAAGAAAATTTAAAAATAATAAATAATAAGACACCAGGACGGACAATTATCAAACAATATTTTTATTAAAACCAACTTAAGCTTGGTAGCTCAATAACACATCACTCAATAGAAAGTAAAATTTAATCAAAAACCAATACATTTATGATGACGAAAATGTTTTCACGCAATTAAAAAATACCCATTCCTTCCTTGCATTTCACTTTAAGTACACATTGTCACGCCAATAAGTATACTCCTCCAATAACAAAAAAAAAATAATAATAAAATAAGCAAAATAATTGTTGCAATTAATTCGAAGAAGCGCCCAAAACTATGCATCATTTATGCTCACCCTAAGTAAAGAGTTGTTTACCACTTTTGTTCAGCTTTTCTCGAGATTATTACTAAAAACATTCATGAGAAAATGTCAAAATTTAAAGAATTTTTTATTTTGATGAAATTTTTAGTTTTTCTAAAATGTCTCGAAAAAAACTATAAATATACGCCTTTCGAAGAGCAAATAATCATTTACAAATCGACCATCGCCGAGCTCCAGTTCAGCAACTCCGCAGACACGGCTAACCAGAGCATATAAATATCTAATAACCAATAATCTAATCAGATACCTTGTTTTATACACAATGTCGATATATATTTTTTTAAATGTGATAAAATAATAAATTCGTTTAAGGCACAACAATTTGCAATGTACAATAAATGTATTATAGACAGGGTATACATCGAAGTTTGGGCCCTCATGAAATTGGAAAATAAAAAACCCAGAAAATTTTACCGTCAGTGTTGAAAAAGTAGTAGTTTATCGAAAACTGAATAATATATAAAAGGAGGAAAAATGATGCAAGTTGTGTTGACTGGATTAGGCAAAAACATATGGGCAATAATTAAGGTATGCTTAAGAAAGTTTAAGAATTCATATTTTAAGGTTAAATAACTTAAATTGTCATTCCATCATGTTTTGGATTTGTAGGGTTGTTTAAATTTTTCTATTCAAGCTTTTATGGTAATAAATTATAGTTAATTATAGGTGACTTCTTACTGGAATTCACTTGAAACCGTTTTGTTTCCTTCGCATTTGCAGGTGATAAATATGCTCATATCAAAATATTAAGGTCTTTATATTCAATAGACTGTCAAAGACACATCAGCATGGCTCATTGGTATGCTTTTAGCCATGGGATTCATTGGAAAACTGTTGACATCTTGACCATTATGTGGTGCGTTTAGTTGATGCAGATTAATTGAAAAGCTCAATATGCAAAAATCGTCTCGCCTTCGTTCGTCTGCTTCACGCTTGAGTAGACTAAAATTCCTATTTGTAGAAAGAGTGTGGCGTAATTGATTCTGGCATGACACTGTCCTTAAGATTGCCATGCCACCAGTAATAGATTTCTCCATCGACGCTTTACTTTCCAAAGAGACTATCGCAAACGAGCAAGCAGAAGTGCAACCCGTATTGGAAAATCCAATTGTTGAGAATCTGCAACGACCAGGCTATACCTACCATCAACTGATAACCATGGCAATAGTAAGAAGCCCACAACAGAAACTAAAGCTTAGTGCTATAGTAAAATGGATAACGACGTATTCTCTATATATATACGACCAACTTCAATGAAGTAATCATTAGTCAAATTGTAGACCTTGTCGATATTTCAAGAAGGATTTAATAAATAATTTTTCTTCTTCAGAAGTAATTTATATTTCACAAGGGAATATGAATCCAGCTTTCGAATCTAAACACTTAATCCGCAGCACACTTGTCATCCATGATGAAATTAAAGCTCCGTCAACACCACCGAATTCTGATAACTCAATGTCACCACACTGCTCAACACCTCCGATTCAGCGACCTAATCATATATTGAAAGCATTGATATCGATGGCAAAAGGCAATAGCCTTCATAAGATGCTCCCACTCTGTGCTACTGCGGACTGGATTAGTCTAAACTTTCCTTTCTACCGGAAAGAAGATTCTGGTTAACAGAAACAAGTGCGACATACCCTAAGCACAAAAAGGTGCTTCCTGAAAATGGATCGGCCAATGGGTTACCTGGGACGTGGAAATCAGATAAGTGTCAGATGTTTTGTGTGTGGTATTCATTAATTTATCTAAAACAAATTTATTTTAGCTTTTAAATGTATGTCAAGTTAAAAATATACATGAAGAAAATTGTTACGTTGTCTGTTTACTTGAAATAACTAGTCAGACGGACAAAAGTAACGCCTTAAGCTTCTAAAATAATGTATGTGTGTATATTTGGTAGTGAGATCTGCTTATCTCAAGTATACCTATGACACTCTGTATTCAAAAGCTAAGATCTACACATCTCTTTTTGCATTTTCACATACACTTTGGCCGAATTCAATGGCGCTAAATGAGGAACTATACTCAGTCCTTATAAAGGGAATTTTTCTTTTTTTCATATTCTTCATTTTTGTTCGTAATAAATTTATACTTAGTATGTATATATTATTAAAAATCACAAAAAAAAAACGAAACTTAATTTTATTCAAAGTTTCAACCCCAGGGGAACGAGACGTTCTGTGGAGAACTCAGGACATCGATAATATTGAGCGGTAGCTAGGAAGAATAACCAACCTAGTGATGTGTTTACTTGCGGCTGTAGAACGAAGTTTACCAAAGATGAATTCGACTGTCGTCAAGGACAATTTGACAGTTGTATAAACATAATTTATTCAACAAAAATATAAAAAGATTTCCTTCATTTTGCAAGGTAGCGTTTTGACTTTTACGTTAAGTTTTTATTTGAAATGAAACTAGGAAAAGTAGCCTTTTTCTGGGTGTCGGTCAGGGATGCTCTATAACGCATGATCCTCACTAAGCGAACAGTTCTACACAAGTGGCTACTGCGACTGGTACGAAAAATATGAGTTAAATTTGCGAATGTTGTTTGAATTAAATTTGAATTTTCGGTTTTTTTTATATAAAAATATACTATTTTGAACACACAAATATTTTTTTCTTTCTTTTTCAATTGTAATTTTTAAATATTTAATTTTAATTTTTTGATTAAACTTCCATTGATTTAATCGGTACTTTCCATATAGCACTCACCGGATAGGTTTTTTAAAAAATTAAGTCTAAAAAATTTAAAAATAAAATTTACAAAAAGATTATTAAATAAATTTAGTTATTTCAGCTACATAACTGTGTTATTATTACTCCCAACATTCGAATGCCCCATTCGTCATACTATTAAATAAATAGTTCTATAATTTAAAAGGTGCCTAAAGGTATGCCTTCTGCATTTATGTATTTAATGGCCTGAAATTTGACCTCCGGAAAGAAAAAATATAAAATAGAAAAAAGAACTGTTCCAACAATCTTCATGTTTGCTAAGTTTTGTCAAAAATACAAAAACCTCGACCAATTAAAAGGAATTAATAATCGTTTAAATTTTGTAATTATGTCAGTTGAATAATGATTTCGTATAATAAACCAAACGCAAATCCAGAACAAAATCTTACATATCTAACACTGATTGTGATCAGGTTAACCTTAAAAAGATATAATAATTCCTTCGCTTTCAAAGCAGTCTTCTATGCCAGGTAAAAGGTCCGCCTCTATAACTGAACTTTGCATCTAATCAGAAGTTGTACGTCTGATACTGATCAGCAACAAAACCTCCGTCAGAGTTCGTGGTACGAACACCAAGCTTCCTTCAGAATCCGGAAGAACTTTTGAAACTTTCGGTTCCAAACGGACTATCTATTGTGTGAGTTATTGAACCTGATGCTGGAAATAATACGAGTTGGGGAGCCTAGTTATACGTTTAAGGCCTTAACAAAGATGGCAGTAAGCAATATTTAAAGTCTAGTTTGGTTAAAAAACGGACAAAATTATCTATTAGAACAACAATTTTATGTATGACTTCCGGCACCAATCTGACAACCTCTCACGTTAGAGGGTCGCCCTTTCTGGAACTTTTTTTACTATGCTGTTATTGTTGTAGCCTCAGTAGTAGTATTGACGGTCCTTAGCCGCATAAAGATCTGGGTCGATCTGGTATAAAAACCCGACAATCGCCGCAACATTTGTATTATTTTAGTTGCCTCTTACGATAAAAATTCTTAGTCAATTTACAAAGGCTTATCAAATTCAGACAACTCGGCTTGCAAGTAATTTTTTTTCATGCAGGCGAAGATTACTTTAAAATCAAAGGGGATATTGAAACCCTTGTAGTGATTAACTTGATCGCAAGTCAGTTTGCCTGTGGGTTATGGAGATCATAAGCTTATTTTTGTATTAAAAGATATTCTATATTAATTTATTTTCTTTCTGCAATACATATTAACTGTAATTAAATGCTCCGAAACGAACCGACATTGAAAGCGACAAAACATATTAAGTAATCGGGCAACGAGGAAAAGGACTTGAGAAGAATTTTAGGGATTACTTTGCTTAAGCATAACCTGATCCTTTTAAGCCTTTTCCATTATACAACAGTCGTTTTGTAATATCGTCAAATATATGGTTAAAAACTTATAGATTTCATGTTGAATATTTTCTTAATTTTTTGTAGTTAAATTATTAAAATAATATCCAAAAAAAAATTACCAGATCTTGTCAATTGCCTTAAAATTATAACTAAATTTAGTTCCTATATTTTTTCACGCAATTAAAAGTTTTCTTTACATGTAGAACCAAATGTCTCTGAAAAAAGTTTGAACTTAAGTCTAATAAAAACTTTAAATAATTGGCATATTTTCAGGCGTTGTATATACTTAAGAATTATTTATTTTGGTATATGACGAACAGGAGGGTAGAAAGTCACAAACTCATTTAGATTCGATTAGTTAGGAAGAAAGGGGGAAAACTCACATAATTTATGCCACAGATAAAATAATAAATTAACTGAGCAAGGCTAAAATTTCTAGAGAAAAATACTGCAGAAGCATAGGCTATATGCATGCTTTATAACCCAATAATGGCTTTAATTGAGACATGAGGTCTCAGTGCCTTTCGCTTCGAGCGCTTGGTTTTATTATCAATCATCCTCCTTATGTTGGTAGTTTTGGTATCTTATGAACTTCCACTTGAGAAAATTTAAGGCCTTCAGATTGAAATAAATAACAAAATATGTATAACACACAGTATAAATAAGAGCGGCTTCAGAGAAGCAGTCATCAGTCTGATTGCAGATTTTGTTGAATTCACACGAAAAATTTATCCATTTCGTGTTCATTAAAAATTAAATCAATTTTTCAAGGATAAATCAAATCACATTTCGAATCCGACCTTTCAGCTCGCTCTAATCGATAATGTCATCCGAAAGCTCCATGTCACATAAACCTACTCAACGGACTGAATATGAAATTGACGATTTAATAAAGATGGCAATAAACAATAGTCCTCTAAAGGCTCTCCCGAGAAGTGATATCATAGATTGGATAAGTGAAAACTTTCCGTATAGCCGAGCAGAACGTAGCGACTGGCATAGGCGAGTGCGAAGTACCTTAAGCTATAACAAGGCATTTGTTGCATTGAAACGACCAGGAAATCTCCCAGGATATGGGAAATTATGGGTGGTGGCTCCTGAAGGTTACAAGCCAGGTGATCCCATTGGTATACCTCATGCCTCAAGGTCATTACAGAGCTCAACGTCATCAACTCTGATTCAGAAGTCTAATTATGAACTTAAAAATCTAATAATGTTGGCAATAAACAGTAGTACTCAAAAGGTGCTGCCGACAAGTGAAATTATCGATTGGATAAGTAAAAACTTTCCGTTTTACCAAAAAGATAGGCAAGACTGGCAAAAACGTGTACTAGAAATTTTAACCACAGAATTTTATGAAGTGGAAAGTCCAGCGGAGGATAAAGGACTTGAGAAATTATGGGCAGAGTATCCTACTCTGGAGGAGCTGTACAGATTACAGAAAGTTTTGGTGACGGAGCGCGCCGTAATAGCAAATGAGCCCACAGTGGAAGCGGCACCACACCAGCAAGCATGCTCTACCAACAGCAACAAAATGAGCTTTAGGCGACAAGACGTTGAGTAATGTAAAATAATATTTTGTTTTTAATTCTGCGTACATTGAAGGATTCTTAAACCAATTAATATATTTCAATAAGTAATGTTGAATTCGTGTGAAAATAAAAACTAATTACAGAATAAAAGCAAACACATATTTCTTTTCGTTTTTTAAAAAACATGGTGCTAACACCTCGCCATCAATGCTGCTGCCATCTGATACCCACTTTATCGAATAATCTTCTGATAGACGTAATGTCAAAGGCGAAATTAGCTTGCAGCTATTATTATTTATTCTAGCAGAAGCCACCATGTTTAAGTATTCAATGAGTAATATTAGCTTAAGAGATATGTAAAAATATTTATACACAAAAGTTAAATTCTGTATTCGAAATCCGCGCTATAAGAACCTTTATATAATATAATTTTAGGCTGGTAGCAACGCCTACCGATCAGAGAGTCCTATAACAAGCACTAAATAAATTAATGAAATTTTAATCAGAAAAATAAAATTCAAAATTTTAAGATTGCATCTGAAAATAAAAAAAGATTTGTAGGTTTATTCAAATAATTAATTTTTGAAAATGTATTCATACAAATATAAATAAAGAAATATAAAAGAGTAAAACAAAAAACAGTAAGGAAAAAAAATGTATCAAAAAAAAAAAAACTACATAATTTGAAAAATTAAATTAAACTTCCTTAAGGTTTGTTAATTTAATATAAGACGAAAAAAGTCTTTACAAATTTATTTAGATTTGAATAGTAAAGAAAAAATGTGGAAAATCTCACATATTTTATAGAACGGATAAAATAATAATTTAATTCTGAAGTTATGCTAAACTGTGTAGCGAAAAATATAATATTTAATTTTTAAAATTTTTTTATTTTAGATTTATATCGAAAACTGGATTTTACTAAATAAAACTTTAGAATAGTGGGTTGGTTACACGCCCTATCAGCGGATGACCAATGATACTGTTATATATATTATACGTCAAAAGAATAAGCTTTATATAAATATATGTAAAATAAAATAGAACATATTTAAAACTAAAAAAAGTTATTTTTATTAAATTAAATTATTGGAAGCAAGTTTTTATTGCATAAATATTCGAATACTTTTGCTCCAAATGTCGCTAAATTTCAGTAGCTCCTTAACTTGCATCTCAAAAGTCTTTGCCGACATGTGATATTATAGATTGGATGAGTAGAAACTTTTCGTATTAAGGACGAGATGTCAAACACTGGCAAAACTCAGTGCGAAGTGAATTAACTCAGCGGAAATGAATATTGTTTGGGAATGAATCGCCCAGGCGGAGTCCCGGAAAATGGCTTTTTGTGGACAGTGGCTCCGGAAAATTATGAACCACGTGTTACCATTGCTCAGTTTGTCGGCGGAACCATGAAGTTGGGCATTTACAATGTACATCCACAGGCCGATAAAGCAGCAGATTACCCCACGCCAGAGGAGCAAAACACACAGCTCTGCGTGCATTTAAAGTTTTTACGGAACATTTGTAGAAAAAAAAATAATAAAAACATAAATAAATAGTTCCGAAAACTTCGACTATTCCGCAAGTATGTTTTTGATAATTATCGCATGAAAAGTTAGACAAACAAAAATAAAATAAAATGAAAAATATAAGATTTATTGAGAAAATTTATTATGTTTATTCAATCTTATATTTTTGATTTGTTGCAATCAAAATATACATACATATCGGCATGATACATGTTAACAAAAGAAAATGAGAGAATGAAGAAAAGTTTGTTTTAGTGAAAGAATTTTCATTCTCATCATTATATTTGTTTTTTGCTAATTTCTTTATTTTTGTTATATCATATGGTTTAAGCTATATACATATATATTTTTAAGTACATTTCTATTAAGTCACCTAAGTTTAAGTGCTAAATGTTGTCCAATTTGTATCTTTTAGTTATGCTTGTCTCGCATCACGTCCGCTGTAACCTTCATCAAGGTCTTTGGGATTATGCAAATAGTCCTAAGACTAACGACCTATGAGGATGGTTTCTCCACCAAAAACAATAATAGAATTATAACTTATTGTTAATTGTGATTAAAAATTAGATTATTAGAAAAAAATTAATGTAAAGTTTTCATTATATATACAAACATGTTAAAATAAAGGTTTACTGTTACATAAACTAAAAAATTAAATGAAAGAAAAAAATTATCTCTTTCTTTAAATGAGTAGCCAAAGAAACATTTTTTCGTCGGCAGATATATCTTCTCCAGTCTTAAGTCAAGGTGTAAACATAGGTATATATTTCGGAACTTCCCTCGATCTGTAAAAAACGCTTAGAATGACCAACTAGGTATACCATATAGTAAGAGTTAGTTAACAAGGATATTGGCTGGTTCTTTCTTTTACATTTGTTTCTGTATTTACCATTTATCTGTACTTACTGCAACAGCATGACTAGAGAACAATAGAGCAACACTGTGCCCTTGACAGGATGTTGAAATTCGCATCTAACTAATTTGTAACGCTTCTGTAATTTTTGGTTTTACACTTATATAATTGTTCTTCAGTGCATGATATTATGAGATGAAGTCCTATTTCTATTGCACTCTTTAAAGTATCGCGTATGCAACACAACCATAACTCATTTGTGCGCAGGCGTAACTTGTAAAAAACAGTGAGAGAAAGCAATGGCTGGCAAGGGCTCTCTTTTGTCAGCATTTCAGCATGAAACCGTCGTTAAGTACGTTTAATTGTCTTCGGCTGGCACTGTTTTGGAAATATTGTTTTTGAGAAAGAAGTTGGCTTCCTACAAAATGACATTATTTGTGCAATGATATGTTGAAAACTAAAGTGTAATATGAAATTAAAATTAAAGTAAATAATTGAAAGTAATTTTATATTTTTAGTAAAAAAAATAAAGAAAGAAGTTAGATTTTATCAAAAAAATACATTGGAAAATGATATTATGGCACATGAAAGAATATTAATATTATAAATATATAGAAACGAAAAGAAGTTTATTACTTTACTACGTATTTATGTATATATAAATATTATATTTTTGATATATATTCCTTTTACATGTTTCTCCAATTTTGATTTTTTTGTTTGTAAGGAAGGATGGAGCTTGATTTGGTCCCATCGATAATTGATAAAAATTTTAAGCAGAGGATAGAAAAGGGCGAATACTTCTTTGGTTTTAACGTATTATTCTGTTACCACGTTTCCGTCTTTGAAAATTATTTTTCTATTGGATAAGGAACCTTTTGTAGTTGATCCTACAAAAAGTTGGAGAAAATTTTAACCATTACTCATTGACTTCAACATATAATATCCATAACCCCATATCACGTAGTCTGACTGGGACAACATTGTAGATGTATACCATATCTTTTTTTTTAAAACACTCGTATATATTTTCTGAATCTCCTTCAATATCAGAAACCTGACAATAAGTTATCAAGCTAGGAATGGGCTGCTGGCTCAATGTTGCTCTTCACAAGGTCAGTAAGGGTAGTAAGTGGTCCAAGAACACTACTCTGCGGAAAACCTGCCGGGATTGGATACTCTGCTGTTATGTAATCATTTACTTTTACAATGGATTCCCTGTTGGTTTAATATGATTCAAGGATATCGTGGAACGTGTTAGGCAATTATTTTTTTAATTTTATGAATAAGACTATTATGCCACACTTTGTCAAATGCTTGCGCCCCACCAAGGACCACGACCGAGCAATAATCTTTGCATTTGCAAGCTTTCCTTATTTAATTTGTTAAATCATTTGTTCAATTGTGCCGTGTTTTTCCCGAACACCAAGTTGATGTGTAGGAATAATTTCGCTTTCATTGAGAAAAGGAGAAAAGGCGACGGGCTGACTCGTCTATATATGGGTTGCGTCTTTATCTGGTTTACTTTCCAAAATTATCTGCAAACTTTTCCATTTTTCCGGATAATATCTTAGCTTTAATATGACACTGAAAAGCTTTGTAAGAAAAACAAAAGCAATGCTAAGCAATTCTTATAGTATTTTTGGTGAGATATGATCGTCTCCTGGGGATTTTTTATGGATTTAAGGCGGTAATAATATTTTTTACTTCAGACACATATACTCCCCAAGTAACACCAAGTAACAGTGTATCTTGGAGCGGTGTGGTTAGGTGACAAAAGTGCAATGTTGGTAGCAGTACGAGTATACCCTATCTATTCTTTAAAGTTTGGCCCCACATAAAATTGAGAAATAAGAGAACAGAAATAGGTTTAGAATAGCGTTAATTAAATGATACAAGAAAAGTTAAAAAATTGTAAGTATGTTTTATTGAGCAGCTTAGGCTTAGAAAACTATACAAATTATACACTTATTGACATACACCCATAGAAGTTAAAGAATTTTTTTGTAGAGGTAATTAAGTAACAAAAAATAATATTTTTCTTTTTGAACTTTTATGGGATAAAAAGCTCAAGTTAACTATGGGTGATGTCTTACAAGATTCCCCTTAGATACCTTCTTCTTTCGGATTTGTAGTTAATAAGTAGTCTCGTATTCGTTAATTAAATGATACAAGAAAAGTTAAAAAATTGTAAGTATGTTTTATTGAGCAGCTTAGGCTTAGAAAACTATACAAATTATACACTTATTGACATACACCCATAGAAGTTAAAGAATTTTTTTGTAGAGGTAATTAAGTAACAAAAAATAATATTTTTCTTTTTGAACTTTTATGGGATAAAAAGCTCAAGTTAACTATGGGTGATGTCTTACAAGATTCCCCTTAGATACCTTCTTCTTTCGGATTTGTAGTTAATAAGTAGTCTCGTATTAAAACATTAAAGTCTTTATACATATTTAATATTCAATTTTTGGCTCGCTTATTAACTGAAAAAAGGAATTTCCATTAAATTTGGGGTTAAGTTTCTATATTTACATGCTATTAAAAAAATTCTCTATTTACAATTGTATAATTTTTTCTAAATCCTTCTACTTAAATTCTATAAGCAATAATTGTTATTACAGCTAATTTGGCATATTTGGATACTGTGCTGTCGCCATGTACTGCTGCTGATAATAATTAATTTGCTGTGCTCGTTGAATATCAGTCGCAGTGGGAAAATATACTGCCAAAAGCGCATCAGGATGGCTCATGGGTATGCCATGAACTATGGCTTCCGCTGGAAGGCTGTTGAGCCCAGGACCATTATGTGGTGCAGTTAGTTGATGCTGATTAACTGAAGAGCCCAATGTCCAGTAGTCGCCTCGCCCTGTTTCGCCTGGTTCACGCTTGAGTAGAGTAAATTTATCGTTTATAGTTAGAGTCTGGCGCACTTGGTTCTGCCATGACGGTTGATCTTGCCGATAATATGGAAAATTCTCCGCTATCCATTGTACTATAGCATTCAACTTTAGTTTCTGTTGTGGGCTTCTTTCTATTGCCATGGTTATCAGTTGATGGTAGGTATAGCCCGGTTTTTGCATATCCTCAGCATTATCCACAGCAAGTTGCACTTCTGCTTGCTCGTTTGCGATAGTCTCTTCGGACAGTAAAGCTTTGATAGAGAAATCTGTTACTGAAGGCATGACTTTATTTTTCTCTATTTAAGTGTGAAACTAGCGAACACTTGAAACTGAATTATTTATACAGCTGTAGAAGGCAATCTTAAAGACTTGACTGGTGACTTATCCTCAAATGTCACTCGTATTTATACCACAGAGTCCTCATATTTGGTCAGCATGTTAATCTTCCCTACCGTAATGTGTTCAAGTAGTTGCAAAACATTGTTCAATGTATTCATAATATGAGCAAATACATTTATACGGGAAAACTAATTTGATTTTAAATATAATGGACGAAAAGGGATAATGGTAGTTAAGACCAAAATAAAATCGCAACAATTCGTTTGAAACTCTATACAGTTTTAAAACCCATTGCAATATTGAAAAGCAGAAGACATGGCGTCTGGTTTAATCTTTATTGCTTCTGAGGAATAAACAAAGCAACTAACTGCATCATCTTTGTATGTAGATTATTCTTCTAAATGGAATGAAGATTAACCTGATAACAACAACAATAGAATAAGCATGTTGTTTTGCAAGACACCTTTCTCTAGAAGCATACAAAAGGCTTTGCTTCCCAAAGAACATGACCATGGATGCTCTCTAATGTAAGGTTTTGCATTCTCAAATATTTATTCCTTTTGCTAAGCTTCCCTTTATTGCTGCACAGTGTGGTTCTCAGTAATATTATATTAAGGAAAGCTAGCATACATATTTATTAAATAAATATTTTGTACTCAATCAATTGTAAATAAATTGAAAAATTATTAAATTTTTACACAATTATAAATATATATGAATTAATTTTATATTAATGAAATTAAATTTAAGTTAGTAAAACTGAAAAGATAAAGTCTGATGAAAAGATAAAATAAAAGATAAAATAAAATAATATGAACTAAAAATAAATAGTATTAAATTAAATAAGTTAAAATTAATTATTATAATTTTAAATGAAATACCATAATATCATAAAACATAAACAACAAAATAAAATAAAATTAAAATAAGTATTTCAAATAAAGTAAGATTAAATAGAAAAATATAAAATTAAATGTAATCAATTAATAAATGAAAAATATGTATTATCATACAAAGTAAATAGAATAAAATGGAATACGGTAAAATAAACCAAGTTAAATAACATTAAATATAAAGAAATAAAATTAGATAAATAGAAGAAAGCAAAACTATACTAAAGTAAAATAAACTAAAATAATATAATATAAAATAAAATAAAAAATTAATTGCAAATTATATAAAATGATATAAATTATACTAAATTATAATGAATCAGTGTAATTTAAATTTAATAAAAATTTAACTAAATAATATTAATGTAAAATAATGACATAAAATGAATTTTTTATAAAGAAGAAAACAAAATTTTGCATTAAACTACAGGAAAACTAATGAGTATACAAACAGAACTGAGTTGATATTATTAGTGTTTTAAATAGCGTTTGTTTACTCGTACAATTTTGTATAGCATGAACTTTAAAGTGTGATGTATAGTTACAAAATAAATAAAAAAAGATCGGAATTGATATCCCATGCTAAACGACGACGTTAAGAATTTTAAGCTGGGATGCGATTAAGAAGCTGCCTTCTTACAAAAGTCGTTTACGGCTGATTAATCTGCCTACACTTCATAATCGTAGAAAGATGCTTGGAGTTTTATTTTTTGCTAAATTGATAAGAGGTGCTATCAATAGCCCATACCTACTTAGCGAGCTTAATTTCACCATCCTTTTAAGATCCTCTAGACACTTTATGCCACTTTCGTTGGGCTCATGCGGAAAAAACTTTGAAATGCACGACCCTTTTAGATCTTTGTTTAACGATTTTAATACACATTTCCCCAACATTGATTTCTCTGACTCGCTTTTCTGTATCAAAACCTACTTACTAAGTGCTTTAAATAATGAAATAAATTCCCTCTTCTTTTCCCCACGCAATTTTTTAGCAGCTGTTTAGTGTAAGAGGCAAGTGTAACCGCGACCTTCCGCGATCGGTTTCGGGTTCAGGGCAGTCCGGACTGTTACTGGTTTTCGGTCACCGGTCTGTTGGATTTTTCGATTTCCCTCAGACGCGCCCCTCGGTCGATTGGGCGGGAGGTGGGTAACGCTGGGTTCGTCTTAAAAAAAAAAAAAAGTTGGTTCAAATTGTGGGTTGTCGAAAATTAATAAAAAAGTTTGCGTAATTTTATCTATGAAACAGCATAACATTTTGGTTTTAAGCCCCTAAAACCTTGTATTGTATATTTTTGCTAAATTTATAATAATTACAATTTAAACCTTCTGTAATGTGTAAATTAGTATTATTTTTTAACAAAAATTTCTATAGCCAGCAACCCTAACTTTTGGTGTCATGTAATACGAATGGCATTAGAAAATAATGTCGAAAACATGTAAAATTATCAAATTTCAAAGGAAAAAGGCAAGATTTCTAAAAAACTTTTATATGGGAACCGATTTTCACATATTTTCTTTGCCTGCTAAAAAGCTTCTGGGAAATGGATAATACCTATTTTGTTAAAAAATCGTGTATAAAAATTCGAAGCGGTGAAAACTGCACACTTTATTGTGGAATCCTTGTCTTAAGAGAGCTGATGATAAGTAGATTTGTTGGTCACCAAGACAGCCGTCATTTTAACCATTTTTTCTTTGTTGTATAAAAAACATTTAATATATAAAAACAGAAAGGTCTTTTGCTCACTTATTTATACAAGAAACCATAAAGGCGATTAGGTGAAAAGAAATATTTTTTTCAAATTGTAATTTTCTTTTTTGCTTTTATAAAAGATGCGGATACATTTGATTAATATAATTTACATATGTGAATCTTTTTAAACTCAGAGTATTGTTCAATATATAATTTTTAAGATAGCCAGTGAATGTTCTAAGATATTGAGAAATAAATTAAAAATAATTAATTTTAATCATTTTATCTTGGGTTTACACCACTGGTGATAGTTACAACTTAGAACCAGCATTATGGTGCAGAAGCGTAGTCTTGACAATATGCGATAAGTCGGATTTGAAAGAGAAATGTATTCTGATGAATTTATTGCCCTTCGTGCATTGGTAACGCCGAATACCGAAAACGAAGGAACGATGAGTGCGGCGAGTTATAGGGCTGCATTGACATAAATAGTTCAACGAGTTAAGAGTTCATGTCGCTCGAGTGGATGAAAATAATCCATTTTGAAAGTGTTTGTATTTGATGTATTATCCGCTGATAGAAGAAGAGGAAGTGAAAGATCTTCATACCGTTGGACAGATCAGATGAGAAATCACCTGTCTTCATTTGGTGTCCTGAATTGGCCCCAAACAGCAAGAAGAAGAAAGAACTGACGCACTATTATTAATTCGCCAATAATCGTGTAAGCGGCATCTGCGCAAAGAAGAAGAAGAATTTTAAGCTTCATTTGCTCTTCCATTTTATCGCCATGCGTTCCTTTTGATTTCGTTTTTCCATTTTCAAACGAACTAAACAAGCTAGAGCGATGGTAAATGGGAATTTCAAGGTCGCGGTCACACTTCGTATGCAATATTTCATCGATAATGAGTAATCAGGATACAAATTTCCATATTCTTCTTGCAGAGGCTTTTTTGTTAGTAATATCTTGTCTGAACGACCAGTTGTAGATCAGCTAAATACATTATATAACCGTCCAACCTGAGTATTTGATGGATTGAAAGATGGTTGAAACATACAACAACAATGAAAAGACCTACAATTTATTTTAGCTATCTCCACCCTGCTGATGTTTTTAATGAATGGCTTTCATTTCATACCGAGGGTCGACTGCAATTACAAAAAAAAATTATAATATATTTTATAAATTTTAAAAGTTGATCTAGACAGGTCTCAATCTATGGGCCTTCCGCATGGAGTAGGCACAGCGAAACACTTGGTACAGTAGCCATCAACTTCCAAAAATTAAGTAACTTGGAATAGGCTGAGTGCAGGGAATGTGTGTGTGAAGTTTTTATGCCTACCTGGTCGTCAGTTAAGACAGCATAACTTCCACGCCGCCTTAAGCTTCAGCTTTTCCGAAAAGGCACACTTTTTTAGGTTGGAAAAATATATGAGAACTTATCAAATCAAACAGACTTCTTAGATATCACGAAATGAGGCAAGTCGGCTTGAACATTGAACGATGATATTCAAGCTTCGCCACCACCACTAAATTCTGATGACTCAGTATCAACATTTGGTCTGATTCAGCGATCTAGCTATTCTTACAAAGCCTTAAAAACGATGGCAATACGCATTAGTCCAGAACAGCTGAATGAGTCAAGTAGGATGCACCGCAACCACGTGCTCTTTGGGATTGAATCGACCAGATATGGGATCCCGTATCATGGGATTCGGTGGACAGTGACTCCTGAGAATTATTTATCAATTGACCCCATTGGTGTCCCGCACGCTACATCTGCCGACAAAGCCATGAGTTTATGGTATTCCTTATTCACAGCCACAGGCCAATGTTGCAGTATATTTTCCTGAGCCGTAGAAGCTTAGAAGATTTCACGCAGAAGCGGTGGTGGAGGGTCCTATGCAAGTAAGAAGGAGCCCATATATACCTACATGTAAAGAGCTAATAATAAGGGCAATAAGCAAATGTCTTCATGAGCTAGGCAGTAGTATATGTGCTATAATGGGCTAACCTAGGAGGCGATAGTAGCATATTAGGTAATCGCCTTACGAGGAAAAGGGCTTCGAATTGATTTTAGGGATTAATTTCTGTAGAATCTGGTTAAGCATAATCCTGATGCGTTATACAACAACAGTTGGGAAATATTTTCAAAAATATGGTCATATACTTGTAGCACGCGTGTTGAATATTTTCTTTATTGCTGAAGTTAAAATATTTTAATAATTAAAAAAAAAAAATAAAAAATCCTGCAAATTACCTCGAAACTATGTTAATTTTATAAAATCGTTATTAATTTTAATTTTTTTCTGAAATTCAAGGTTCGGTCTAATGAAAACTATAATCACTTGACATACTTTCAGGCGTTGTACTCGTATGTACTCAAGATTTGTTTATTTTGGTATACTATAAGACGAACCGGAGGGTAGAAATCCATCACAAACATATTTAGACTCGATTAGTAAGGAAAAATGTAGCAAATTTCAATTATTCTGTAGAACGAATAAAAAAATAATTAGTAAATAATTACCGAACAGAACGGAGAAACTGGCAGGGTCAAGTGCGACGTAGATTAATCCATTACGACTGCTTTGTGGTATGGGAATGTCCAAGACTGAACGTGGGAAATTGTGGATGATGGCTCCTGAAGGTTACCAACCAGATAATCCCATTGGTGCACCTCATGTTGATTTCGTCGGCGAAACCATAAGGTATGACTTTCCTTCTGAAAATCCACAGACCAGTGTTGCAGAAGAAGTGATGGTGGACCACCCTTTGCAAGCAAAAATGAATCCAAATTTTGAAACCAGTCGTCCAGTTCTCAGAATAACAAATTCTCGTGGCTTATCATGGCTAATATCATCACAGAGCTCCACGCCATCAGCTCTGCTCCAGAAACCTAATTATGCATTTAAGGATCCAATAAAGATGAACTCAAAAGGCGCCGCCGTCAAATGATATTATAAATTGGATAAGCAGAAACTTCTGCTTTACGGACGAGATGTATGTGTGTGTGGCAAAAACAAATAATAAAAAAACATATTAACTTAGAAATCATTTTACGAACATCATGAAACAATTAAAATCAACTTTATCTTGGTAGCATAATAACACATCACAAAACAGAAATGAAAATTTAATCAAAAAACAAATGCTTTTATGATGACGAAAATGTTTTCACGCAATTAAAAAATTCCCATTCCTTATTTGCTTTTCACTTTAAGTACACATTGTGACTCCAATAAGTATACTCTTCTTATAACAATAAAAAATTAATGGTAAAATAGATATCATAAATGCTGCAATTAAATCGAAGATGCGCCCAAAACTATGCACCATATTTCCTCAACTTTAGTAAAGAATTTATAACTTTTGTTTAGCTTTTCTCGAGATTATTACTAAAAACATAAAACATACATGTGATAATGTAAGAATTTAAAGAATTATTTATTTGCGTACAGATTTTCTAATTTTTCTAAAATGTCTCGAAAAGCTTTGAATACACTCCTTCCGCAGAGCTAGTAATAATTTACAATTCGATTTGAGCCCATCGTGAATTAACAGTCAGGTGTCTCAGTTGGTGAGCTTAATGAACCACAATGGCTAGCTGTTCGATATTTCTACCCACAGAAATAGTTAATTGATTAGTATTAGAAGATGTTGATACAATTTGCTAAGAATTTTTAATTATTTACTTTTGAGATCAAAACGTTCTTTTGTTATAACAATATAACTCTTTACGGAAATTGCTCCTTTCTTAAGAAATCTCTGATAAAATATAATCTACGGTAATCAGATACCCTACTTTATATACAATGTCGATATACTTTTTTAGTTGTGATTAATTAATTCTTTTATCTGCTTATTCGTTAAATCCATCGTTGAAAGCACAACAATTTGCAATGTACAACAAATTTTATATAGACAGAAATTATTACCCTCAATGTGAAAAAGTAGTAGTTTATCGAAAATTGAGTAATATAGAAAAGGGCAAAAATGGTGTATAATGAGTTGACTATATTAAGTTAAAAACAATTATATAATATTTAAGGCATGCTTATAAAAGTTTAAGAATTTATTTTTTAAGGTTAAATGACAAAAATTGTTATTCCATTATGTTTTAAATTTTTTGTTTGTTTAAATTTTTCTTTTCAAGATTTTATCTTAATAAGTTATAGTTAATTATAGGTGACGTCTTACCGCATTTCACTTGAAGCCCTTTGTCTTTCGGATTTGCAAGTGACCTGTTGACGCCATGACCATTATGTGGTGCATTTCAATTTCCAATAATCGCTTCGCCCTGGTTAGTCTGCCTCACGCTTAAGTAGACTAAAAATTTGTAGATAGAGTGTGGCGTAATTGGTTATGACATGACACTGTCCTTAAGATTGCCATGCCACCAGTAACAGATTTCTCCATCAAAGCTTTACTGTCCAAAGAGACTGGCGCAAACGAGCAAGCAGAAGCGCAACCCACAGTGGAAAATCCAAATGATGAGAATCTGCAAAAACCAGGCTATACCTACCATCAACTGATAACCATGGCAATAGTAAGAAGCCCACAACAGAAACTAAAGCTAAGTGCTATAGTAAAATGGATAACGGAGAATTCACCATATAAATACCACCGACTTCAATGAAGTAAGCATTAGTCGAATCGTAGATCTTGTCGATATTTCAAGAAAGATTCATAAACATATTTTTATTCTTCACAAGTAAATTAAATTTCACAAAGTAAAATGAATCCAGCATTTGAATCTAGAATTCCATCCGCAACATTCTTGACATCCATGATGATACTGACGCTTCGCCAACACCACCGAATTCTGATGACTCAATGTCACCACACTGCTCACCACCTCGATTCAGCTGGCTAATTATACGGTTAAAGCATAGATATCGATGACAATAGCAACAGCCATCATAAGACGCTCCCACTTTGTGCTATAGTGGACAGGATTACTCTAGACATTCTTTACGACCGGAAAGAGGATTCCGGCTGGCAGTGTCAGGTGCGACATACCCTAAGCACAAACGGGAGCTTTCAGAAGTTGGATCGTGCTATGGGTGTCGGTCAGAAATGCTCTATAACCCATGAGCCCTCACTAAGCGACCAGTTCTATACATCTGGCTACTGCGACTGCTGCGAATAATATGAATAAAATTTGCGTCTGCAATTTTAATTTATACTAAAATTAGCGGCTTTTTTGTATAAAAATATATTATTTTCATCACACAAATATATTTTTGATAAAACTTTTATTGATTTTAAATGGTACTTATTATATAGCACTCGCCGGTCGGTAATAGCTTTCGAATGCTCAATTCGTCATACTATTAAATAAATAGTTCCATAATTTAAAAGGCGCCTAAAGGTATTCCTTCTGCATTTAAGTATTTAATGGCCTGAACTTTGACCCCTGAAAATCAAAAATAAAAAATAGAAAAAAGAACTATTCCGACAATCTTCACGTTTGCTAAGTTTTGAAAAAATAAAAAAAGGGATCATTTAAAAAGAATTAATAATCGTTTATGTTTTTTAATTATATCAGTTAAATATTTATGCTCAAGTTCGAATATCATTAAATACAAAAACAACAAATGCTAATCCGGAACAAAATCTTACATGTCTAACACCGATTGTGTTCAGGTTAACCTCAACGAGATCTAATTACCCCTTCGATTTTAAAGCAGCCTTCGATTGTAGAAAAAATGGTCGCCTCTATAACTGAACTTTGCATCTCATCAGAAGTTGTACGTCTGATACTGATCATCAACAAAACCTCCGTCAGAATTTGGATGAAACTCTCTGAAACGTTCGGTCCCAAACGGACTATCCATCGTCTGACTTATTCAACCTGATGCTGAAAATAACATGAGCTGGGGAGTTAGTTATACGTTTAAAGCCTTAGTAACGATATTTAGTCTTAAAAGAGCGCAGCCGGTATCTCATTGTTATTTATTTAAAGATTAGTTTGGTTAAAAGACGCACAAAATTATCTATTACATCAACAATTTTATGTATCACAGAGAAAAAGCAAAAATTATCTGTTTTTCAGTTACTATTCTACCGTACTTAATGCAACAGTAAAACTATAGAACAATTGAAATACACTGTGTCCTTGGCAGTGGAGTGCGCGTCTGACTAATTTGTACCGCTTCTGTAATTTTTGGTTTAACACCTACATAATTATTCTTCAGTGCATGATATTGTGAGGTCAAATACTAATTCTGTTGCTCTATTTAATTACCACGTATGCAACACAACAATTCCTCACTTGTGCGCAGTCGTAACTTGTAGAAAAAGAGAGGGAGAAAGTAATGGTCTGGCATTAGATTTCTTTTGTTTGCATGCGTTGTATGGTCTTCGTACTAGCATTGTTTTGGAAATATTGTCTTTGAGAAAGAGGTTGGCTTAATCCGAAATGAAAAACTAAAAAAATTATTTTGAAATGAAAATAATTTAAGAATTTTAGTATAAAACAGAGAGAAAAAGTAAGACTTGATCAAAATAAAATGGAAAACGGTATTTCGAGATATAGAAGATTATAAATATTATAAAAACATATTAATTTATTAACGTAGACATCTAGATTTAGAATTTCTCATGACTTTACTTTCCTAAAACCCATAGAATGTCAGGTTTCCGTGTTTGAAAATTATTTTTCTATTTTATAGGGCACCCTTTGTGGTTGATCCTACAGAAAGTTGGAAAAATTTTTTACCATTATTCATAGATTTCAATGTATAATCTCTCATAACCCATTATCAGATAGTTCGATTGGGATAATTTTATAAATAGATGTACTTCGCAATATGGTCACACATCAAATTTAGAGATACAAAACAGCAATGATTACCATCAGAGTGAAAAATAGTTGTCGTTTACTGTAAATTAATTGACACAAAAAAGTAGGAAAAAATTTATGTATGGTGTATTGAGCAGCTTGGGCATATAAAAAATTATTTACGTGATATTAGTTTAAGAATATTTTATTAAGATAAGTAAATAACCAATAATACTTTTTTTTGCTTTTTTTTTCTAGCGGGATAAAACTTTTCTTTTTGAGCTTTTATGGGATAAGAAGTTCAAGTTAACTATGGATGATGTTTTACAGGAATTCCTTTTTAATCTTTCTTCTTTCCGATTTGTAGTAGTAGTCTAGTAATAAAAACAGTAAAGTCTTTATATTTCGTATTCCATTTTCTACCTACTTACTAACTGAAAAGAAGAATTTCCATTGAATTTGGGGTTAAGTTTCTTTATTTATATGATATGATGCTATTAATATAATGCCCTATTTACAATAATATAATTTTTTTGGACCCTTTTACTTAAATTCTATAAACAATAATTGTTATTACAGCTAATTTGGCATATTTGGATACTGTGCTGTCGCCATGTACTGCTGTTGGTAAAAATGAATTTGCTGTGCTCGTTGAATATCAGTTTCAGTTGGAAAATATACTGCCAAAAGCGCATCAGGATGGCTCATGGGTATGCCGCGAACTATGGCTTCCTCTGGAAGGCTGTTGAGCCCAGGACCATTATGTGGTGCAGTTAGTTGCTGCTGATTAACTGAAGAGCTCAATGTCCAGTAGTCGCCTCGCCCTGTTTCGCCTGGTTCACGCTTGAGTAGAGTAAATTTATCGTTTATAGTTAGAGTCTGGCGCACTTGGTTCTGCCATGACGGTTGATCTTGCCGATAATATGGAAAATTCTCCGTTATCCATTGTACTATAGCATTCAACTTCAGTTTCTGTAGTGGGCTTCTTACTATAGCCATGGTTATCAGTTGATGGTAGGCATAGCCTGGTTTCTGCAGATTCTCAGCATTTTCCACAGCAAGTTGCGCTTCTGCTTGCCCGTTTGCGTCAGTCTCTTTGGACAGTAAAGCTTTGATGGAGAAATCTGTTACTGACGGCATGACTTTATTTTTCTCTGTTTAAGTCTGAAACTAGCGAACACTTGAAACTGAATTATTTATACAGCTGTAGAGGCCAATCTTAAAGACTTGACTGATGACTTATCCTCAAATGTCACTCGTATTTATACCACAGAGTCCTCATATTTGGTCAGCATGTTAATCTTCCTTACCGCAATGTGTTCAAGTAGTTGCAAAACATTGTTCAAGGTATTCATAATATGAACTATTACATTTAAGCGGAAAAACTAATTTGATTTTAAATATAATGGACGAAAAGGGATAATGGTAGTTAAGACCCAAATTAAATCGCAACAATTCTTTTGCAATTCTATACAATTTTAAAACCCATTAAAATATTGAAAAGCTGAAGACATGGCGTCTGGTTTAATCTTTATTGCTTCTTAGCTATAAACAAAGCAACTAACTGCATCAGCTTTGTAAGTAAATTATTCTTCTACCATAAAAGGAAGGAAGATTAATCTTATTAACAAAGGAGTTTTAAGGTAATAGCACAGTCTTTTGTTTTCACAGGATTGACTGACATTACCATATTGTTTTGGATGAACCCTTTTCTGTTGGCATATAATAACTTTGTTTCACTAGTAATATGACCTTGGACCCTCCTTGAAGCAGATCTTTGGATTTAAAACACTTTCCCTTTTTTCTGGGCTTCCCTTTATTGCTGCACAGTATATATTTCAATAATATTAAAACAAAACATAATACTGGCATACATATCTTCACAATAGTTTATTATTACTACTACTTCAAGTGGTTGAAAGTAATATGTAATCAATTAGAGAATATATTAATACAAATATATAAAAAAAAGTTAATTTTACATTATTTTAATCAATTTCAATATAAATAAAATGAATTAAATAAAGGTAGATACATTAAACTAATACATTAAGTTAAGTTTAAAAATAAACAAAAGAATATAATAACATATAGACTAAATTAAAAAAATTAAGTGAAAAAAATTGATAGAAGTTTAAAATAAACAAAATAATTAAAAAAACTAAGTTAAAGTAAATTAAAATAAAATAATATAAATTATTCAATTAAACTAATCATTTTACAGGTGTTCTTTATATGTATTAAAATAACTATTGAAAATAAAAAAGTTGCTTTTGTATTATGTTAATCAATATACGAATATTTATTAAATATATTAGGTCAAGTAATCTGTTCGTTCGGTTTTTATCTACGTGCCGCATCATGTCATACTATACGGCGCTGAAAACGTGTTTATTCCCGCTAAAAGTGTGTCCTTGACAGTTGTGACAGTTTTTCGATTGATTGAATCAGTACGTTGTGAGTGCTCGTCAAAGATGGACACCAGCAAACAGAAAATTTGCTATAATTTACAAATTTACAATTTTTTTTCGTTCAAGGCGTAAAAGTAGCCAAAGCGGCTGAAAAAATTAATTTGGAACCATTTGCATAATCTTGGGTTGAAAAAGAAGCTCGATGTTTGGGTGCCACACGAACTAACGCAAAAAAACATGATGGACCGAATTTCAATCTGCGAAACGCTGCTGAATCAAAACAAAATCGACCCATTTCTGAAGCGTTTGGTGACACTACGAACTGCTACCCTGTGGCCAAATGCTCAATTCGGCCCTCTACTGCCAACAACTGGACCGCTTGAAGGCAGCATTCACTTAGAAGAGGCCATCTTTGATCAACAGAGGCCGAATTGTGTTCCATCAGGACAACGCCAGGCCACACACGTCTTTGGAGACGCGCCAGTAGCTTCAGGAGCTCGGATGAGAGGTCCTAATGCAACCACCTTATAGTCCGGATCTGGCACAAAGTGATTGCCATCTTTTCCTGTCCATGGCGAACGTGCTTAATGGTGAGAAGTTGGCCTCAAGAGAGGCCTGTTACAATTGGTTCTCCGAGTTTTTTGCCAATAAAGACGCAGCCTTCTACGAGAGGGGTATAATGAAGTTGGCATCTTGTTTATAACAAGTTTACGAACAAAACGGCGCATATTTGACTTAAATCGGAAAAATGTACTCAAACTTATCATATCTTGAAAAATCAATAAAAAAACCGAACGAACTTTTTACTTGGCCTAATATTTTAGCAAACTTTGAAGAGAGTTGTCATGTGACATTCGGCATTAATATAAAATCCTCTCGCAGTAGGGAACCCTGTCTGGAACCTCATTTGCTTTCAAATGGCTCAGAGGCGTACTTCTCGATTCTGTCCTAGAGTTATGGTTTGCTATACGTCAATTCGCGCAGGCTTATCAAATTCGAGAAATTTTCCTTTCGTGCTGTCTAAGGCTACTTTAAATTCGAGGAGGGTATAAAGACTTTAAAGTGTTTAACCTGATCGCAATAAAGACATGTGAGAATTTGTTCCGAATTTGTTCCGAATTTATGGGGCTATATTTTGTTTTTGAATAAAAGATATTCGAGATTCCCAATTACAGTCATTTATTTATTATATATGTAAATATATATACACACAGTAGTAAATATGCTATAATGGGCTAACATAGGAGCCGATATGAGCATATTAAGTAATCACCTTGCGGGATAAAGGGCCTCGAAATGATTTTAGTGATTAATTTCTGTAGGTATATTTTTTTTTTTAATGAAAAATTTTGTAACTAGGCATACTTTAAAAGAAATATTTTTTCCAAATTGTAATTTTCTTTTTTGCTTTTATAAAAGATGCGGATACATTTGATTAATATAATTTACATATATGAATCTTTTTAAACTCAAAGTATTGTTCAATATATAATTTTTAAGATTGTCAGTGAATGTTCTAAGATATTGAAAAATAAATTAAAAATAATTAATTTTAAACATTTTATCTTGGGTTCACACCACTGGCGATAGTCATAACTTGAAACCAGCATTATGGTGCAGAAGCGTAGTCATGACAATATGCGATGAGTCGGCTTTGCGAATTATCGAGAGAAATGTATTCTGATGAATTTATTGCCCTTCGTGCATTGGTAACGCCGAATACCGAAAACGAAGGAACGATGAGTGGGTCGAGTTATAGGGCTGCATTCACATAAATAGTTCAACGAGTTAAGAGTTCATGACATTCGAGTGGATGAAAATAATCCATTTTGAAAGTGTTTGTATTTGATGTATTATCCGTTGATAGAAGAAGAGGAAGTGAAAGACCTTCATACCGTTGGAAAGATCAGATGAGAAATCACCTGTATTCATTTGGTGTCTTGAATTTACACCGAACAGCTAGAAGAAGAAAGAACTGACGCATAATTGTTAATTTGCCAATAATCGTGTGAGCGGTGTCTGCACCAAAGAAGAAAAAGGATTTCAAGCTTCCATTGTTCTTCCATACACGCTTTTTCAGAAAAGGAGCACACTTGTTTAGGTTGGTAAAAGATATTAGAACTTATCAAATCAAGCAGACTTATTAACTACCACGAAATGATGCAAGTTAATTGGCTTGATCAGCAGCACATGACAAAAGGACTACTACTTACAAGACAACCGGTCGGGGCTGAATAGGCTACAGGTTGCATATACATCATAGGACAAGTTGCATGTACAGACAGGACAGATAGCAGTCAGACATTAAATCTTCAACCCACAAGATACTTGGTATAGACGATAATATTCAAGCTTCGCTACCACCAATAAATTCTGCTGACTCAGTACCAACATTTGGTCCGATTCAGCGGCCTAGCTATTCATACAAAGTCTTAATAACGATGACAATACGCATTAGTCCAAAAGAGGCGTTGCTGCTCTCTGAGATTATAGATTGAATAAGTAAAACTTTCCGTTATATCGAAAAGAAGAGAATAGCTGGATGAGTCAAGTGGGATTCACGTGCTCTTTGGGATTGAATCGACCAGATATGGAGTCCCGTATCATGGGATTCTTTGGACAGTAACTCCTGGAAATTCTCCTTTCATACCATCAAAGGCTATCTTAAATTCGAGTAGGATATAAAGACTCAAAGTGCTTAGCCTGATAGCAATAAAGACATGTGAGAATTTGTTCTGAATTTGCATGTGGTTTATGAGGCTATATATTGTTTTTGTATAAAAGATATTCGATATTACCAATTGCAGTTAGTTGAACATATGTGGACAGTAGTAAATGTGCTATAATAGGCTAACGCCTCACGAGGAAAAGGGCTTCGAAATGATTTTAGTGATTCCTTTCTGTAGACTCTGCTTAAGTATAATTATTTTTTTTTTCTGAAATTCAAAGTTCAGTCTAATGAAAACTTTTGTCACTAGGAATACTTTAAGGCGCTGAATGTACTTAAAATTTCTTATTTTAGTATAAGACGAACAGGAAGGTCGAAAATCACATACTTATTTAGATTCGATTAGTAAAGAAAAAAATATAAAAAATCTCACGAATAAAATAATAATTCAACTGCGTAGTTATGCTAAACTTTATAGCGATAAATTCAGTAATTAAATTTAAATATTTTTCATTTTATATTTTTATCGTAACCAGTGTTTATTAAATAATACTGTAGAAGTACCATATCAACCAATGGTCATAAATGCTAAATATGCTTATATGATATGTATAAAACTATATATTAAAAAGAAAAATTACAAACTAAATGAAAGCTAAATAGTTGATTTCTGGAATTAAGTTTCTATTATATAATTGTTGGAAAAATTTAGCTCCTTTTGTCGCTAAATTTCAAATAGCAAAATATGTAAAATTCACAGTATAAATAAAAGCGACTTCAGAGAAACAGTCTGTGAGCGCGGTTATTATTATTTTTTTTTTAGTTATTTTTTATTTTTCTTAAATCTGTTAAGACATCAAATGCAGCCCAGGGTGGGAACAAAATTTAGTACTTAAGTGAAAAGTGCTAATCAGCTGTTAATACGCTGAGGGAAAAATATCAATCTGGACTTCCGCTATTGGGAATGATCTTAAGAAAACAGCCTTTTGGATCCTGATCGTCAAAGTGTAAAGTTGTGTTAAACCACAAAGAAATTTATAAAAATAAAAAAATAAAAATAAAAGAATTAAGTGTTCGAGTTCCGACAAGTGGTTACGCTTAACGAAGCAAAATCGATCGCAAACGAAGCAAAATCTGCTCTTTCTTTTCTTTATATAAATTTTGTGAGCTGACGAATGCTTTGGACTGTGTCCTTTAAATTATCATCAGACGAAAGCTTCAGTTAGCACATAGGAAGCTTAGGTGACCTTCACGATAGCAAGCAGATCTACATCCAGCAGACCACGTGGGTCACGGTACAAAAGATCATAGCTGAAGCAAATCAGATCATGATTAATTATCATACGATACAAAAGCAAAACTAAAATATTAAATTGGAATTTCTTAAATAATTAAATTTAAAATATATATAATATTTAGAAATATATGAAAAAGTGAGATCCGTGAAAACTTAATCTCGATACAGAAAGTCTAATTAATTAATTTATTCAAATATATATAAATTAAATAGATTTGAAGAAAGTAATTACCTAAGACATGGCAGAAGAAAATATGTGAGAAAAAAAATAAAATCGAAGATGAATTAATTTACCTAAATTAGCATAATCAGTTTAAATTATAGATAACTAACCTAACCTAATATATGTCGGTTTAATTAAAAAAGAAAAAAAAAATCTTAATTTAAAATATTTTTGTCGCATAAGCTTAAGTACTTTTTGCTCCGCCACTGGTGGTGCGTAAATTCCAAACGGTATCTCTCGTAAAACCTTGAACTTGAACTTGAATTTAGTTAATTTTGAGAATATGTAAATATATATATAAATATTAATATATAAGGCCTAGGAGTAAATTAACTCACCACACCGAAGCAACTCACCAGGCGCCTGCTGATCCAGCTCGGAGTACAAATGTAAGTGTAAAACAAAACAAAAAAAAAAAACAATTTCCCTTTTTATATTCAATTACTCTTATTTGCAAAATTTTTTGGATTATTTACCTTATACATTATATACATAATTATTTAAACATATCTACTTAAATAAGAGAGATGTAAATTTTAAACTAATTCAAATTTGTAATAGGGAGGGTCTTAATTTTGAGCTTACGGGGAAAATGAAATTAAACATTAAATAAGATAACCAAACCAAATTTAGCTATTTTGTTGCTTTATATGTATAGAAGTAAAAAGTTAACTACTAATAAATGAATTGTTAATTTTTCTGAAATGAAATTGTAAACCTTTCTTTTGTTGTTGTGAGATGATTGCGTCCTAGATCTGTGAATCATTGGTTGGGATTGGCGATACGGAAAAGTATCTCTCTGTGGTTGGGTAGGGGAGAGTAGAGAAGCGGGTGACATTGCTTCTCAGGTTTGATTATAAGGTTTCATTCAATTTAACCGTCCGTCCGTATACTTTATTGTGGGAATAGTGGAAAGTTTTAGTTGGTTAGTGTTTTCTTTGGTCCGTGTTATAAATAATTTACGTGCATGAATTCTTTTATCGTAATGGTTGGATGGCTGCAGTAAGTAGGGGCAAAACCCACCCCATTCCGACGAGCTCAGAACCTGGAGAAAGCTAGCATGCACAGCCCACCTACAAGCAGTTCTCATCCAAAGCTTGCTACTGTTACATAAAATGGCGCCCAACGTGGGGCCTCGAAGGCGTAAAGTTTTCGGGGTTTCGCTTTAATTTAATTAGATTAGATCTGGAATAAGTATGAATAGTAGAATTTCTGCGAGCTTACCGATCAGCATACAATTTCAATGAAATTTTTTTTTGTTTAAGACTTGGAATTAGGATGAAATAATAATTTTTCCACCTAACCATCGCAAATTGAATACAACTTTCATTTGAACAACGTTTTCTGACCTCATTTCTAATACAGGAATTACTTAAAATAGGTTTTACTTGTTTTAGTAACCGATTAGATAGAGATCACTTCAACAATTATTTTGGGGAATTTAATTCGGTCATGGAGGAAAGTCATGTAATTAAAACTTTAAATTTCGGCTCCCTTTGGCTAGAATTATCTTATACTGAACTACCCTTAGTTTCGGTACTTCACCATCATCGAAAACTAAATCAAACCTATTTCCTTTTTCACAGATCGAAGGCGTTATAACCAACATCTCACAACAAAACTTATAATAATTTCTTTCTTTAATTAAAGGAGCATTTCATTTATTGTTTTGTTAAACTTTATTGGTTCTTTCGCAAAATGATTGTATGTCATAGCAAAGATAATTAGCTTCAGCTTGATGACCAGACGTTAGTGTGTAGTATATGTAAAGAAGAAATTTTAAAAATAGATCTTTCGGTGACTCCTTGTCAACATAACTTCCATCGGGCATGTATAACCGGTTGGCTAACTGATAATGATGCTTGTCCATTGTGTCGCAGTGGCTGTGATACACAATCACTAAAAAGTTTTGCAGAGCAAGAACAGGTGGATTCTTTGGCATCTCAAGGTGCCATACCAAAGGTTAATTATAGAGGTCCTATGACCCGTGCTAGGAGAGGTCTTAATGCATCATTTGGCTCAGCAACAAATTCAAATAGAAGAAGAGGTAGTGGTGCTATGTCCAATCATACCCCACGATACAACTATGATAGTAGTCATAATAATTTTATCCAAAACTTGGTGAACGAAAATTTTCGGAGTTATGAAGAGCGATTTTCCAGGCAAATGCATGGTGAAATAAGTAGAGTAGTCGCAGAATCCCTGGAAAGTTATTTTCAGACGTTAAGAGTAAGTGACACACGAAACGAAGTACGAAGATCGGATCAAACTAATGACAGCAATGTGAACAACGATCGTAATTTGTTGCATGGTTCAAGGCGAAGTAGTGAGGAAGATAACAGGCTAACTCAATCAGCAGCGAGCAAAATTATTTCGGGTTGGAAGTTGACGTTTGATGGCTCGTTTAGTAATGTACAGGTAGACGAATTTATATATAGGGTTAATGCTTTAACACAAAGTACTTTGCGTGGAGATTATCGCTCCTTGTGTCAAAATATGCATATGCTTTTTAAAGAAAAGGCGAAGCGTTGGTTTTGGCGATACCACCACTCAGTACCTGAGTTGGACTGGACAGATATTTGTGAGAATTTGCGAAATGACTTTAAGGACTTTCGTACAGATTTCGAAATTAAAGAATCTATTAGAAATTCGAAACAAAAGATAGGTGAATCATTTGAAACGTATTTAGATCATATTTCGTCTATTGCGGATGGTTTAAAACATCCTTTAACGGAACGTGAGTTGGTGGAGATAGTTTTAAGAAATCTTCAACCAGAAATTCGATTAGAACTTTTGCATTTAGAACTTAATAGTATTTCAGAACTTCGTAAGGCATGTCGTAAGCGGGAAAGCTTGGTTGCGGAATTACAAAATAAATTGCCCAGTTCAAGATTGAATATGGCTTTACGAAGGAACATATCAGAAGTTAACAGTAAAGGTGATGAACCTGATAAGGAAAGTGTGTGCGCAGTTGTAGTAGAGAATGATCAGTCTAAAGAGAAGAGGTGTTGGAATTGTGACGGCTTTAATCACAATTACAAAAATTGTACAAAACCTCGTAGAGTATTTTGCTACGGATGTGGGCTTATTGCATTTTTCTTGCCTAATTGTCCGCAATGCAACGAAACAAAAAACGAGATGCGGGATGTAAAGCAGCAGCCCAAGCATTCCTTCAAGAAATCGGAGATCAACAACTAGAAAAGAATATTACAATTTTGAAAAATAAGTGTTCTGATTCACGACGAGAACCAAAACTATTCCCTATTGTACCTTTACACAATCGCTTACTTAATTATCAGAAGATACGAGATAAAATTTTTAAGAGAATTAGGTCAGCACAACGCGCAAGACTGTATTGGAAAAATATAAAAGAGACAAAAAGCTCAATATGTTCAATTCTTCATAAAACCAATGACATTCGACCATATGCTTCCGTGCGAATCATGGGGAAAATGAGGCTAGGGTTACTCGATTCAGGAGCATCTGTAAGCTGTATAGGTGGTGGTTTAGCAAAGGAGATATTAGAGAGCAACATAGCTCTTAAGAAATGAAATCTACTGTCCACACAGTAGATGGATCACGCCAGGATTTAGCTGGTGTAGTCTCTCTAGATGTATCTTATAAAAATAGTAATAAAAAAATCGAGTTTTACCTCATACCATCATTAGTTCAGGACATTTATCTAGGGGTAAATTTTTGGAGAGAATTTCAAATTGCCACTAACTTAATTAGCGAAATTGACGAACGTCAGGAAAGCTCAAAATTTCATGTTTTGAATAACGACCAAAAGTATAGGCTTCAAAAAACGATATCAGCTTTTCCAAATTTTGATACTCAAGGGCTAGGAAAAACTAACCTGGTTGAACATATAATCGACGTAGGTTACGCGAAGCCTATCAAGCAACGACATTTTCCTGTTTCACCAGCAGTAGAGAAGCTGATGTGTGAAGAAATTGACAGAATGCTAGCGTTAGGAGTTATTGAGGAATCTACGAGTCCCTGGTCCTCTCCAGTTGTTTTAGTTCGCAAACCAGGAAAAGTGCGCTTATGTTTGGACAGCCGGAAAGTCAATGCCGTTTCTGTTAAGGATGCATATCCGCTTCCACATATTGAGGGAATATTGTCCAGGTTACCGCGTGCAGAATTCATTTCCAGCTTGGACTTAAAGGACGCTTTCTGGCAAATACCCCTGGAGTTAAATTCTCGCGAGAAGACGGCATTCACTGTACCTAACAGACCACTTTATCAGTATAAAGTAATGCCGTTTGGTCTTTGTAACGCCCCTCAAACAATGTGTAGACTGATGGATCGCGTTATACCTTATAATCTTAAGCAAAAAGTATTTGTATACCTGGATGACCTACTGTTGGTTTCGGAAAATTTTGAAGAACATCTAAAGTTGTTAAAGGAAGTAGCTAATCTCATCCGTAAAGCAGGGCTGACAATAAACGTAGCCAAAAGTAAGTTTTGTATGACAGAAGTTCGTTATTTGGGATATATAGTAGGCGCAGGGATGTTAAAAACAGACCCAGGGAAAGTATCCGCAATAGCTAATTATCCAATCTCGAAAACAGTAAAACAACTCCGTCGTTTTCTTGGTATGGCAGGTTGGTACCGCCGATTTATCTCCAACTTTTCTGAAGTTACGCATCCGCTGACTGAACTTTTAAAAAAATCAAAAACCTTTCAATGGTCTAATGAAGCTCAGATCTCTTTCGACCTGTTGAAAGCACGACTGACGTCAGCACCATTTTTGGCTAATCCCGACTTCAAAAAATCATTTGTGATTCAATGCGATGCGAGCTTGCATGGTGCAGGCGCAGTATTAGCACAAAATAATGATGAGGGTGAGGAGTTGCCTATTGCATATATGTCCCAAAAATTGAATAAGGCACAACAAAATTATTCGGTAACGGAGAGGGAATGTCTCGCAGCAGTTTTAGCTATCAAAAAGTTCAGAGCATATGTAGAGGGTCAAACATTTACTATAGTTACAGACCACGCAAGTTTGCGTTGGTTAATGAATCAAAATGACCTCAACGGACGTTTGGCTCGATGGGCTCTTAAATTCCAAGGATTTAATTTTAATATAGTTCACCGGAAGGGAAGTGCAAATATTGTTCCTGATGCGCTCTCTCGCATGTACGGAGAAGATGAGATAATATCATCGCTTGCTATTAGCTATTGTCCGGATATAGACATTTCCTCAGACGCTTTTGATGACTCAGATTATCTAGAATTAAAAAAGAAGTTACTAGAACAAGCTGACAAATTTCCTGACTTTAAGGTGTGGGACAAATACATTTATCATCGTACCGAATTTCACACTAGCGATCCAGAGAAAGAAAATAATTTATGGAAACTTTTCGTTCCTAAATCATTACGACATGAGGTTATGAACAGTGCGCATGACACTGCGATTAGTGCTCACGGTGGTACAGCGAAAACTATTGAGAAAATACGGCGATACTTATATTGGCCAGGATTAGTAAAGGATGTATATAACTACGTGTCGAACTGCGAAGTGTGTAAAACCACTAAGCATCCAACTAAAGTCTTACGACCGCCAATGGGAAAATATACACCTGTTGAAAGAGTTTTTCAGAGATTGTATATAGACCTTATTGGACCATTTCCTCGATCGAAGAATGGACACATAGGAATTTTTATCGTACTTGACCATATGTCCAAGTTTACGTTTCTCTGTCCTTTGAAGAAGTTTCGGGCCATCCCTTTGATGAATTTTTTGAAAAGCGAAGTGTTTGACATCTTCGGCGTACCAGAGTATGTCGTTAGCGATAATGGAAGCCAATTTAAATCGAAAGAGTTTAAAGCCTTTTTAACCAAATGTGGAATTAAGCATACTTATACTGCTATATATTCGCCTCAAAGCAACCCATCAGAAAGGGTGAACCGTTCCATAAACGCTGCCTTAAGAGCATTTATTCAGAAAGACCAAAAAGAATGGGATTTACATTTAAGCAGCATCAATGCCGCTCTTCGAAATGGAATTCATCAATCCACTGGTTATAGTCCGTATTTTGTTGTTTTTGGGCAGCACATGATCACTCATGGACATAACTACGAGCTTCTACGGAATATAGGTATGGTTTCTGAAGGGATAGTTGAATCGAGAACTCGATTCGATAATTTATCATTAGTAAGAGATAATGTTAGAAGCAATTTGTTTAAAGCCTTCGAGCGTAACGGACGTCAATACAACCTGAGGGCAAGAGAAATCAAGTATGTGGTAGGTCAAGAAGTATTGCGTAGAAATTTCGCACAGAGTAACATGGTCAAGTCATTTAACGCAAAATTAGCTAAAACCTATCTCAGGGCACGGGTTCGAGAAAAATTGGGGTCATCTTATTATCTTCTCGAAGATCCGAATGGAAAGCTGTTAGGTACTTATCACGCCAAAGATATGCAACCTTGTTAAATTACCGCCTTCTTCAGATTTTTTTGGCAAACCTAACACTGCGTATCGTTTGCCAAACAACACCTGCTTTGTGAGCGCGGTTATTATTATTTTTTTTTTAGTTATTTTTTATTTTTTTTAAATCTGTTAAGACATCAAATGCAGCCCAGGGTGGGAACAAAATTTAGTACTTAAGTGAAAAGTACTAATCAGCTGTTAATACGCTGAGGGAAAAATATCAATCTGGACTTCCGCTATTGGGAATGTTCTTAAGAAAACAGCCTTTTGGATCCTGATCGTCAAAGTGTAAAGTTGTGTTAAACCACAAAGAAATTTATAAAAATAAAAAAATAAAAATAAAAGAATTAAGTGTTCGAGTTCCGACAAGTGGTTACGCTTAACGAAGCAAAATCTGCTCTTTCTTTTCTTTATATAAATTTTGTGAGCTGACGAATGCTTTGGACTGTGTCCTTTAAATTATCATCAGACGAAAGCTTCAGTTAGCACATAGGAAGCTTAGGTGACCTTCACGATAGCAAGCAGATCTACATCCAGCAGACCACGTGGGTCACGGTACAAAAGATCATAGCTGAAGCAAATCAGATCATGATTAATTATCATACGATACAAAAGCAAAACTAAAATATTAAATTGGAATTTCTTAAATAATTAAATTTAAAATATATATAATATTTAGAAATATATGAAAAAGTGAGATCCGTGAAAACTTAATCTCGATACAGAAAGTCTAATTAATTAATTTATTCAAATATATATAAATTAAATAGATTTGAAGAAAGTAATTACCTAAGACAAGGCAGAAGACAATATGTTAAAAAAAAAATAAAATCGAAGATGAATTAATTTACCTAAATTAGCATAATCAGTTTAAATTATAGATAACTAACCTAACCTAATATATGTCGGTTTAATTAAAGAAGAAAAAAAAATCTTAATTTAAAATATTTTTGTCGCATAAGCTTAAGTACTTTTTGCTCCGCCACTGGTGGTGCGTAAATTCCAAACGGTATCTCTCGTAAAACCTTGAACTTGAACTTGAATTTAGTTAATTTTGAGAATATGTAAATATATATATAAATGTTAATATATAAGGCCTAGGAGTAAATTAACTCACCACACCGAAGCAACTCACCAGGCGCCTGCTGATCCAGCTCGGAGTACAAATGTAAGTGTAAAACAAAACATAAAAAAAAAACAATTTCTCTTTTTATATTCAATTACTCTTATTTGCAAAATTTTTTGGATTATTTACCTTATACATTATATACATAATTATTTAAACATATCTACTTAAATAAGAGAGATGTAAATTTTAAACTAATTCAAATTTGTAATAGGGAGGGTCTTAATTTTGAGCTTACGGGGAAAATGAAATTAAACATTAAATAAGATAACCAAACCAAATCTAGCTATTTTGTTGCTTTATATGTATAGAAGTAAAAAGTTAACTACTAATAAATGAATTGTTAATTTTTCTGAAATGAAATTGTAAACCTTTCTTTTGTTGTTGTGAGATGATTGCGTCCTAGATCTGTGAATCATTGGTTGGGATTGGCGATACGGAAAAGTATCTCTCTGTGGTTGGGTAGGGGAGAGTAGAGAAGCGGGTGACATTGCTTCTCAGGTTTGATTATAAGGTTTCATTCAATTTAACCGTCCGTCCGTATACTTTATTGTGGGAATAGTGGGAAGTTTTAGTTGGTTAGTGTTTTCTTTGGTCCGTGTTATAAATAATTTACGTGCATGAATTCTTTTATCGTAATGGTTGGATGGCTGCAGTAAGTAGGGGCAAAACCCACCCCATTCCGACGAGCTCAGAACCTGGAGAAAGCTAGCATGCACAGCCCACCTGCAAGCAGTTCTCATCCAAAGCTTGCTACTGTTACAAGTCATCAGTTTAACTGCACACTTTGTTGAACTTACATGAAAAATTTATCCATTTCTTCTTTATAAAAACCTAAATAAATTTTACAAGGAGAAATTAGTTCAAATTTCGAATCCAATAATTCAGCTTGCAATATAATAAATTCTAACAGCGAAATGTCATCCCAAAGCTCCAAGTCACCAATACCGAGTCAACGGCCTAAATATTCATTTAGAAACTTAATTATGATGGCAATAAACAGTAGATCTCAACAGGCGATGCTGTCAAACGATATTATAGTTTGGATTAGTGAAAACTTTACATATTACCGAAGAGATCGGAGAGAGTGGCAGAAACAAGTACGAGATAATTTAAGCTCACACAACTGCTTTGGGATTGGAACTTCCAATCAAACTCACGGGAAGTGGAAAATTATGGGTGGTGGCTCCTAAAGGTTACAAGCCAGGTGATCCCATTGGTGCACCTCATCTTGAATTTGTCGGCGATGTCAAGAGGTATGACTTTCCTTCTGCAACTCCACAGGCCGGTGTTGTGGAAGAAAGGGGGGTGGATTACCCTATGCAAACAAAAACGAGCTCTTATTTCGAAACCAATCATTCAGTTCTCAGCGTAACAAATGATGATGGCTTAATATCATCACAGAGTTCCACGTCATCAGCTCCGATTCAGAAACCTAAGTTTTCATTTAGAGATGTACTAACGATGGCAATAAAGAGTAGTCCTCAAGAGGTGCTTCCGACATGTGACGCTCCCACTTTGTGCTATTGTGGACAGGATTACTCTAGACAGTCCTTACTACCGGAAAGAAAATTCTGTCTGGCAGTGTCAGGTGCGACATACCCTAAGCACAAACGGGAGCTTTCAGAAGTTGGATCGTGCTATGGGTGTCGGTCAGAAATGCTCTATAACCCATGAGTCCTCACTAAGCGACCAGTTCTATACTTGTGGCTCCTGTGACTGCTGCGAAGAAAGTGAATAAAACTTACGTTTGCCATTTTAATTTATATTAAAATCATCGGTTTTTTGTATATAAATATATTATTTTCATCACACAAATATTTTTCTCTCTTAACCAATTGTAATTTTTAAATATTTAATTTAATTTTTTTGATTAAACTTTCTTTGATTTTAAATGGTACGCCGGTCGGTAATAGCTTTCGAATGCTCAATTCGTCATACCATTAAATAAATAGTTCCATAATTTAAAATGCACCTAAAGGTATGCTTTCTGCATTTATGTATTTAATGACCTGAACTTTGACCTGCGAAAATAATAAAAAAAAATAGGAACTATAAATATTCCAGAAATCTTCAAGTTTACTAAGGTTTGACAAAAATAAAAAAACCATGACCAATTAAAATGAATCAATAATCGTTTAAATTTTGTAATTATATCAGTTAAATTATAATTTCGTATTAGTACAAATAAAAAACCAAATTTGGGCTATGCTGAAGTTCGAATATCTTTTAATACAAAAACAACAAACGCAAATCCGGAACAAAATCTTACATGTCTAACACTGATTGTGATCAGGTTAACCTTAACAAGATCATAGCAGCCTTCGATGCCAGGAAAAAGGGTCGCCTCTACAGCTGAACTTTGCATCACATCAGAACTTGTACGTCTGATACTGATCAACAACAAAACCGCCGTCAGAATCCAGAAGTACCTCTTTGAAACGTTCGGTCCCAAATGGACTTTCCTTTGTGTGATTTATTCAATCTGATGCTGGAGATACCAAGAGCTTTGTAGCCTAGCTATATTTTTAAAGCCTTAATAACGATGGCAGTAAGCAATATTTAGTCTTAAAGAGAATTATCTCTTTTTTAAATGATCTCTTTTCTAAATAATCAAAGAAATTTTTTTATTCATCGGTTTTTATATCTTCGCCAGTTTCAGGATAACCTTAGTAAGACTTAATTTTTCTGTTTTTAAGCTTTTTTATAGTTAAACTCGACGTAGGGCATTCATGATATACAAATAATAGAGAAGAAATGGCATTGGTTGGTTCTTCCTAATAAATCTTTCCCGTTGTAATTCCTATTCTACCGTAATTAATGCAACAGTAAAACTATAGAACAATTGAAATACACTGTGTCCTTGGCAGTGGAGTGCGCATCTGACTAATTTGTACCGCTTCTGTAATTTTTGGTTTAACATTTACATAATTATTCTTCAATGCATGATATTGTGAGGTCAAATACTAATTCTGTGGCTCTATTTAATTACCACGTATGCAACACAACAATACCTCACTTGTGCGCAGTCGTAACTTGTAGAAAAAGAGAGGGAGAAAATAGTGGTCTGGCATTGGCTATCTTTTGTTTGCATGTTAGCATGAAACTGTCGTTATGTGCGTTGTATGGTCTTCGTACGAGCACTGTTTTGGAAATGTATCTTTGAAATAGAAGTTGGCTTACTTCAAAGTGAAATTATTTATGCAATGATTTGTTGGAAACTAAAATAAATTATTTTAAAACGAACATAATTTAAGAATTTTAGTATAAAAAAGAGAGAGAAAAATAAGACTTGATCAAATTAAAATGGAAAGCGGTATTTTGAGATATAGAAGATTAAAAATATTAGAAAAACATTTTAATTTATTAACGTAGACATCTAGATTTAGAATTTATCATGACATTACTTTCCTAAAACCCATAAAATGTCAGGTTACCGTGTTTGAAAATTATTTTTTTATTTTATTGGGCACCCTTTGTAGTTGATCCTACAGAAAGTTGGAAAAAATGTTTACCATTACTCATTGATTTCAATGTATAATCTCTCATAACCCATTATCAGATAGTTCGATTGGGATAATTTTATAGATAGATGTATTTCGCACTATGGTCACACATAAAATTTAAAGATACAAAACAGCAATGATTATCATCAGAGTGAAAAATGGTTGTAGTTTACTGTAAATTACACAAAAAAGTAGGAAAAAATTTAAGTATGGTGTATTGAGCAGCTTGGGCATATAAAAAATTATACGCTTAGTGAGGTATATTTACACAAGTTTAAAAATTTTTTATTAAGATAAGTAAATAATAAAAAATAGTTTTATTTTGCTTTTTAATTTTCTAGCGGGATAAAACTTTTCTTTTTGAGCTTTTATGGGATAAGAAGTTCAAGTTAACTATGGCTGATATCTTACATGAATTCCCTCGGAATCCTTCTTCTTTCGGATTTCTAGTTGATAAGTAGTCTCGTATTAAAACCATTAAAGACGTTATATTTCATATTCCACTTCCTACCCGCTTATTAACTGAAGAGAAGAATTTCCATTAAATTTGGGGTTAAGTTTTTTTATTCATATGATGCTATTAATATAATGCCCTATTTACAATAATATAATTTTTTCTAAATCCTTTTACTTAAATTCTATAAACAATAATTGTTATTACAGCTAATTTGGCATATTTGGATACTGCGCTGTCGCCATGTACTGCTGCTGATAATAATGAATTTGCTGTGCTCGTTGAATATCAGTTTCAGTTGGAAAATAAACTGCCAAGAACGCATCAGGGTGGCTTATGGGTATGCCATGAACTATGGCTTCCGCTGGAAGGCTGTTGAGCCCAGGACCATTATGTGGTGCAATTCGTTGATGCTGATTAACTGAAGATCCCAATGTCCAGTAGTCGCCTCGCCCTGTTTCGCCTGGTTCACGCTTGAGTAGACTAAAATTTTCGTTTATAGATAGAGTCTGGCGCAAGTTATCGGCGTTAGTACTAAATTATATACGTATGTATATACATAAATACATAAGCATTGTCTATACCGACAAACAACCTAAACAAGCATATGACAAACATAGTGACAAAGAAAATATTATAGAATACCTAAACAAGCATATGATAACATAGTGTAACATTATACCCAAATTGTAAACAGCATCAAAACAATAAAACTTATCATGAACATGCAGAATAAGCGATAACAACCAAAGTTGTTATCTATTAGTAAACAGATAACAACCAACGCATATCAATAGTATAAATATCACTAAGTATACTGTGAACTAGTTAGTCTTAAGAATATGAATAAACATCACGCATGTCAGCGTAGCGAAAAATATATTCTTTCACTCAATATCGAAACAACGATATTAACTGGGGGCTCAACCGTATTTAAGCCATTTCTATACCTGAATATAGAAGGATAGAAAAAATAAATTCCACGGGACATAAGACGTCCAACACTATATACCATATATGAAAAAAGTGTATAAATAATCAATAAGAAAAATTTGATTCCTGTGTTCAAGTGCTATTAGTAAGACAAATAGTGAATCCCGAAACCAACGGACACCACACTGGATTTACGAAGAAAACGCCAAAAGCTTTTCGACTCATCACGTACATCACCGTACATCGACTCCGAAATGAGCGCACAGGAGATAGCAAACCTGAGGGCACAAGTAGCTGCATTGACCACAACCCTGACTCAAACCCAAGAGAGGATGAATTCTCTTGAAACCAACGGAACAGTCGCAGTCACAGACCAATACCAAGACTGTGCACCCAACATTACCGATGCGTCGCAGATTAACTTAGAAATTTTTAAAATGCTGCCAACATTCGCAGGTGACACGAACAATTATAGATCGTGGAGAAAACGTGCCTGGACGCACATGGAAAATATTAAGAATTACGCCACTACACCAATGTATTACACAGCACTCTCGATTGTACATTCGAAAATTCAAGGAGAGGCGGCCGATATTTTAATAAACCACGACACCAAATTCAATTTCTACTCTATAATAAACCGTCTCGATTACACCTATGCGGACCAGAGACCTCTGAATGTGTTACTCGAAGGAATGAAGAGAATAAAACAGGGAAAAAGGACCCTGGCGGAGTTGCATAGCGAAGTTAGCAAATCGCTTAATCTTGCGCTCAGTAAAGTCGAGATGGATAGCTCAGGGAATCCGTCAGACATGAAGGAATACGCAAACCAAGAAGCTGTAAGAACATTCATTCTTGGCCTGAACAGCAAATATACCAGCGGCACCCTCTATAGTCACAATCCAAAGAATTTAGAAATAGCTTATGCTATCGCAAGTGCAATATACCACGACAATGTCAACTCACAATTCGACGTATCGCAATACAATCAGCACAGACAATATAATACATCGCAGTATCAAAACCCAAGCAGAAGATATCACGAGGAACCACAAAGATACCGACCTAACGTGCAGGTACAATATAATCAAACTGCACCCAGGCGACAGCACCAACCAATGGACGTAGATCCATCACAGCAATACACGAGACCACCACAACAAAACAGCTATGACCGTCAAATGCAAGGACTACCTCCAAATAATCCATTTCGCGGAGATCCTCAAAAAAGAGAACGAAATCCTTCATCTCGTTATTTCAACGCACAGCAAAAGGTACAACGTGTCAACCAAACACGCGACGAAGAAATAAATTCACTTTCACCGGAAAATGACGAATATGAAACAGGCAGTGTTTTTTTAGGCGTATGAACGATTTGCCGTGTCTGCAACGCCACTGCACTTATCAACATCCTGATCGACACCGGAGCAACAAATAATAATATAAGTGAAAAATGCAAAATCGGTAAGCCTATATCAATTAAGCCAGTTAAAATAAAAACCCTTCATGGTTACTCAATAGCTAAATCAAAAAAAATAGTAACATTATTGGAGCATAATCTCACATTTTTTGAAACAGATGCATTAGAGGAATTTGATATGCTTCTGGGTGAACAGGGACTTAGAAAAATCAAAGCAGAGATCAATCTTTTCGAGTATAAGCTCAGTTATAAATATAGGGCCAAGAAAGAAAGTGAATCTGTGCAAAAAATCAATTATATGGTTAATAGTGAAAAATATAGGGCAGAAATCGAAGAAATTATGCAAAAAAACGAAAGTACAAACGAAGTGCTACCATATACTACCATGGTACAAGCTACCATTAGAACGAAATCCGAAGATCCTATTTGGACCAAGCAATATCCGTACCCCATATCGGATAATGACTTTATTCACAAAGAAATTAACAAACTTTTAGAAAATGAAATAATTCAACCCAGCAAAAGCCCGTACAACTCTCCCATCTGGACAGTCGCTAAAAAAGGTACCGATGAACAAGGGAAACCTAAGCGCAGAATGGTCGTAGACTTTCAGAAGCTAAACGCTCAAACTATCACAGATAGATACCCCATACATTTCCCTATTCCCACAACACTGAAGGAACTCAGATCCTTCCTAGGTCTCGCTAGCTATTATAGAAAATTTATACAAAATTTTGCAGCCATCGTCAAACCACTCACTACGTTCCTCAGAGGAGAGAATGGTGGCATATCAAAAAATCAAAGCGCAAAAATAAAAATCACCTTAGACGAAATTGCACTAGAAGCACTGAATAAAATAAAAGAGGAACTGCAAACCCAAGTTGAACTCTTCCAACCAAATTTTAACAAACCATTCGAATTAACCACAGATGCTAGTAATTACGCTATAGGAGCCGTATTATCTCAAAACCGAAAACCCATATCATTTATTTCACGAACGCTCAGTCAAACAGAACAGAATTACTCCACGAATGAGAAAGAGTTACTCGCAATTGTATGGTCACTACAGAAACTACGTAATTACTTGTATGGCATAGCAGATTTAACAATTTACACTGAACATCAATCTTTAATCTTCTCTATATCAGAAAAAAATCCCAATACAAAATTAAAAAGATGGAAACATTTCATCGAAGAATACGGCGCAAAACTCGTTTACAAACCCGGACATCAGAACGTTGTCGCTGATGCACTTTCACGCCAGCAAATAAACAACACTGTAAACTCTGATGACTCCCAACATTCAGCACAAAGCTCCCCAACACAAAAACTCAAACGAGTAAAGCAACCACTAAACGCATTTAGAAATCAAATTATTGTAAGACAGTCAGATCAGAATCCCAACGAAATATCCTCACAAAACATATTTTCTAACAGCCGACATACGATTTTTTTTAACACCAAAACTGAATTGTTAGACAGACTAAAAAATATAATTAGGCCAAAGGTAACTAATGCCCTGCAAATAACAAAAATAACGCACAGGAAATTTCGCTCAAATATTACTGGCCGAATATACGCGACGCTTGTAAAAAGGAAGTACAGGACTGCGAAATCTGCCTCACAAACAAATATGAACGCCGACCAAATAAACAACCAATAGGTTCAGCACCAGTACCGAACAAGGTAGGCGAATACATACACTTGGACTTATTTTTTATGAGCAATAATATGTACATTAGTTCAACCGACAAATACTCAAAATTCTGCTACTTGAGACAAATACCATCAAAGAAGGACACATACAAATACATTGACGAGATACTATCACAAATATACCCTAACGCAAAGTTTGTAATGACTGATAACGAGTCAACATTTACTGGCATATGTGCACAACAAATATATAGGGTGGTTAAATTGTAAGGGCCGATGTTGAATGTGAACCACACCTAAACGCCAAGTTTTTTTCCGAATTTAATTTGACATTTCTCTATTTCAGACTTACTCAATTTGAACCATGGAGAGATACACAATCCAACAACGTGTTAAAGTTATCCAGACTTATTATGAAAATTTTCGAAGAAAATCATCTTCAGTGATGAGGCACATTTTTACCTCAGTGGATTCGTCAATAAACAGAATTGCCGCATTTGGGCGAATGAGAATCCAAGAGTGATTGTCGAAAAACCAATGCATCCACAAAGAGTGACTGTTTGGTGCGGTTTATGGGCTGGCGGCATCATCGGGCCGTATTTTTTCCAAAATGAGGCCGGTCAGGCAGTTACTGTGAATGGTGTTCGCTATCGTGAGATGATAACGAATTTTTTATGGCCACAATTGGAAGATATGGATGTGGACGATATGTGGTTTCAGCAGGACGGTGCCACTTGCCACACAGCTAACGAAACAATGGCTCTTTTGCGCAACAAATTCAATGGCCGTGTTATCTCACGTAATGGCGATGTCAATTGGCCCCCAAGATCATGTGATTTGACACCGTTGGACTTTTTTCTCTGGGGTTATTTGAAAGAAAAGGTGTATGTACGTCGATAAGCCAGCAACAATTCAAGAGCTAAAGGATGAGATAATTCGGCACATTAACGGCATAGAAACTCCATTATGCCTCAGCGTCATCGAAAATTTGGACCATCGTATGGAGGTGTGCCGCCGAGGTCGCGGCGCTCATTTGGCCGATATTTTGTTACATGCATAATTGAGTAATACCAATATATCATAATAAAATAAAATTTCAATAATTTCCTAAATAGTTTGTGTTTTATTCAAAATCAACATCGGCCCTTGAAAATTTAACCACCTTTTACAAGCGACTACAAATAACGCATACCAAAACTCCAGCCTATCATTCAACAACAAACGGTCAAGTTGAACGGACGCATAGCACTATAATTGAACTCGCAAAAGTTTTGGCACACCAACACAGTTCGGCACCTGATGAGCAGATATTTGAAGCAGTTCGACAGTACAACAAAACTATCCATTCGGTAACCAACGAGAAACCCGAGGACGTGTTTTTCAATCAAAGGGGGTATCCTGACATCAAAGAGCGACTTCAACAAAACAAAGAGAGAGTTTTGCAATACCATAACCGCAATCGCAAACAACTCAACTACAGAGAAGGAGAGGTAATATATTCAAAGACCCATAGACGGAACAAAAACGTAAAAAAAATACGCGAGACATATAGTCAAAAAAGACAACGGCGAAACAGTAACGACAAATAAAAGAGTAATTATCCATAAGGACAATATTAGAGTAAAGGCATGTACAGAATAGTGTTTACCTTACTTTTCTCTATCGCACTTTGCGACAATGTAATAGATTTGACTGATAGGATATATGTTCTAGTGGAAACCGACCCTGTTTACATTTATCAGGATACAGCTTTCCTGTATCACATATCTAACCTTTCAAAAATACTAGCGCCATACGATAGTATAATGAAATCATCATATAATCTAGAAAATCAACCTGAAACTCAAATTTTAGTGATCAAAATCGAAATTCTAAAAAATCAACTAATTCCAAAAATTTATAGACCCAAAAGATCACTAAACTTTCTTGGCTCCATGTTAAGGTTCATCACTGGTACACCAGACCACGATGACCTTGTAGAAATAAAAACTTCACTTCATAAGCTAATAGAAAATAATAACAAGCAAAGAACAATTAACTCACAGTTCGAAAGAATACTCGAAACCCTTGACCCCAAAACAATAACCGAAAACATTGTTATATCAGAAGTTTATAATGAACTCCAATCAATAACAAACACTATAAATTTTGCGAAAACTAATAATTTGTATTCTGGCACATTAAATTTAAAGGATGTGTACGATTTAATAAGCCACGAAAAACTAGATCTTCCAATAATTAATATATTAGAATATGCCGACATCCATATCTGTTACCTACAAGAAGCAATTATAACAATATACAAATATCCTATCCTCGAAACTAAATGTAGCCTATTTAATGTATATCCTTTAGCACATAAGCACGGTAAAATTAATTTAGACCCTAAGATCGCAAAATGTAACAAATATCAAAGAATATCCAAATGTAGAAATTATATGAGTAACTTTATTTGTAAGTCCGAACCCTCTGACAATTGTACTATGAAAATAGAAGAATGATTCACAGACAAAGACAAATTGACGAATTATACGAAATCGAAATGAACCGTCTTCAACAGCAACTCGTAGCAGCAGCATAGCGAGGACGCTCCGTTTTAAGAGGGAGGAGAGTTATCGGCGTTAGTACTAAGTTACATACGTATGTATATACATAAATACATAAGCATTGTCTATACCGACAAACAACCTAAACAAGCATATGATAACATAGTGTAACATTATACCCAAATTGTAAACAGCATCAAAACAATAAAACTTATCATGAACATGCAGAATAAGCGATAACAACCAAAATTGTTATCTATTAGTAAACAGATAACAACCAACGCATATCAATAGTATAAATATCACTAAGATTAATGTAAACTAGTTAGTCTTAAGAATATGAATAAACATCACGCATGTCAGCGTAGCGAAAAATATATTCTTTCACTCAATATCGAATCAACGATATTAACTCGCTGCAACATTTAAAAAAAAATAATTCCAAATTCATAAAATAAATCAAAAAAATCTGCTAGGACAAAATTATGAGCCGGAAATTATTTAAAAAGTTTAGCGAGAGGTGAGAGCAACAAATAAACGAAGTATGCCAACGAGTTAACGTATTCCAAGATATACAAATATTTTTAGGTTAATATTATAAAAACGAAATAGAAAAGAATATCCTCAAAAGGCGAAGGCATTCTGGCATTTAATCATATTCAAAATAACCCTCAACCAATTATTGTAATATTTTAACTTTTACGTATTTTTAAGTGTTTTTGTTTTTAAATCGGAGCCGAACACACTAAAGGAATATAAAAGCCATTAAATGGCTTTTTTACTTCGGTCTCTAAAATATTAAAAAAAACAAATCAAGGAATGACATATGAAAAGGGCAAAGGTCACGTGCATAAAATTATGCAAAGATTAACGAAATAATTCCGACATGAGGAAGAGTTTAAAATTGAAGAATATGGTTTCTTTCTAGGCGAAAGTAGTTCAAATAAAAATTTTCGCACTATATTGGGCCTAAATTTTAATTTTTTTCTTGTAATAATATATTAAATTACTTGATCATTTATAATTTAAAATTAAAACCACTCAACGAAACAAGTGTGTAAGTTGAAGGTGGAGTCTACTATCGCATGATGATAATAACTTGCAACAGGGAAAATATCCTATAATAACACTAATCCCTAAACCATAAAACGCAATGAGTAATAGATATTTAGACTGGGTACACGTTAGTTTATCACATGAGTATGCGGCATTCAAGCGAAATGCTTTCAATTACAGAATTATATGAAAAGAGAACTCCACTGTGCACAAGTACGGAACTGCAGTTTACCCTTGCTAACCTAAATTCACTCGATGCTATAGTAAGAAGATCTGCCCAACGAAAATATCGATTCTAATCATGGACTATAATTAAGAGTTTTTTATATTCTGTTTATGACATTAACATCATTAACAGCCACAATTTGGTAGCATATCCCTATAGACACACAATTTTTTCCTTTCAACATTAGTAAGGGTGTCCAAAGAGTACTACGAATTCAAACTCATCCAACCGAGCACACCGATTTCCTAGTAATATCATTCTACGCATTTTGATGAGGTTGGTACTGTTGCTAATAAAATATTTTCTGTAACTCAAGACTAAAATTTGCTCAGAAGCGATAATAAAAAATAATTAAAAACGTAAAACCAGAAATACCAAATCAAGTTAATACCCGTTTATACCGATATATTATTAAAATAACAAATAATACTCGAATTTTTTAATCTGGTTGGTTTAATAGAAACAATTTAATTTCTATTGACTGAGCATTACCTTCGTATTCTTAATTTTTTTTTCGGAACAGGAATCAAAGTTTTCCCCTAGTTATTCCATTGTAAGAGTGAGCTAAAAAACATTCTTTCCCAGGTACAAAAATGTATTAAGTACAGAAGAAATTTTAATGTTTTAATTTTTTTTTTTAATTTTGGTCTCTTTATTTTTGTAATTATTTCCACACCCATAAGGACATATAACTTTTATGAGTTAATATGGATAATGGTGTTGTCAACCTATTTGAAGTCTGGCTGCGATGATTCAATCCTTGGTTTAAGTGAGCTGATGATGGGTCGATGTGATGTTCATCGAGACAGATGTCATTTCAATCATTTTTTCTTTATTGTATAAAAACTATTCAATGTATAAAAACAAGAAAATGTTAAGTCAGAATCCGTTGGTTCGATTCCTGCCATAAGAAGCCTGATGAGGAGAGGTGGTGACCTTCGTAACAGCTGTCTCTTTTACCATTTTTTTTCTCGTATAACAAAAAATATTCAATTCATACAAACAAACCTGGCCCTATAGCCTATTTCAACAGGGAGTTAAATGCAGTTTAGATTAAATGTATTTAAACATCGCATTTAAATGCAAAATTCCCATGTGTTTGTTGTTGTACAAAAGTGTGTTAACTCACTTTTCAAAGTGAGTTAACTCACTTTCGGTAATTTAACAGAAAACGTTATGTTAATAGTCGATGCTGTCACTACTAATGTAAACATTTCGGAAGTTTCGGTATATTTCTTGCCAGAGTCGTGTATTTTCGGATTTAATGAGGGGCCAGACTTTTATTTTGCATGCTGAAATTTTTTCTGCAAAAGTTACTTTTTTCATTAATATTAACATAAAAAATATATTAAGTAATTGGCGAAGATAATGCTTCTTCTCTTTAAAAAATAAAGTAATATAAAAATAAAAAACAAACAAAAAGCAATTGTGGAATAGAAAACGATCCCCTCAACATAAAAATATACGCGACTCTGGCAACTATCAACTGATTGCGCAAAACAAATAATTATGTATACATAATTGGTGCAAAACAAATATTTATGTATCTATAATGTGAGCTTTGTAAAAGGTTAAGCGATTTTTCGGCCGAGCTACTCCTGGAATTATGGTTTTCTAGAAAAACAAAATAAATATTTACTTAAAAAAATAAACTATGGTAAACTGAAAATGGAAACAAAACGAAGGGAAGGAAGAGCTCTGGAATTGAAAGGTTGCCGAAAAAACTCTCATGTATACGAAGAAATGACGGTGGAGTTAACGCAATCGGGGATCGAAGTCACTGGCAGTGGTAAGCATGCAAAAAAGCAGTTTCCTTTCATCAACGTCTGTCCGTGCAGCAATAACCTGCACTTGCAAATCATAATATTGTATAAATAGCAATAAAATAAATGCGATCTCTTGAATTCATGATTTCAATACTTGTGACAAATTTTGCAAACTGCAAATGTAAACAAAAATCAGCTGTTTGAGTTAACTCACTTTCGGTGGAAACGTTTGACATTTCATTCACTTAACAGAGGCCTTAAATGCATTTAAGTGCTTGGTGGAAATAGGCTATTAAGCTAACTAAAAAACTTATAAAAAAAGGTGTTTAGTTGGGTTATTTATAAAAGAAGCCAAGACATAAAGTCAATTAGGTGAACTGAACTAAACTGCTGACAGTCGTGAAGGAATTCGCCATGCAACAAAAAAAATAACCTGAAATTTTGCCCTCAACAACGTAACTCACAGATGTTTTGTGTTACTGGACTGACTTTGAGATCGACGCTGAGTGCGTAGCCTGTAAAAGCATATCTGATCTGACATTGCACTTCACTAGTGTGTGAGTAAATTCCACTGTCAGTAATTCTTTTATTATGTCCTTGATTCTTGGTGGCTTACGGATTTCCATTTTAATGAAGTTCGAATCATAGGTTTTAAATCTGTTGCGAAATATATACAACTGGCGGTATGAATACGACCGACTTCAATGAAGTAAAACTAATAGATTCCAATTTTATTGAATTAGTATTTTGTTTATTTATTAGAAAAAATTGTATATAAAGTTTTTATTTTATATACTAGCATAAACAAAAAAACAGAATTGCAAGAAAAAAAGCAAAAATTATCCTTTTGCCTAAATGTGTAGTCAAAGATTTTTTATTCGACGGCAGGTATATCTTCTTAGGCCTTAAGTTGAAGTGCAAACATAGGCAAATATCCCGAAACTACCCTCGATCTGCAATAAACGCTTAGAATGATTAACTAAGTATTCCATATAGTAAGAGTTAGATAGAAATGACATTGGTTGGTTCTTCCTACTAAATCGTTTTCTTGTAAATACTCTTCTACCGTACTTAATGAAACAGTATGATTAAAGAACAATAGAACTACTTTGTGACCTTGACAACATGTTGATGTGCGCATCTGACTAATTTGTAACGCTTCTGTAATTTTTGGTTTTACACTTACATAATTATTCTTCAATGTATGGTATTATGAAGTCAAGTCCTATTTCTATTGCACTCTTTAAAGTATCATGTGCGCAACACAACAATACCTCACTTGTGCGCAGGCGTAACTTGCAGAAAAACAGAGAGAGAATGTAATGGGCTGGCATTGGCTCTCTTTTGTCCGCATTTTGTCATGAAACCATCGCTAGCACTGTTCTGGAAATATTGTCTTTGAGAAAGAGTTTGGCTTACTTCAAAATGACATTATTTGTGCAATGATTTGTTAAAAACTAAAGATAATTATTTTAAAATGAGAATCATTTAAGAATTTTAGTATAAAAATAAAGAAAAAAAGACACAATCAAATAAAATAAAATGGAAAACGGTGTTTTGAGATATAGCAGATTATGAATATAAGAAAAACACTTTAATTTATTAACGTTGACATCTTGATTTAGAAGTGCTCCCGACAGTACTTTCCTAGAACCTATAGAATGGCAGGTGGGTAAATTTTTTAACGGACGTAAAAGACGTTTCTCAATTTATCAATTAAATAATTTTATTATAAGCAACCACTCAAGCATAGACTATTTAGGCTGCTAGTTTTTCAAATTTATTTATTTAATTTTTTTTGAAAACGATATATATATGTAGCTTGAATTTGGTCCCATCGATAATTCATATTAATGTATATTTCCGTTTATCCATCGTTTCCATCTTTGAAATTTATTTTTCTAATGGATAAGGCATACCTTGTAGTTGATCCTACAGAAATATGGAAAAAAGTTTAACCATTATTCATTGACTCCAACGCATAATCTATCATAAACCATTATCCGATAGTTCGATTGGGATAATTTTATAGATAGATGTACTTCGCACTATGGTCACACATCAAATTTAGAGATACAAAATAGCAATGATTACCATCAGAGTGAAAAATAGTTGTAGTTTACTGTAAAGTAAGTGACACAAAAAACGTAGGAAAAATTTAAGTACGGTTTACTGAGCAACTTATGCATATAAAAAAAATAACGCTTTGCAAGTTATATTTAAACAAGTTTAAGAATTTGTTTATTAAGCTAAAAAAATAACAATAAATACTTTTTTTGCTTTTTAGTTTTCTGGCGGGTTAAACTTTTTCTTTTTGAGCTTTTATGGATGATGTTTTACAGGAATTCCTTTTTAATCTTTCTTCTTTCCGATTTGTAGTAGTAGTCTAGTAATAAAAACAGTAAAGTCTTTATATTTCGTATTCCATTTTCTACCTTCTTACTAACTGCAAAGAAGAATTTCCATTAAATTTGGCGTAAAGTTTCTTTATTTATATGATATAATGCTATTAATATAATGCCCTATTTACAATAATATAATTTTTTTTGGATCCTTTTACTTAAATTCTATAAACAATAATTGTTATTACAGCTAATTTGGCATATTTGGATACTGCGCTGTCGCCATGTACTGCTGCTGATAATAATGAATTTGCTGTGCTCGTTGAATATCAGTCGCAGTGGGAAAATATACTGCCAAAAGCGCATCAGGATGGCTCATGGGTATGCCATGAACTATGGCTTCCGCTGGAAGGCTGTTGAGCCCAGGACCATTATGTGGTGCAGTTAGTTGATGCTGATTAACTGAAGAGCCCAATGTCCAGTAGTCGCCTCGCCCTGTTTCGCCTGGTTCACGCTTGAGTAGACTAAATTTTTTGTTTATAGTTAGAGTCTGGCGCACTTGGTTCTGCCATGACTGTTGATCTCTCCGATAATATGGAAAATTCTCCGCTATCCATTGTACTATAGCATTCAACTTTAGTTTCTGTTGTGGGCTTCTTTCTATTGCCATGGTTATCAGTTGATGGTAGGTATAGCCCGGTTTTTGCAGATTCTCAGCATTTTCCACAGCAAGTTGCGCTTCTGCTTGCCCGTTTGCGTCAGTCTCTTTGGACAGTAAAGCTTTGATAGAGAAATCTGTTACGGGCGGCATGACTTTATTTTTCTCTGTTTAAGTCTGAAATTAGCGAACACTTGAAACTGAATTATTTATACAGCTGTAGAAGGCAATCTTAAAGACTTGACTGGTGGCTTATCCTCAAATGTCACTCGTATTTATACCACAGAGTCCTCATATTTGGTCAGCATTTTAATCTTTCTATCCTTAATGTGTTCAAGTAGTTGCAAAACATTGTTCAAGGACTTCATAGTTCATATTATTACATATTACATTTATGCGGAAAAACTAAATTTAGCCTAAATATAATGCACGAAAAGGGATAATGGTAGTTAAGACCCAAATAAAATCGCAACAATTCTTTTGCAATTCTATACATTTTTGAAACCCATTAAAATATTGAAAAGCAAAAGCCGTGCGTCTGTTTTAATCTTAATTGCTTCTTAGCTATAAACAAAGCAACTAACTGCATAATCTTTGTAAGTAGATTATTCTTCTAAAAGGAAGGAAGATTAATCTTATTAACAAAGGAGTTTTGAGGTAATAGCACAGTCTTGAGTTTTCACAGGATTGGTTGACATTACCATATTGTATTGAAAGAACTCTTTTCTATTGGCATATAATAACTTCGTTTCACAAGGAATATGACCTTGGACCCTCCATGAAGCAGATCTTTGGATTTAAAACACTTTCTCTTATTTCCGGGCTTCCCCTTATTTGCTGCACAGACTAGATTTCAGTAATATTAAAACAAAACATAATATTGGCATACATATCTTCACAATAGTTTATTATTACTACTAGTTCAAGTGATTGAAAGTAATATGTAATCAATTAAGGAATATATTAATATGAAAAAATAAAAGTAGTTATTTACACCTCCGGTCAAAAGAGTGCTCCAGACAGTAAGTTTCTTGAAAGTACAGCTTCTCTTTAATAATTTAAGGACTCTCGGAGACCCATATGCAACAAGGTTGTTTAGTTACCTATCCCCCGAATGAGGAGAAATTGTAGTTTTTGTTTATTGCTTGTTGTTCAGGCACCTATTCGACGTATGTACGGCATTGTGAATTGTCAGTTTTTATGTGAGCTGGATTTTAAATGGATGTAGATGTAAAGGTAAAAAAAGGACTGCTTCCAGGGAAAATGAATTGATCCCAGGACCATTATGCGATACATTCGGAGTGTGCATGCTAACTAATGACCTCAGAACCCTGTTATAAAAAGGTTTGCGGTAAGAGGAAAAATAAAAGATTCGCTCGAGGGGCTGCTTCCCCTTGCTCTTGTCATCTTAGCTTATCATCCAATCAATGGTATGTTTTGGAAGTCCCTCATTGTTTAGACGGATGAGTTCAAAAATTACTTTCGAGTTGCAAAGTCAGGATCTTTTGGTTATTCAGGGGGCTGCGTGTTCTCGTTGCCTACACTGAAGATCTTCTTCTCTCGGGAATATTTTTTGCACAGTGTAGCTGGCTTTGTATAAAGGCTTTGAAACAGCAAGTGCGTTTATCTGAGTAGTTACTACGGGTAGTCTAGATGTTTTTGGCACAGGAACAGCTAGAAAATTTGCCTGTACAACGTTTTGTCTAAGCTCCCTTTATCTCCTCTTTTTTGCCTCTCGCAAGCATATGCAGTGGTTACACCGGGACCTGGGTTTGTAAAGAGTGGAAACATCGCCATAGCTCGGTAAACTAAAATAATTTCAATCGATACAATATTAGAAAGATCTGACCAAAGAATATTGCTAACCACGGAGTAAAATGAAGAGTTCTTTGTATTATCATTATGACATTAACATGCTTAACCGCCATAATTTGATGACAATATTTACTATTTTCCTCACGACTTTCCATTTGTGACGCTGTGACGTTAAATTTATATTCTTCCAAACCTAAATTGTAAGAAAGAAAATTTTTTCAAAATGTATATGATTTAAATTATAAATAAAAGACTAATATTAATAGTATTAAAAGTTTATAAGTATGGTAGCCGAAAAAATGCTTAATTTTGAAGCAAATGTTAAGATTTAGACCCTTTCGCTAAGGACTAGGCCGCTAGATGTGATCTTCAAATATTTTATATCAACTAATCGTTAAGAAAAAAGTTTATTAAAAATACTTTTCTTAGTAAAGTTTTACATTAAAGCTATTTTGGTAACACAGCTTCTTCAAAATTTTGTTATAAGTCCTTCCATAACCACAAATATGTTATTTCTATGTATTCTGCCTGCACTTGCTCATTGAAAAGTTTCAAATTAAAAATTAAGAAACGGAACATAACTACTTAGAAAGTACTTTACGAAAATAAATAATAAAAAAACTAATCCAGACTATCATCAAAATATATTTTTATTAAAACCAACTTAAGCTTGGTAGCTTAAAAACACATCACACAACAGAAAGGAAAATTTAATCAAAAAACAAATGCATTTATGATGACGAAAATGTTTTCACGCAATTAAAAAATACTCATTCCTTCTTTGCTTTTCACTTTAAATACACATTGTGACACCAATAAATATACTCTTCGAATAACAAAAAAAAAAAATAATAATAATAAAATAAGTAAAATAATTGTTGCAATTAATTCGAAGATTCGCCCAAAACTCTGCATCATTTATGCTCATCCTAAGTAAAGAATTTTTTACCACTTTTGTTCAGCTTTTCTCGAGATTATTACTAAAAGATTCATGAGAAAATGTCAAAATTTAAAGAATTTTTTATTTTGATGAAATTTTTAGTTTTTCTAAAATGTCTCGAAAAAACTATAAATATACGCCTTTCGAAGAGTTAATAATCATTTTCATTTCGACCATCGCCGAGCTCCAGTTGAACATCTCCGCAGACATGGCTAACCAGAGCATATAAATATCTAATAACCAATAATCTAATCAGATACAATTTCGATATGTTTTATTAGTTGTGATAAATAATAAATTCGTTTAAAGCACAAACAATTGCAATGTACAACAAATGTATTATAGACAAGTTTGAAGTTTGACCCCTCATAAAATTGGAAAATAAAAAACCCAGAAATTTTTACCCTCAATGTGAAAAAAATAGTATTTTATCGAAAACTGAGTGATATAAAAAGGTGGAAAAATTATGTATGTTGTGTTGACTAGATTAGGCTAACACATATCGGCAATAATTAAGGTATGCTTACAAAAGTTTAAGAATTTATATTTAAGGTTAAATAACAATAATTGTTTTTCCATTATGTTTTAAATTTGTTGGGTTGTATAATTTTTTTTTCAAGCTTTTATGGGATAATTTCATCTATAAGTCTTACTGGAATTACCTTCAAACCGTTTTTCTTCTTCAGGTCTTCATATTTAATAGACTGTCAAAGACACATCAGCATGGCTGATGGGTATGCCTTTAGCTATGGGTTTCATTGGAAAGCTATTGACATCTTGACCATTATGTGGTGCGTTTAGTTGGTGCAGATTAATTGAAGAGCTCAATGTGCGAAAATGCCGCGCCCTCGATCGTCTGCTTCACGCTAAAGTAGACTAAAATTCATATTTGCAGATAGAGTGGCGTAATTGTTTCTGACATGACACTGTCCTTAAGATTGTCATGCCACCAATAACAGATTTCTCCATCGACGCTTTATTTTCCAAAGAGACTGGCGCAGACGAGCAAACAGAAGCGCACCCCGCAGTGAAAAATCCAAATGTTGATGATCTGCAACGACCAGGCTATAGCATCCCTCAACTGATCACCATGGCAATAGTGAAAAGTCCACAACAGAAACTAAAGCTAAGTGCTATAGTAATATGGATAACGACGGATTCGCTATATATATACGACCAACTTCAATGAAGTAATCATTAGTCGAATTGTAGATCTTGTCGATATTTCAAGAAAGATTCATAAAATTATTTTTCTTCTTCAAAAGTAAATAAAATTTCACAAAGGAAAATGAATCCAGCATTTGAATCCAGAATTCCATCCGCAACATACTTGGTGTAGATGATGACACTGAAGCTTCGCCAACACCACCGAATTCTGATGACTCAATGTCACCACACTGCTCACCACCTCGATTCAGCCGGCTAATTATACGGTTAAAGCGTTTATATCGATGACAATAGCAACAGCCATCATAAGACGCTCCCACTTTGTGCTATTGTGGACAGGATTACTCTAGACATTCCTTACGACTGGAAGGAAAATTTGGCTGGCAGTGTCAGGTGCGACATACCCTAAGCACAAACGGGAGCTTTCAGAAGTTGAATCGTGTTATGGGTGTCAGTCAGAAATGCTCTATAACCCATGAGCCCTCACTAAGCGACCAGTTCCATACATCTGGCTACTGCGACTGCTGCGAATAATATGCATAAAATTTGCGTCTGCAATTTTAATTTATACTAAAATAAGCGGCTTTTTTGTATAAAAATATATTATTTTCATCACATAAATATTCTTTTGATAAAACTTTTATTGATTTTAAACGGTGCTTATTATATAGCACTCACCGGTCGGTAATAGCTTTCGAATGCTCAATTCGTCATACTATTAAATAAATAGTTCCATAATTTAAAATGCACCTAAAGGTATGCCTTCTGCATTTAAGTATTTAATGGCCTGAACTTTGACCCCTGAAAATCAAAAATAAAAAATAGAAAAAAGAACTATTCCGACAATCTTCACGTTTGCTAAGTTTTGAAAAAATAAAAAAAGGGATCATTTAAAAAGAATTAATAATAGTTTATGTTTTTTAATTATATCAGTTAAATATTTATGCTCAAGTTCGAATATCTTTAAATACAAAAGAGCAAACGCAAATCCGGAACAAAATCTTACATGTCTTACACTGATTGTGATCAGGTTAACCTCAACGAGATCTAATAACTTCTTCGATTTTAAAGCAGCCTTCGATTGTAGAAAAAATGGTCGCCTCATTAACTGAACTTTGCATCTCATCAGAAGTTGTACGTCTGATACTGATCAACAACAAAACCTCCGTCAGAATTTGGATGAAACTCTCTGAAACGTTCGGTCCCAAACGGACTATCCATCTTCTGACTTATTCAACCTGATGCTGAAAATAACATAAGCTGGGGAGTTAGTTATACGTTTAAAGCCTTAGTAACGATATTTAGTCTTAAAAGAGCGCAGCCGGTATCTGATAGTTATTTATTTAAAGATTAGTTTGGTTAAAAGACGCACAAAATTATCTATTACATCAACAATTTTATGTGTCACAGAGAAAAAGCAAAAATTATCTGTTTTTCAGTTACTATTCTACCGTACTTAATGCAACAGTAAAACTATAGAACAATTGAAATACACTGTGTCCTTGGCAGTGGAGTGCGCGTCTGACTAATTTGTATCGCTTCTGTAATTTTTGGTTTAACACCTACATAATTATTCTTCAGTGCATGATATTGTGAGGTCAAATACTAATTCTGTTGCTCTATTTAATTACCACGTATGCAACACAACAATACCTCACTTGTGCGCAGTCGTAACTTGTAGAAAAAGAGAGGGAGAAACTAATGGTCTGGCATTGGCTCTCTTTTGTTTGCATGTTAGCATGAAACTGTCGTTAAGTAGGTTTAATTGTCTCCGGCTAGCACTGTTTTGATTTGTTAAAAACTAAAATAAATTATTTTAAAATGAAAATAATTTAAGAATTTTAGTATAAAAGGGAGACAAAAAGTAAGACTTGATCAAAATAAAATGGAAAACGGTATATCGAGATATAGAAGATTATAAATATTAGAAAAACATTTTAATTTATTAACGTAGACATCTAGATTTAGAATTTCTCATGACTTTACTTTCCTAAAACCCATAGAATGTCAGGTTTCCGTGTTTGAAAATTATTTTGCTATTGGATAGGGCACCCTTTGTAGTTGATCCTACAGAAACTTGTAAAAATTTTTTACCATTATTCATTGATTTCAATGTATAATCTCTCATAACCCATTATCAGATAGTTCGATTGGGATAATTTTATAGATATATGTACTTCGCACTATGGTCACACATCAAATTTAGAGATACAAAACAGCAATGATTACCATCAGAGTGAAAACTAATTGTAGTTTACTGTAAATTAATTGACACAAAAAAGTAGGAAAAAATTTAAGTATGGTGTATTGAGCAGCTTGGGCATATAAAAAATTATACGCTTAGTAAGGTATAGTTACAGAAGTTTAAGAATATTTTATTAAAGTAAGTAAATAACAATAAATACTTTTTTTTGCTTTTTATTTTTCTAGCGCGATAAAACTTTTCTTTTTGAGCTTTTATGGGATAAGAAGTTCAAGTTAACTATGGATGATGTTTTACAGGAATTCCTTTTTAATATTTCTTCTTTCCGTTTTGTAGTAGTAGTCTAGTAATAAAAACAGCAAAGTCTTTATATTTCGTATTCCATTTTCTACCTACTTACTAACTGCAAAGAAGAATTTCCATTAAATTTGGGGTTAAGTTTCTTTATTTATATGATATGATGCTATTAATATAAGGCCCTATTTACAATAATATAATTTTTTTTGGATCCTTTTACATAAATTCTATAAACAATAATTGTTATTACAGCTAATTTGGCATATTTGGATACTGTGCTGTCGCCATGTACTGCTGCTGATAATAATGAATTTGCTGTGCTCGTTGAATATCAGTTTCAGTTGGAAAATATACTGCCAAAAGCGCATCAGGATGGCTCATGGGTATGCCGCGCACTATGGCTTCCGCTGGAAGGCTGTTGAGCCCAGGACCATTATGTGGTGCAGTTAGTTGATGCTGATTAACTGAAGAGCTCAATATCCAGTAGTCGCCTCGCCCTGTTTCGCCTGGCTCACGCTTAAGTAGAGTAAATTTATCGTTTATAGTTAGAGTTTGGCGCACTTGGTTCTGCCATGACGGTTGATCTTGTCGATAATATGGAAAATTCTCCGTTATCCATTTTACTATAGCACTTAACTTTAGTTTCTGTAGTGGGCTGCTTTCTATTGCCATGGTTATCAGTTGATGATAGGCATAGCCTGGTTTCTGCAGATTCTCAGCATTTTCCACAGCAAGTTGCGCTTCTGCTTGCCCGTTTGCGTCAGTCTCTTTGGACAGTAAAGCTTTGATAGAGAAATCTGTTACGGGCGGCATGACTTTATTTTTCTCTGTTTAAGTCTGAAATTAGCGAACACTTGAAACTGAATTATTTATACAGCTGTACAGGGCAATCTTAAAGACTTGACTGATGACTTAAACTCAAATGTCACTCGTATTTATACCACAGAGTCCTCATATTTGATCAGCATTTTAATCTTTCTTACCTTAATGTGTTCAAGCAGTTGCAAAACATTGTTCAAGGTATTCATAATATGAACAAATACATTTAAACGGAAAAACTAAATTGAGCCTAAATATAATTCACAAAAAGGGATAATATTAGTTAAGACCAAAATAAAATCGCAACAATTCTTTTGCAATTCTATACAGTTTTAAAACCCATTACAATATTGAAAAGCTGAAGCCATTGCGTCTGGTGTAATCTTTATTGCTTCTTAGCTATAAACAAAGCAACTAACTGCATTATCGTTGTAAGCATATTATTCTTCTAAATGGAATGAAAATTAACCTTACTAACAAAGGAGTTTTAAGATAATAGCACATTCTTGAGTTTTCACAGGATTGACTGGCATTACCATATTGTATTAGAAGAACCCTTTTCTATTGGCATAGAATAACTTTGTTTCACAAGAAATATGACCTTGGACCCTCCTTGAAGCAGATCTTTGGATTTAAAACACTTTCTCTTCTTTTCCAGACTTCCCTTTATTGCTGCACAGTATATATTTCAATAATATTAAAATAAAACATAATACTGGCATACATATCTTCACAATAGTTTATTATTACTACTAGCTCAAGTGGTTGAAAATAATATGTAATCAATCAATATAAATATATACCATAAAACGGTTTATATAACACCTCCGGACAAAAGAGTGCATCAGACAGTGAGTTTTTTGAAAGTATAGCTTCTCTTTAATAATTTAAGGGGCACACCCAGTGTGAAATTTCAAAAAAATCGATTTTTTTTTTCATATTTTGGTAGATTACGCCTTTAAAAATAATATATTAAAATTTCAAATCGATATCTCAAATATTTTTTGAGTTATAGCAATTTAAAGAGCAGCCGCTCGGCAGCTAGAGAGTCTAATCAGCTACGAGACGTACCTGAAACGCGTTTTTCTCGAAACAGCATTTTCCGAATTTGCTGCAGTGATTACTCAAAAACAAATGATCCGATCACTATCGAATTTTTTTTTCCAAGTTTTATATATAGTTCTCCGTACAATGACCTATCGATTTTTTATTTGATCAAAAAATAGAATTTTGGCGGGCCAAAATCGACCAAAATTTTGGGTAAAATTCGACAATTTTTTTTAAAACGCCGCCATATTGTCAATTTTTTATTATTTTTTTTTATCTTAGGTCATTGTACAGACAATATTATCTAGTTTAACGAGAATTTTTTTTTTTTAGATTCCATCCACGGAGAAGGCCGGAATCACTGCAGCAGTGAAGGACTTTTTTTTTTCGCGACGTTGGAGATCGACTATAACTTAAAAAATATTTAATTTTTTTCTTCAAAAATTTTACTGTATATTCTTGAAACATGTATAAATATATTCTTAAAATTTTGAAATAATTGATAAAGTATTTTTTTAAATAAAAATTCCCAAAAATCACCTTTTTTCTAGGCTATTACACTGGGTGTGCCCCTTAAGGACTCTCGGAGCCCCATATGCGACTAGTTTGTTTATTTACCTATCCGCCGAATCAGGAGAAATTGTAGTTGTTATTTATTGCTTGTTGTTCAAGCACCTATTCGACGTACGTGTATGTAGATGTAAGTCCAAATGCAAAATGCGCCTTTATTTGCCATAAAAAAGTCCTAGTTGTTGAGAATCCCGAGTGATATACACAATCTGGTATTCGAATACTCTCACTTACAGTGATGATATTTGCGATGGAGTGAGCAAAGCACCGATACACTGACATTACAAGATCTATAACGGATCCGATCTCTTCAAATTTCTTCCAAATTTTACCAATTGCTTGAGTGGTAAGTATATTATAATCAGTTTAACGTTCTCTTAGGGGGTTAGGGGTAGTCAGAGGCACGAAAAAATGAAATATTTCAGTATTTTTTTTTTGCTATTAAATAATTTTATTTTACAAAAGTAGTGATATGGTATTATTAAACAATGTTTTGACTTGAAGTCACGAAAATTTCGAAAAAAAAAAAATTTATTTCCGAAGTTACAGCTGTCTGTGTTAACCCAGTTCCAAAAAAAGGTCCTTGCGGTGACAATCATAAGTCCTTGAAGATTCATCTGAAATCAATCGGATAAAAAAAAATAGTTTTATAAATAAATAATCCTAGGCCTGATAGAAGGATTTTTCTTTTTTTCAAAAATTAACAAAATGGCGGCCTCAGGAAATTTTTTTCTAGATTTTTGGGAAAAAATCAACAGTTAATTGGTCTTAAAAAATCGAAATTTCTCAAAAAATAAAAATCCTTCGATTGGGCCCGAGTTTATTATGTATTCTACAAGCTGCATAAATTTCATTAAAATCAACTTAGCGGTTTTCGAGTTACAGTTGTCACCAGTTTAAAAAACATAGTTTTGAGAAAAACGCGTTTAAAGTTTCACACTAGCGCTTTGAAAGGCCCGAGCTCTCTTTGTTATTTGTCGAATAACTTAAAAACGATTTATCGGATTAACTTGAAATTTTCAGAGATTATTTTTAAGATATTATACTTAACGAAAATGCGAAAAAAAAAATTTTTTTTTTTTGAAAATCCTGACTACCCCTAACCCCTTAAGCACGAAACGTGCCCACTTACGAATCAAATTTTTGTAGTAAATTAGGTTTCAACAATTTCCGTCGTGCGGTTGTTAATCGATCCGGGCTTTTAGCTAAAACAAACCATTTTTTGTGTGATAGATAAGTTTGACAATTGTCGAAATATATCCCTGTACTTTTGCATCTCGAAACGGATAACTCTAAGCAATATTGTTCGTCTATAAACACTTTTACTAAAAACAATCGCTCTAAATAAGCAACTTTAAAGCACTCCCCCCTATTTTTTATATGCCTCACTTATCATTCAATATGAATTAATGCATATGCAAATGTACTAGAATGTAGTTTGAAAACCGAGGTTTACGATGTGCACGAGTACGGTCTTAGGACTTCCATTATTTTTAGAAATATTAACGACTTTGAAAAGTAAATTGCCTGGCTTCCAAAGAGGGCTGCTTAGGATTGAATTAAAATATTTTTAAACGAAAATTAATCAAAATTTTTAACCAAAAAACCTAAATTAAACTGAATTAGTGGTTCCTCATAAAAACCGTCAGCCGTTTGGAGGCGGCTTAGTATAAGCTGTAGGTCCCTCAATTTCTTTGAAAAACCACAAATGGGAGGACAGGATCGGCCGATAATCGTTTCAGCGCACATTTTTTGTTACTGGAACCCCTGTAGACATCTCGCTGTCGCTAAGCGAGAAGCAAATTATCCATACAATCAAGTTCGCTCTTTGCTGCCTATTTCTTGTCATATACGTGTATAATTATAAAGACATATCAAAATTTTATTGGAATTTTAACAGATTAATTAAAATCAACATATCATTTTTTGGTTCTCAATTTAGTTAGTTTTTTTAATTAGAATAACCTTTTAATTACTATTACAACTTATACCTAATATTAAATTATTAAGCTGCCAATGATAATTTTGACTTTGCTGCGCTTGTTGACTATTAAGGTAAAAAAAGGACTGCTTCCAGGGAAAATGAATTGATCCCAGGACCATTATGCGATACATTCGGAGTGTGCATGCTAACTAATGACCTCAGAACCCTGTTATAAAAGAGTTTGCAGTAAAAGGAAAAATAAAAGACTCGCTCGAGGGGCTGCTTCTCCTTTCCCTTGTCATCGTAACTTATCATCCAATCAATGGTATGTTTTGGAAGTCCCTCATTGTTTAGACGGATGAGTTCAAAAATTACTTTCGAGTTGCAAAGTCAGGGTCTTTTGGTTATTCAGGGGGCTGCGTGTTCTCGTTGCCTACACTGAAGATCTTCTTCTCTCGGGAATATTTTTTGCACAGTGTAGCTGGCTTTTTATCCAGTCCTTATTTGCCCTGAGCATAAAGGCTTTGAAACAGCAAGTGCGTTTATCTGAGTAGTTATTACGGGTAGTCTAGATGTTTTTGGCACAGGAACAGCTAGAAAATTTGCCTGTACAACGTTTTGCGTTAGCTCCCTTAATCTCCGGTTTGCTACTCGGCAAGCCTATGCAGTGGTTATAGCGGGCCCTGAGTTTGTAAAGAGTGGGCTCATCTTTACAAAGAATAGTTCTAATCACGGAGTAAAATGAAGAGTTCTTTGTATTATTATTGTGACATTAACATGCTTAACCGTCACAATTTGATGACAATATTTATTATTTTCCTCACGACTTTCAATTTGTGACGCTGTGACGTTAAATTTATATTCTTCCAAACCTAAATTGTAAGAAAGAAAATTTTTTCAAAATGTATATTATTTAAATTATAAATAAAAGATTAATATTAAAAGTATTAAAAGTTTATAAGTATGGTAGCCGAAAAAATGCTTAATTTTGAAGCAAGTGTTAAGATTTAGGCCCTTTCTCTAAGAACTAGGCCGCCAGATGTAACCTTAAAATATTTTCCATCAACTAAACATTAATTTTTAAGAAAGAGGTTTATTAAAAATTCCTTCCTTAGTATAGTTTTACATTAAAGCTAGTTTAGTAACACAGTTTATTCAACATTTTCTTATTATCCATAACCACAAATATTTTATTTATACTAGTATGGGTTCTGCCTACACTTGCTCATTGAAAAGTTTCAAATTAAAAATTAAAAAAAAAAAAAACATAACTAGTTAGATACGTAGGCTGCATATATAGGTCTGGCCTAGGCAATACTAAGTGTTGCCAGGTGCAATCTGACATTTTTTAGCATCACATCACTCAGAACGTTTTGTCATTTAATCGTGAATTGTTTTATTTACAGGGAATTAAAAAATTGATATCGGCCAAAAAATGGAATTAACTCGTGAACATTTTCGTGTGATCATTTTTCACAACTTTCGACGTGGATTATCACGACAAGAGTGCACCGATGAACTAAAATCTTTGTATGGCTATAAAGCACCATCCTATAGCACTGCGAAAAGCTGGTACAACGAATTCAATCGTGGCCGACGATCGCTGAAAGACGAATTCCGTGAAGGTCGTTCAAAAACAGCCGTTGTGCCAGAATACATCGATGCCGTACGTGAACTGATAATGCTAGACCATCATGTAACATACCTTCAGATAGAGGCATGCCTATGCATTTCTCCCACCAGCATACATTCGATATTGCATGAACACCTGGCCGTAAATAAGGTTTGTTCTCGTTGGATCCCGCATAATTTGACAATCGCTCAAAAAAAGGCTCGTGTGGATTGGTGTAAAGAAATGCTGAAAAAATACGATCGCGGTGCTTCAAAAGACGTTTATAAGATCACCACAGGTGACGAATCATGGATCTATGCGTATGAGCCCGAAACAAAACAGCAATCGATCGTGTGGGTTTTCCAAGACGAGCCAAATCCAAAAAAAAAAAAAAAAAAAAAAAAACCAGTTTCGTTGATAAATATTCGTATTTTCATTATTAGGCCAGAAATATATATAACAACCCACGTAATTTTAAGAAAATTTAAAAATAATAAATAATAAGACACCAGGACGGACAATTATCAAACAATATTTTTATTAAGACCAACTTAAGCTTGGTAGCTCAATAACACATCACACAACAAAAAATAAAATTTAATCAAAAACAAATAAATACATTTATGATGACGAAAATGTTTTCACGCAATCAAAAAATACCCATTCCTTCTTTGCTTTTCACCTTAAGTACACATTGTCACTCCAATAAGTATACTCTTCGAATTAAAAAAAAAAAATTAAAACAAAATAAGTAAAAAAATTGTTGCAATTAATTCGAACATTCTCCCAAAACTCTGCATCATTTATGCTCACTGTAAGTAGAGAATTGTTTACTACTTTTGTTAAGCTTTTCTGGAGATTATTACTAAAAAGATTCATGTGAAAAGGTCAGAATTTAAAGAATATTTTATTTTGATGAAATTTTTAGTTTTTCTAAAATGTCTCGAAAAAACTATAAATATACGCAATTCGCATGGCTAACAATCACTTACTATTCGACCAGCGCCGAGCTTCAGTTCAGCAACTCCGCAGAAATGGCTAACCAGGGCATATAAATGTCCAATATCCAATAATCTAATCAGATACCTTATTTTATATACAATTTCGATATGTTTCATTAGTTGTGATAAATAATAAATTCGTTTAAAGCACAACAGTTTGCAATGTACAACAAATGTAGTATAGACAGCTTGAAGTTTGACCCCTCACAAATTTGAAAAATAAAAAAACAGAAATTATTAACATCAATGTTCAAAAGTAGTGGTTTACCGAAAACTGAGTGATACGAAAGAAGGGGGGCGGTGATGAGAAATGATGAATGTTGTGTTGCCTAGATTAGGCTAAAAACATATAGGCAATAATTAAGGTCTGCTTACAAAAGTTTAAGAATTTATATTTTATGTATAAATAACAATAATTGTTTTTCCATTATGTTTTAAATTTGTTGGGTTGTTTAAATTTTTTTTCAAGCTTTTATGGGATAAGGTCATCTATAAGTCTTACTGGAATTAGCTTCAAACCGTTTTTTTCTTCAGGTCTTCATATTTAATAGACTGTCAAAGACACATAAGCATGGCTCATTGGCATGCTTTCAGCTATGAGTTTCATCGGAAAGCTATTGACATCTTAACCATTATGTGGTGCGTTTAGTTGGTGCAGATTAATTGAAGAGCTCAATGTGCGAAAATGCCGCGCCCTCGATCGTCTGATTCACGCTAAAGTAGACTAAAATTCATATTTGTAGATAGAGTGGCGTAATTGTTTCTGATATGACACTGTCCTTAAGATTGTCATGCCACCAGTAACAGATTTCTCCATCGAAGCTTTACTGTCCAAAGAGACTGGCGCAGACGAGCAAGCAGAAACGCAACCCACAATGGAAAATCCAAATGTTGATGATCTGCAACGACCAGGCTATACCTTCCCTCAACTGGTCACCATGGCAATAGAAAGAAGCCCACAACAGAAACTAAAGTTGAATGCTATAGTAAAGTGGATAACCGAGAATTTACCATATAAATACGACCGACCTCAATGAAGTAATCATTAGTCGAGTCGTAGATCTTGTCGATATTTCAAGAAAGATTCATAGAATTATTTTCTTCTTCAAAAGTAAATAAAATTTCACAAAGGAAAATGAATCCAGCTATCGAATCTAAACATTCCATCCGCACCATACTTGACAGCCATGATAACATTAAAGTTCCGCCAACACCGCCGAATTCTATTGACTCAGTGTCACCACACAGCTCACTCGTTCCGCTTCAGAGACCTAATCATACATTTAAAGTATTGATATCGATGACAATAAGCAACAGCCTTCATAAGACGCTCCCTCTCTGTGCTATTGTGGACTGGATTAGTCTAAACTTTCCTAAATACCGGAGAGAAGATTCTGTCTGGCAGTGTCAAGTGCGTCACACCTTAAGCAAAAACAGGAGCTTTCTGAAATCGGATCGTCCAATAGGTTCCCCGGGGCGCCGAAATTTTTAGGCAGTCGTGCCTGATGATTGCCAACCAGGAGTTCCCATTGGCGCGCCGCACGCATTCTTGCCCACCAAAGTCTGGAGGAATGGTATTGCTTTTAATCATCCTAAAGGAGGAAACTAGAGCACACGTCGCCGCAGTGGCGTAGCAGCCGCAGCACGGATGGTTTCTCCCCCAACAACAACATCAGATTTATAACTTATTGTCAATTGTGATTAAAACTAATAGTTTCCAATTTTATTGAATATAGTATTTTGTTAATTTACTAGAAAAAATTGTATATATAATTTTTGTTATACATACAAACATTTTAAGATAAAAATATACAGTTACATAAACTAAAAAAGTTAAATGAAAGGGTAAAAGCAAGAATTATCTATTTTGTAAGTGAATAGTCAAAGAAACATTTTCAATATTCGGTAGGTATATCTTCTCCTGTCCTAGGTTTAAGTGCAAACATAGACAAATATTCCAAAATTTGCCTCGATCAGCAATAAACGCTTAGAATGATTAACTAAGTAGTCCATATAGTAAGAGTTAGATAGAAATTACATTGGTTGGTTCTTTCTACTAAATCGTTTTCTTTTAGGTACTCTTCTACCGTACTTAATGCATCAGTATGATAAAGGAACAATAGAACTACTATGTGACCTTGACAGCATGTCGATGTGCGCATCTGACTAATTTGTACCGCTCCTGTAATTTTTGGTTTTACACCTACATAATTATTCTTCAATGTATGGTATTATGAGGTCAAGTGCTATTTGCATTGCACACTCTAAAGTATCATTTGCGCAATACAAGAATACCTCACTTGTGTGCAGGCGTACCTTGTAGAAAATCAGTGAGAGAGAGCAATGGCTGGCAGGGGCTCTCTTTTGTCCGCATTTTAGCATGAAACCGTCGTTAGTATTGTTTTGTAAATATTGTCTCTGAGAAAGAGGTTGGCTTACTTCAAAATGACATTATTTGTGCAATGATTTGTTAAAAACTAAAGATAATTATTTTAAAATGAGAATAATTTAAGAATTTTAGTATAAAAATAAAGAAAAAAAGACACAATCAAATAAAATAAAATGGAAAACGGTGTTTTGAGATATAGTAGATTATGAATATTAGAAAAACATTTTAATTTATTAACGTTGACATCTGCCAGTTTTTTTAATTTTTTTTTTTTTTTTTTTTTTTTTTTTTTGAAGTGGATATATGCTATTTAGCTTGAATTTGGTCCCATCGATAATTCAAATTTGAAAATTATTTTTCTATTGGATAATGCATACCTTGTAGTTGATCCTACGGAAATATGGAAAAAAACTTAACCATTATTCATTGACTCCAAAGTATAATCTCCCATAATCCATCACCTCGTAATTCGTTTGGGATAATTTTATAGATATATGTACTTCGCACTATGATCACACATCAAATTTAGAGATACAAAACAGCAATGATTACCATCAGGGTGAAAAATAGTTGTAGTTTACTGTAAAGTAAGTGACACAAAAAAGTTGGAAAAAATTTAAGTATGGTGTATTGAGCAGCTGAGGCATATAAAAGATTTAACGCTTAGTAAGGAATATTTACACAAGTTGAGGAATTTGTTTATTAAAATAAGTAAATAACAAATAATACTTTTTTTTGCTTTTTAATTTTTTGGCGGGTTAAACTTTTTCTTTTTGAGTTCTTATGGAATAAGAAGTTCAAGTTAACTATGGGTGATGTCTTACAGGAATTCCCTTAGAATCCTTTTCCTTTCGGATTTACAGTTGATAAGTAGTCTCGTATTAAAAACACTAAAGTCTTTATACATATCTAATATTCTATTTTCTACCCGCTTATTAACTGAAAAGAAGATTTTCCATGAAATTTGGGGTTAAGTTTCTTTATTTATATGATACTATTAATATAATTTTTTAATATTATTTTCTTTTAAATTTTTTTACATAAATTTTATAAACAATAATTGTTATTACAGCTAATTTGGCATATCTGGACACTGTGCTGTCGCCATGTACTGCTGCTGATAATAATGAATTTGCTGTGCTCGCTGAATATCAGTTTCAGTTGGAAAATAGACTGCCAAGAGCGCATCAGGATGGCTCATGGGTATGCCATGAACTATGGCTTCCGTTGGAAGGCTGTTGAGCCCATTATGTGGTCCAGTTAGTTGATGCTGATTAACTGAAGAGCTCAATATCCAGTAGTCGCCTCGCCCTGTTTCGCCTGGTTCACGCTTAAGTAGAGTAAATTTATCGTTTATAGTTAGAGTCTGGCGCACTTGGTTCTGCCACGACGGTTGATCTCTCCGATAATATGGAAAATTCTCCGTTATCCATTTCACTATAGCATTCAACTTTAGTTTCTGTTGTGGACTTCTTCCTATTGCCATGGTTATTAGTTGAGGAAATGTATAACCTGGTCGTTCAACTGCAGGTTGCGGGTGTGCTTGCTCGCTTGCGTCAGCGTCTTTGGACAATAGGGCGTCGATGGAGAAATCTGTTACGGACGGCATGACTTTAGTTTTCTCTATTTAAGTCTGAAACTAGCGAACACTTGAAACTGAATAATTTATACTGCTGTAGAGGGAAATCTTAAAGACTTGACTGATGACTTATCCTCAAATGTCACTCGTATTTATACCACACAGTCCCTCATATTTGGTCAGCATTTTAATCTTTCTATCCTTAATGTGTTCAAGCAGTTGCAAAGCATTGTTCAAGGTATTCATAATATGACCAAATACATTTATCCGGAAAAACTAATTTGATTTTAAATATAATGCACGAAAAGGGATAATGGTAGTTAAGACCCAAATTAAATCGCAACAATTCTTTTGCAATTCTATACAGTTTTAAAACCCATTACAATATTGAAAAGTTGAAGCCATTGCGTCTGGTTTAATCTTTATTGCTTCTTAGCTATAAACAAAGCAACTAACTGCATCATCTTTGTAAGTAGATTATTCTTCTAAAAGGAAGGAAGATTAATCTTATTAACAAAGGAGTTTTAAGAATTGACTGACATTACCATATTGTTTCGGATGACCCCTTTTCTCTTGGCATATAACGAGATGTAATAACTTTGGTTCACAAGGAATATGACCTTGGACCCTCCTCGGAGGAGATTTTTGGATTTTCCAACACTGCATAGTATAGATTTCAGTAATAATAAAACAAAATATAATACTAACATAGCTCAATTGGTTGCAAATAATACCTATGTAATCAATTAATGAATATTTTAATATAAATATAAAAAAAATGTTAATTTTACATTATTTTAATCAATTTCAATATAAATAAAATGAATTAAATAAAGTTAAGTTAATGCTGTGGGCATCCCAAGTTCGAATTCCATTCGAACAAAAGGTGTCTGGAAAAAGAAGTCTGATGAGGAAACGTGGTGGTTTCCGAAATAGCAGCTATAACTTCTACTGTCCAAAACTATTGTTGTAATTTCTTCACTATTTTCAAAAAATATATGATCTGAAACAGTTCCATTTAAATGAAAATCCAAAAAGTTAAATTAAGTTTAAAAATAAACGAAAGAATATAATAACATATAAACTAAAATAAAAAAAAATAATTGAAAGAAATTGATAAAAGTTTAAAATAAACAAAATAATTAAAAAAAACTAAGTTAAAGTAAATTAAAGTAAAATAATATAAATTATTCAATAAAACTAATAATTTTACAGGTGTTCTTTATATGTATACGAATATTTATTAAATATATTAGGTCAAGTAATCAGTTCGTTCGGTTTTTATCTAAGAGATGGCGTAATTGTCCATAGTACTGGTGTTACGTGTCGCATCATGTCATACCATACGGCGCTGAAAACGTGTTTATTTCCGCTAAAAGTGTGTCCTTGACAGTTGTGACAGTTTTTCGATTGAATGACTCAGTACGTTGTGAGCGCTCGTCAAAGATGGACACCAGCAAACAGAAAATTTGCTATAGTTTATAATTTTACAATTTTTCTTCGCTCAAGGCGTAAAAGTAGCCAAAGCGGCTGAAAAAATTAATTTGGAACTATTTGCATAACCTTGGGTTCAAAAAGAAGCTCGATGTTTGGGTGCCACACGAACTAACGCAAAAAAACATGATGGACCGAATTTCAATCTGCGAAACGCTGCTGAATCAAAACAAAATCGACCCATTTCTGAAGCGTTTGGTGACACTACGAGCTGCTCCCCGCCAAAGGCTCAATTCGGCCCTCTACTGCCAACAACTGGACCGCTTGAAGGCAGCACTCATCCAGAAGAGGCCATCTTTGATCAACAGAGGCCGAATTGTGTTCCATCACGACAACGCCAGGTCACACACGTCTTTGGTGACGCGCCAAAAGCTCCAGGAGCTCGGATAGTAGATCCTAATGCACCCACCTTATAGTCCGGATCTGACACAAAGTGATTGCCATCTTTTCCTGTCCATGGCGAACGTGCTTAATGGTGAGAAGTTGGCCTCAAGAGAGGCCTGTGAAAATTGGCTCTCCGAGTTTTTTGCCAATAGGGACGCAGCCTTCTACGAGAGGGGTATAATGAAGTTGGCATCTTGTTTACAACAAGTTTACGAACAAAACGGCGCATATTTGACTTAAATCGGAAAAATTACACATTATCATATTTTAAAAAATCAATAAATACCGAACGAACTGTTTACTTGACCTAATATTATAGATTGAATAAGTTATACCGAAAAGAAGAGCACAGCTGGAAGAGTCAAGTGGGATGCACCGCAAACACGTGCTCTTTGGGATTGAGTCGACCAGATATAGTGTCCCGTATTGCGGGATTCGGTACACATTGGCTCCTGAGAATTATCCGCCAAGTGATCCCATTGCTGTCCCGCACGCTACATCTGCCGAAAAAGCCATGACGTATGGCATTCTTTATGCACAACCACAGGCCGATGTTGCAGTATATTTTCCTAACCCGTAGGAGATTACACGCAAAAGCAGTGGTGGAGGTTCCATGGTAATCAAAAATTAATCCACATTCTGAATCTAACATTACAACAAACTGTGATGACTAAAGTTCATCACGGAGATCGACATAACCAAAACCGATTCAGCGGCCTTAGTATACACATAAAGACCAACTGTCCTCAAAAGTAAATATTTCATGCTACTCCTCATTGTATTGTCTGCGCGATAATTGCCCTTCCAATACGCAAGTCCCCATGAGCTCTGCGCAAACAACAACCTTATCGGCACTTGTGACTTCCGGCATTAATATAAAAACCTATCGCAGTAGAGGACCACCCTGTCTGGAACCTCATTTGCTATCGAACGGCTCAGAGGTGTACTTCTCGATTCTGTCGCAGACTAGTTTTGCTAAGCGTCAGTTCGCGCAGGCTTATCAAATTCGAGAAATTCTCCTTTCGTGCTGTCTAAGGCTACTGTAAATTCGAAGAGGATATAAAGATCTTAAGGTGCTTAACCTGATCGCAATAAAGACATGTGAGAATTTGTTCCGAATTTATGGGGCTATATTTTGTTTTTGTATAAAAGATATTCGATATTCCCAATTTCAGTCATTTATTTATTATATATGTTTATATACATACCAGGTGTACAAGTATGAAATGTCGTTTTTTTTTAAATCAAAAAACACGTTAAATTTTGTGGAAAAAGAAAAAATCATTTATTCAAAGTATTTGCCGTCGCTAGCTACACATTTTTCCCATCTCTCGGGCAATTTGTGGATTCCACGCCAGTAGAACTTATCGTTTTTTGCGGCGAACCATTCATCGAGCCATTTTTTCACACTTTCGTAAGAATCGAAGCGCTGCTCAGCGAGTGCGTGTCCCATCGAAGCGAATAGGTGGTAATCGGATGGGGCCAGGTCTGGTGAGTAAGCCGCATGCGGAAGCACTTCCCAATTGAGTGTTTCCAACGTGTCGCGAACCGCTCTTGCCGTATGTGATGGAGCGTTGTCATGGAGAAAAATGACATTGTGTTGTCTTTTTTGATATTCCGGTCGTTTTCTCTGAAGCGCACGGTTCAAATTGATCAATTGTTGTTGGTAGCTTGCCGTATTTGCGTTTGAGCATCGTCTTCATCCAATAATGCTTGCAGTTCGGCGTCTTCGAACCTTTTTGGTGGTTTTCCGTGCTCTTTGTCGTCGACGTCAAAATCACCACTTTTGAAGCGTTGAAACCACCGTTCACACGTTTTCACAGTTGGTACTTGTTCGCCAAAGGCTTCAACAAGCATTCGGTGCGATTCCGCAGCTGTTTTCTTCAAATGAAAACAGAAAATTAACACTGTCCGCGTTTGCTCTTTATTCGGCACGAAACTCGACATGTTGACTGCACTGAGAGTAAACGATAATGACGCTCGATTCGCGCAAAACTATGGTGGTTCGACAGTCAAGGTTGACACTTCACAAGGTCAAAGTTTTATGACAATCGATAAATATTTACGTTTGCGAGACATCTATATGTTCGAACCGACATTTCATACTTGTACACCTGGTACACACAGTAGTAAATGTGCTATAATGGGCTAACATAGGAGGCGATATGAGCATATTAAGTAACCATCTTACGGACTAAACGGCCTCGAAATGACTTTAGTGATTAATTTCTGTAGGTTTAATTTTTTTTTCTGAAATTCAAAGTTCAGTCTAATGAAAAATTTTATAACTAGGCAAACTTAAAGGCGCTGAATGTAGATAAGATTTGCTTATTTTGGTATAAGACGATCAGGAGGGTAGAAAGTCACATACTTACTCAGATTCGATTAGTAAAGAAAAAATATAAAAAATCTCACGAATAAAATAATAATTCAACTGTGTAGTTATGTTAAACTGCTCAGCGAAAAATACAATAATTAAATTTAAAATTTTTCATTTTATATTTATATCGAAACCCGTGATTTATTAAATATTACTGCAGAAGTGGAGGTAGGCCTTATCAGCCAATTGTCAATCATTATTATGCTTATACGTCAAAAGGATAAGCCTTATAAAAATATATATAAAAAAATAAACATATCAGATATTAACAGAAAGTAAAAATTTGATTTTTGGAGACAAGTTTCCATTACATAATTATTCGAAAACTTTTCCTGTTCTGTCACTAAATTTCAGTGGCTTATAAACTGGCAAGTGAGCAAAGTTTAAGTCTTCAGTTTGAAACAAATCGCAAAATCTGTAAAATTTACAGTATAAATAAGAGCGGCTTCAAAAAATCAGTCATCAGTATAATTGCAGACTTTGTTGAACTTATACGAAAAATTTATCCATTTCTTCTTCATAAAAACCTAAATGAATTTGGCAAGGAAAAATGAATCCACATTTCGAACCAAATCGTTTAGTTCACAATACAACAAATTCTGATGGCTCAATGACACCACAAAATTCCGACTCACCAGCTCCGATTCAGAAGCCCATTTATACTTATGAAGAGTTAATAACGATGGCAATAAGCAATAGTGCTGAACAGATGCTGCCGGTATGTGATATTATTGATTGGATAAGTAGAAACTATCCGTATTACCGAAAGGATGTACAAGACTGGCAAGATCAAGTGCGAGAAATCTTACGGAAAAACTTATTTGAATTTGACATTCTAGCGGAGTATCCTAGACTTGGGAATTTATGGGCAGTGCCTCCCACACTGGAGGAGCTTAGCAGATTACAGGCAAGCAGGGAAGCAGTGGTTGAGGACACTGCGATGGCAACTGAACCCACGGCTGAAGGTACTCTGCACCACCAACCTGAAGGCATGCTCTACCAACAGCAACAAGACGAGCTTTAGGCGACGAGACGTAGGTATATAAGTGCCAATTAATAATTAATTTAAATACTGTTCACAATTAAGGAATATTTGGTTTAGTCAAAAGACTTATTATTATTAAAATTATATATGTGTTTAAATAATGTGTTATTATGGAAGTTAAAATATATTGGGGAAAGAAAATATTTATTTTCGTCATTAAATTATCGTATAAGTAGTAAACCATTTCAGTTTTCTTTGTTATTGTAAAATTAATGATTTGTTCGGAGGAATGATAGATATTAAAATACTAGAACTTCGGCACAGCAACTTCGATTTCGTGTAAAAATGTATAAATGTATGTACAAATTAATAGAATTTAAGACCAAAACCTTTCTTTCGAAGACTCTTTGCCCCCATTAATCAGATATCATTGTCGTCTACGTTTCCGCATCAGATAACAAATAAGGGAACGACCTTAGACTTATACAGCTATGTGAGACGTGAAAGGAATTGTTGGAATAATTTTTGATTCTTATTTAAATTTTTAATTTCTGCACGGTCAAAGCTCAGGCCATTGAAAACTTTAATGCAGAAGGCATACATTTAGGCGCCTCTTATTTAAAGATTTATTTGTTTAATAATATTTATGACGAAAGGGGTATTCGAAGGCTTTTTGGGACGATTGCAGCGCAATTCTAAGTTCGACGCTTTCGTCATATGGTTCGGGGTTTGCGAGATTCCAGTTGAAGCTAAAGTTCGTGGAATACTCAGATTAGTTGGCAGCACATGACCTTGTGGTCGAGTAAAAATAAACCTCAATGCATTTATTAAAAATGGTCTGAATTGCTTCTCTCTCTTGGAATTAATAAAATTATTGAGTCTTAATATTTGCTATCGTAAAAGTGCTTCTCAAGGTTGAGACTAACGCTGCAACATTTAAAAAAGTAATTCCAACAAAATCTGCTAGTGCAAAAATATGAGCCGAAAATAATTAAAAAAGTTTAGCTGAGAGAAGTGAAAGCAACAAATTAACGAAGTATGCCAACGAGTCAAAGTATTCCAAGATATACAAATATTTTTAGGGTAAAATTATAAAAACGTAATAGAAAAAATATCCCAAAATGCAACGGCATTCTGACATTTCATCACATTCAAATTAACACTCAAGCAATTATTGTAATATTTTAACTTTTAGGTATTTTTCAGTGTTTTTGGTTTAAATTGGAGCCGAATACACTAAAATAATATAAAAGCCATTAAATGGCTTTTTTACTTCGAACTCTTAAGATATTAGAAAAAACAAATTATGACGTATGAAAAAATCAAAGGTCAAGTGCATAAAATTATGCAAAGATTAACGAAATAATTCTGGCATGAGGAAGAGTTTAGAATTGAAGAATATGGTTTCTTTCTAGGCGAAAGTAGTTCAAATAAAAATTTTCGCACTATGTTGGGCCTAAATTTTGATTTATTTCTTTTAATTATATAATAAATTATTTGAACATTTATAATTTAAATTAGAAACCACTCAGCGAACCAAATGTGGGATTGAAGTTGATCTCTACTATAGCATGGGGATAATAACTTGCAACAGTGCAAATATCTTATAATAACACTAATCCCTAAACGATAAAACGTAATGAATAAAGGATATTTAGACTGGGTACACGTTAGTTTAGCACATGGGTATGCTGGATTCAAGCGAGATGCTTTCAATTACAGAATTACACGGTGTGTCCCAAAAATAACCGAACTTTTTGGATATAAAATAAAATACATCTTTGAAAGTTATTATTTGTTCAAAATAGGTTCCATTTGACTCAACACAACGTTTGGAACGATCAACCAGCGCATGCATAGATTTTTTTATGTCATTTATAGAAATGTTCTTCAGTACCTCGGTTATGGCTGCTTGAATGGCTGGGATATCATCATAAAATGCTCCCTTCATCTTAGTTTTCAGTTTTGGAAATAAAAAATAATACGGAGAATGGTCGATGAGAGAAATCCCTTTTTTATTTGAAAAATAGTTCACTTTTTTGGTCTTGTGAGGTGGTGCATTATCGTGCAATAAAATCAGCTGTTTTCCTGCTGGATATTCTGGTCTAACACGACCGATTCTTTTCCACAAACGATGTAAAACGCCTAAATAGTATTTTCCATTAACAGTTTGACCTTCTGGAACAAATTCCTTGTGGACAATACCCTTTGAATCATAAAAAGTAATAAACATTGTCTTGATTCGAGACTTCTGAAAACGCAATTTTTTTGGTTTTGGCTCGCCTTTGGACTTCCATTCAGCAGATTGACGCTTAGTTTCAGGGTCATATTTAAAACACCATGTCTCATCACCAGTTACGATCGAATCAAGGAAGTCTGGATCGTTTTCAGCAGTTTCAATAATGTCTTTGCAATGCTCCACGCGAGCGATTTTTTGGTCCTCAGTTTTATTGAAATGGCTGTCACTTTTAAATCTAATGCGAAATATTACAAAATTAGTTTTCTCCTTCAAAAGTAAACTAATTTCATAGGAAGAATGAATCCAGCTTTCGAATCTAAACATTCCATCCGCAACATACTTGACATCCACGATGATACTGAAGCTCCGCCAAAACCACCGAATTCTGATAGCTCAATGTCACCACACTGCTCAGCACCTCCGATTCAGCGACCTAATCATACATTTAAAGCATTGATAAGATGCTCCCACTCTGTGCTATTGTGGACTGGATTTGTCTAAACTTTCCTTACTACCGGGAAGAAGATTCTGGATGGTAGTATCAAATACGACATACCTTAAACACAAGCAGGAGCTTTCTGAAATTGGATCGTCCAATAAGTCACCCGGGGCGTAGAAACTTTAGGGCAGTCGTGCCTGATGATTACCAACTAGGAGTTCCCATTGCCGTGCCGCACGCAGACTTGCTCACCGAAGGTATTGCTTTTAATCATCCTCAGGCTGAGGGTGCTGTGTATTTTCCTACACCGGAGGAAACTAGAACACACGTAGCAACAGTGGCGCAGCAGCAGAACGAATGTTTTCTCCACCAACAGCAACAATAGAATTATAACTTATTGTTAATCGTGATTAAAACTAATAGTTTCCAATTTTATTGAATATAGTATTTTGTTAATTTACTAGAAAAAATTGTATATAAAATTTTTGTTATACATACTAACAAGTTGAGAGAAAAATATACTGTTGCAAAAACTAAAAAAATTAAATGAAAGAGGGAAAGCAAAAATTATCTATTTTGTAAGTAAATAGTCAAAGAAACATTTTTAATATTCGGTAGGTATATGTTCTCCGGTCCTAAGGTTAAGTGCAAACATAGGTAAATATTTCGAAACTTGCCTCGATCTACAGAAAACGTTTAGAATCACCAACTAAGTATACCACGCAGTAAGAGTTAGTAAGCATTGACATTGGTTCGGTCTTCCTACTAAACCTTTTTCTTGTAGGTACTCTTCTACCGTACTTAATGCATCAGTATGATAAAGGAACAATAGAACTACTTTGTGACCTTGACAGCATGTCGATGTGGGCATCTGACTAATTTGTAACGCTTCTGTAATTTTTGGTTTTACACCTATTCTTCAATGTATGGTATTATGAGGTCAAGTGCTATTTGCATTGCACACTCTAAAGTATCATGTGCGCAATACAAGAATACCGCACTTGTGCGCAGGCGTACCTTGTAGAAAATCAGTGAGAGAGAGCAATGGCTGGCAGGAGCTCTCTTTTGTCCGCATTTTAGCATGAAACCGTCGTTAGTATTGTTTTGTAAATATTATCTCTGAGAAAGAGGTTGGCTTACTCCAAAATGAAATTATTTGTGCAATGATTTGTTAAAAACTAAAGATAATTATTTTAAAATGAGAATAATTTAAGAATTTTAGTATAAAAATAAAGAAAAAAAGACACAATCAAATAAAATAAAATGGAAAACGGTGTTTTGAGATATAGCAGATTATGAATATAAGAAAAACACTTTAATTTATTAACGTTGACATCTTGATTTAGAAGTGCTCCCGACAGTACTTTCCTAGAACCTATAGAATGGCAGGTGTGTGAATTTTTAACGGACGTAAAAGAAGGTTCTCAATTCATCAATTAAATAATTTTATTATAAGCAACCACGCCAGCCTAGACAATTTATTTAGTCTGCCAGTTTTTTAAATTGTTTTATTTTTTTTAAACGATATATGGTATTTAGCTTGAATTTGGTCCCATCGATAATTCAAATTTGAAAATTATTTTTCTATTGGTTAAAGCATACCTTGTAGTTGATCCTACGGAAATATGGAAAAAAACTTAACCATTATTCATTGACTCCAAAGTATAATCTCCCATAATCCATCACCACATAATTCGATTGAGATAATTTAATAGACAGATGTACTTCGCACTATGAAACCACATAAAATTTAGAGATACAAAACAGCAATGATTACTATCAGAGTGAAAAATAGTTGTCGTTTACTGTAAATTAATTGACACAGTTGGAAAAAATTTAAGTATGGTGTATTGAGCAGCTGAGGCGTATAAAAGATTTAACGATTAGTAAGTAAATAACAAATAATACTTTTTTTTTGCTTTTTAATTTTTTGGCGGGTTAAACTTTTTCTTTTTAAGTTTTTATGGGATAAGAAGATCAAGTCAACTATGGGTGATGTCTTACAGGAATTCCCTTAGAATCCTTTTCCTTTCGGATTTACAGTTGATAAGTAGTCTCGTATTAAAACCATTGAAGTCGTTATACATATTTAATATTCTATTTTCTACCCGCTTATTAACTGAAAAGAAGAATTTCCATTAAATTTGGGGTTAAGTTTCTTTATTTATATGATATGATGCTGTTAATATAATGCCCTATTTACAATAATATAATTTTTTTTGGATCCTTTTACTTAAATTCTATAAACAATAATTGTTATTACAGCTGATTTGGCATATTTGGATACTGTGCTGTCGCCATGTACTGCTGCTGATAATAATTAATTTGCTGTGCTCGTTGAATATCAGTTTCAGTTGGAAAATAGACTGCCAAAAGCGCATCAGGATGGCTCATGGGTATGCCGTGAACTATGGCTTCCGCTGGAAGGCTGTTGAGCCCAGGACCATTATTTGGTGCGTTTTGTTGATGCAGATTAATTGAAGAGCTCAATATCCAATAGTCGCCTCGCCCTGTTTCGCCTGGTTCACGCTTAAGTTGACTAAAATTCCTGTTTATAGTTAGAGCGCACTTGGTTCTGCCATGACGGTTGATCTATTCGATAATATGGAAAATTCTCCGTAATCCATTTCACTATAGCACTTAACTTTAGTTTCTGTTGTGGGCTTCTTACTATTGCCATGGTTATTAGTTGAGGAAATGTATAACCTGGTCGTTCAACTGCAGGTTGCGGGTGTGCTTGCTCGCTTGCGTCAGCCTCTTTGGACAATAGGGCGTCGATGGAGAAATCTGTTATGGACGGCATGACTTTATTTTTCTCTATTTAAGTCTCAAATTCGCGAACACTTGAAACTGAATTATTTATACAGCCGTAGAGGGCAATCTTAAAGACTTGACTGATGACTTATCCTCAAATGTCACTCGTATTTATACCACAAAGTCCCTCATATTTGGTCAGCATGTTAATCTTCCTTACCGTAATGTGTTCAAGTAGTTGCAAAACATTGTTCAAGGTATTCATAATATGAACAAATACATTTAAACGGAAAAACTAAATTGAGCCTAAATATAATTCACAAAAAAGGGATAATGATAGTTAAGACCAAAATAAAATCGCAACAATTCTTTTGCAATTCTATACAATTTTAAAACCCATTACTATATTGAAAAGAAAAAGTCGTTGGTTTAATCTTTATTGCTTCTGAGGAATAAACAAAGCAACTAACTGCATCATCTTTGTAAGTAGATTATTCTTCTAAATGGAATGAAAATTAACCTTATTAACAAAGGAGTTTTAAGGTAATAGCACAGTCTTGAGTTTTCACAGGATTGGCTGACATTACCATATTGTTTTGGATGAACCCTTTTCTATTGGCATATAATAACTTTGTTTCACAAGAAATATGACCTTGGACACTCCTTGAAGCAGATCTTTCGATTTAAAACACTTTCTCTTTTTTCCGGGCTTCCCTTTATTGCTGCACAGTATATATTTCAATAATATTAAAACAAAACATAATACTGGCATACATATCTTCACAATAGTTTATTATTACTACTAGTTCAAGTGATTGAAAGTAATATTTAATCAATTAATGAATATATTAATATAAAAAAATAAAAGTAGTTAATTTAACAGCTCCGGACAAAAAAGTGCATCAGATAGTAATTTTTTTGAAAGTATAGCTTCTCTTTAATAATTTAAGAACTCTCGGAGCTCCACATGTTTGTTTAGGTATCTATCACCCGAATGAGGGGAAATTGTAGTTGTTATTTATTGCTTGTTGTTCAAGCACCTATTCGACGTACGTGTATGTACGGCATTGTGAATTGTCAGTTTTTATGTGAGCTGGATTTAATATGGATGTAGATGTAAGTCCAAATGCAAAATACGCCTTAATTTGTCATAAGAAAGTCCTAGCTGTTGAGAATCAGGAGTGATATACATATTCTAGTATTCGGATACTCTCACTTACAGTGATGATATTTGCGATGGAGTGAGCAAAGCGATGATACACTGACATTACGAGATCTATAACCGATCCGATCTCTCTAAGTTTCTTTCAAATCTTACCAATTGCTTGAGTGGTAAGTATATTATAATCAGTTTAACGTTCTCTTAAGCACGAAACGTGCCCACTTACGAATCAAATTTTTGTAGTATATTAGGTTTCAACAATTTCCGTCGTGCGGTTGTTAAGCGATCCGGGCTTTTAGCTAAAACAAACCATTTTTGGTGTGATAGATATGTTTGACAATTTTCGAAATACGGCCCTGTATTTTTGCATCTCGAAATGGATAACTCTAAGCTATATTGTTCGTCCATAAACACTTTTACTAAAAACAATCGCTCTAAATAAGCAACTATAAAGCACTCCCCTTTCCTATTTTTTATATACCACACTTATCATTCAATATGAATTAATGCATATACAAATGTACTGGAATGTTTATAGAAAATGTAGGCTTTATTTAGATGGGATGGGTTTGGCGACAGCTGTCCCTTTCATCTTTATAAATGCACATATACTCGTATTGTGTTCCCAATATTTTTCTTATCTATTGCTTATTTCTGCTCCAAAACCATTGTCATATGGTTTAGCATAAGAGGCCTCGACGCCATCTTGAAGTACGCGTCTGACTCTTCTTCCTCGCTTGCGTATCTTTTGTCATTAGTATCATTAGCTTCTTGACTGAAGTATTATTTCTATTGTATTCATAGAAGATGAATCTTTGTCAAAACCACATTTAGACGCAAATTTTTTACATCATGGAAAAACAGAGAGAGAAAGCAATATATCTGTATTATCTCATAACGCTACGGCTGATGTTGGCTCTGTTGTATGCGCAATAGCCGTTTCGTTAATTACCGTAAAACCGAGGTTTATGATGTGTAGGAGTACGGTCTTAGTACTTCCATTATTTTGGAAATATTAACGACTTTGAAAAGTAAATTGCCTGGCTTCGAAAAAGGGCTGCTTAGGATTGAATTAAAATAATTTTAAACGAAAATTTATCAAAATTTGTGACCAAAAAGCCTAAATTAAACTGAATTAGTGGCTCCTCATAAAAACCGTCACCCGTTTGGAGGAGGCTTAGTATAAACTGTAGGTCTCTCAATTTGTTTGAAAAACCACAAATGGGAGGAGTAGATCGGCCGTTGATCGCTTCAGCGCACATTTTTTGTTACTGGAACCCCTGTAGACATCTCGGTGTCGCTAAGCGGGAAGCAAATTATCCATAAAATCAAGTTCACTCCTTGCTGCCTATTTCTTGTTATATATAATTATAAAGACATATCAAAATTTTATTAGAATTTTAACAGATTAATTAAAATCAACATATCATTTTTTGGTTCTCAATTTAGTTAATTTTTTTACTTAGAGTAACCTTTTAATTGCTATTACAACTTATACCTAATATTAAATTATTAAGTTGCCAATAATAATTTTGACTTTGCTGCGCTTGTTGACTATTAAGGTAAAAAAAGGACTGCTTCCAGGGAAAATGAATTGATCCCAGGACCACTATGCGATACGTTCGGAGTGTGCATGTTAACTGATGACCTCAGAACCCTGTTATAAAAGGGTTTTGCGGTAAGATGAAAAATAAAAGATTCGCTCGAAGGGCTGACCTTGGCCTTGTCATCTTAGCCTATCCTCCAATCAATGATATGTTTTGGTAGTCCCTCATTCTTAAGACGGATGGGTTCAAAAATTACTTTCGAGCTGCAAAGCTTTACTGTCAAGTCTATACCCATCTCGAATCTCGAATCTTTGCACAGCCGCCAAATCTACCTCAGGCCAGAGCTCTTCAACTTCAGCAATAGCTTTTTTAGAGAATTCTTATCACGGTGTTTTCTAGAGACCTGTAATCAGGGCCTTTTTGTTATTGAGCGGGGTTGCGTGTTCTCGTTGACTACACCTATATTTTGTACAGTGTAGCTGGCTTTTTATTGCACCGCTACTTAGTCAGCAGGCATGCCACTAAGTCTTTTAACAATCTTATGAGTTTTTTTCCAGTCCTTATTTGCCCTGAGAGGGAGCATAAAGGCTTTGAAACAGCAAGTGCGTTTATCTGAGTAGTTACTACGGGTAGTCTAGATGTTTTTGGCACAGGAACAGCTAGAAGATTTGCCTGTACAACGTTTTGCGTAAGCTCCCTCTATCTCCTCTTTTTTGCCTCTCGCAAGCCTATGCAGTGGTTACACCGGGACCTGGGTTTGTAAAGAGTGGAAACATCGCCTTAGCTCGCTAAACTAAAATAATTTCACTGGATAAAATAGAAGAAAGATCTGACCAAAGAATATTGCTAATCACGGAGTAAAATTAAGAGTTCTTTTTATTATTATTGTGACATTAACATGCTTAACCGCCACAATTTGATGACAATATTTACTATTTTCCTCACGACTTTCCATTTGTGACGTTGTGACGTTAAATTTATATTCTTCCAAACCTAAATTGTAAGAAAGAAAATTTTTTCAAAATGTATATGATTTAAATTATAAATAAAAGATTAATATTAATAGTATTAAAATTTTATAAGGATGGTAGCCGAAAATATGCTTAATTTTGAAGCAAGTGTTAAGATTTATGCCCTTTCTCTAAGAACTAGGCCGCCAGATGTAACCTTAAAATATTTTATATCAACTAATCGTTAAGAAAAAAGTTTATTTGAAATACTTTTCTTAGTAAAGTTTTACATTAAAACTATTTTAGTAACACAGCTTCTTCAAAATTTTGTTAAAAGTCCTTCCATTATCACAAATATGTTATTTCTATGTGTCCTAAAAAAAAGCATAACTACTTAGAAAGTACTTTACGAAAATAAATAATAAAAAAACTAAGCCAGACTATCATCAAAATATATTTTTATTAAAACCAACTTAAGCTTGGTAGCTTAACAACAAATCACATAACAGAAAGGAAAATTTTATCAAAAACAAATACATATATGATGACGAAAATGTTTTCACGCAATTAATAAAATACCCATTCCTTCTTTGCTTTTCACTTTAAGTACACATTGTGACACCAATAAGTATACTCTTCGAATTAAAAAAAAAATAATAATAATAAAATAAGTAAAATAATTGTTGCAATTAATTCGAAGATGCGCCCAAAACTATGCATCATTTATGCTCACCCTAAGTAAAAAATTGTTTACCACATTTGTTAAGCTTTTCTGGAGATTATTACTGGAAAGATTCATGAGAAAATGTCAAAATTTAAAGAATTTTTTATTTTGATGGAATTTTTAGTTTTTCTAAATTGTATCGAAAAAACTATAAATATACGCCTTTCGAAGAGTTAATAATCATTTACAATTCGACCAGCTTCAGTTCAGCAACTCCGCAGAAATGGCTAACCAGGGCACAGAAATATCTAATATCCAATAATCTAATCTGATACCTTATTTTATACACAATGTCGATATATATTTTTTTAGTTGTGATAAAATAATAAATTCGTTTAAAGCACAACAGTTTGCAATGTACAACAAATGTATTGTAGACAGGGTATATGGTACATCGAAGTTTAACCTCTAATAAAATTGAAAATAAATTATTACTGTCAGTGTGAAAAAAGTAGTATTTTGTCGAAAACTGAGTGATACAAGAAAGGTGGAAAAATTATGTATGTTGTGTTGACTAGATTAGGCTAAAAACATAAAGGCAAAAGTTAAGGTATGCTTACAAAAGTACAAAAGAATTTGTATTTTAAGGTTAAATAATAAAATATGTTATTCCATTATGTTTTAAATTTTTTTGGTTGTTTAAATTTTTCTTTTCAAGCTTTTATCGTAATAAATTATAAGTGACTTCTTACTGGAATTCACTTGAAACCGTTTTGTTTCCTTCGCATTTGCAGGTGATAAATATGCTCATATTAAAATATTAAGGTCTTTATATTCAATAGACTGTCAAAGACACATCAGCATGGCTCATTGGTATGCTTTTAGCTATGGGATTCATTGGAAAGCTGTTGACATCTTGACCATTATGTGGTGCGTTTAGTTGATGCAGATTAATTGAAAAGCTCAATATGCAAAAATCGTCTCGCCTTCGTTCGTCTGCTTCACGCTTGAGTAGACTAAAATTCATATTTGTAGATAGAGTGTGGCGTAATTGTTTCTGACATGACACTGTCCTTAAGATTGTCATGCCACCAATAACAGATTTCTCCATCGACGCTTTATTTTCCAAAGAGACTGGCGCAGACGAGCAAGCAGAAACGCAACCCACAATGGAAAATCCAAATGATGAGAATCTACAAGGATTAGACTATACCTACCATCAACTGATAACCATGGCAATAGTAAGAAGCCCACAACAGAAACTAAAGCTAAGTGCTATAGTAAAATGTATAACGACGGATTCGCTATATACGTGTATATGCGACCAACTTCAATGAGGTAATCATTAGTCAAATTGTAGATCTTGTCGATATTTCAAGAAAGATTCATAAAATTATTTTTCTTCTTCAAAAGTAAATTAATTTCATAAGGAAAATGAATCCAGCTTTCGAATCTAAACACTCAATCCACAGCACACTTGTCATCCATGATGAAATTGAAGCTCCGCCAACACCACCGAATTCTGATAACTCAATGTCACTACACTGCTCAACACCTCCGATTCAGCGACCTAATCATACATTTAAAGCATTGATATCGATGGCAAAAGGCAATAGCCTTCATAAGATGCTCCCACTCTGTGCTACTGCGGACTGGATTAGTCTAAACTTTCCTTTCTACCGGAAAGAAGATTCTGGTTAACAGAAACAAGTGCGACATACCCTAAGCACAAAAAGGTGCTTCCTGAAAATGGATCGGCCAATGGGTTACCTGGGACGTGGAAATCAGATAAGTGTCAGATGTTTTGTGTGTGGTATTCATTAATTTATCTAAAACAAATTTATTTTAGCTTTTAAATGTATGTCAAGTTAAAAATATAGGTACATGAAGAAAATTGTTACGTTGTCTGTTTACTTGAAATAACTAGTCAGAAGGGCAAAAGTAACGCGTTAAGCTTCTAAAATAATGTATGTGTGTATATTTGGTAGTGTGAGATCTGCTTATCGCAAGTATAACTATGACACTCTGTATTCAAAAGCTAAGATCCACTCATCTCTTTTTGCATTTTCACACACACTTTGGCCGAATTCAATGGCGCTAAATAAGGAACTATACTCAGTCCTTCTAAAGGGAATTTTTCTTTTTTTCATATTCTTCATTTTTGTTTGTAATAAATTTATACTTAGTATGTATATATTATTAAAAATCACAAAAAAAAAACGAAACTTAATTTTATTCAAAGTTTCAACGCCAGGGGAACGAGACGTTCTGTGGAGAACTCAGGACATCGATAATATTGAGCGGTAGCTAGGAAGAATAACCAACCTAGTGATGTGTTCACTTGCGGCTGTAGAACGAAGTTTACCAAAGATGAATTCGACTGTCGTCAAGGACAATTTGACAGTTGTATAAACATAATTTATTCAACAAAAATATAAAAAGATTTCCTTCATTTTGAAAGGTAGCGTTTTGACTTTTACGTTAAGTTTTTATTTGAAATGAAACTAGGAAAAGTAGCCTTTTTCTGGGTGTCGGTCAGGGATGCTCTATAACTCATGATCCTCACTAAGCAAACAGTTCTACACAAGTGGCTACTGCGACTGCTACGAAAAATATGAATAAAATTTGCATATGTCATTTGAATTGAATTTGAATTCTCGGTTTTTTTTTTATATAAAAATATATTATTTTGAACACACATAAATTTTTTCTCTCTTTTTCAATTGTAATTTTAAAATTTTTAACTTTAATTTTTTGATTAAACTTCAACTGATTTAATCGCTACTTTTGATATAGCACTCACCGGATAGGTTTTTTAAAAAATTAAGTTTAAAAAATTTAAAAATAAAATTTACAAAAAGATTATTAAATAAATTTAGTTATTTCAGCTTCTTAACTGTGTTATTATTACTCCCAACATTCGAATGCCCCATTCATCATATAGTTCGATAATTTAAAAAGTGCCTAAAGATATGCCTTCTGCATTTAAGTATTTAATGGCCTGAACTTTGACCTCCAAAAAGAAAAAATAGAAAATAGAAAAAAGAACTATTCCAACAATTTTCGAGTTTGCTAAGTTTTGTCAAAAACACAAAAACCATGACCAATTAAAAGGAATTAATAATCGTTTAAATTTTGTAATTATGTCAGTTAAATAATGATTTCATATAATAAACCAAACGCAAATCCAGAACCAAATTTTACATATCTAACACTGATTGTGATCAGGTTAACCTTAACAAGATTTGATAACCCCTTCGATTTCAAAGTAGTCTTGGATAGCAGGAAAAAGTACTGCCGTTTTGATTGGACTTCGTATCTCTGCAAAAGTTATACGACTAATACGGCGCAACAACAAAACCTCCGTCAGAATTTTGAAGAACCTCTTGGAAATGTTCGGTACCAAATGCGTGTGACTTATTCAATCTGATGCAGGAAATAACATGAGCACTGTGCAATATTTAGCCCTAAAAGGGTGCCGCCGGTATCTGATAATTGTTTATTTAAAGCTTAGTTTGGTTAAAAAACGTACAAAATTTTCTATTAAAACAACAATTTTATGTATGACTTCCGGCACCAATATAACAACCTCTCACGATAGAGGGTCGCCCTTTCTGGAACTTTTTTTAATATGCTGTTATTGTTGTAGCCTCAGTAGTAGTATTGACGGTCCTTAGCCGCATAAAAATCTGGGTCGATCTGGTATAAAAACCCGACAATCGCCGCAACATTTGTATTATTTTAGTTTCCTCTTACGATAAAAATTCTTAGTCAGTTTACAAAGGCTTATCAAATTCAGACAACTCGGCTTGGAAGTAGTCTTTTTTCATGCAGGCGAAGGTTACTTTAAAATCAAAGGGGATATTGAAACCCTTGTAGTGATTAACTTGATCGCAAGTCAGTTTGCCTACGGTTTATGTAGGTCATAAGCTTATTTTTGTATTAAAAGATATTCTATATTAATTTGTTTTGTTTCTGCAATACATATTAACTGTAATTAAATGCTCCGAAACGAACCGACATTGAAAGCGACAAAACATATTAAGTAATCGGGCTACGAGGAAAAGGACTTGAGAAGGATTTTAGGGATTACTTTGCTTAAGCATAATCCTGATCCTTGTAAGCCTTTTAAGATCCATTTTACAACAGTCGTTTGGTAATATCGTCAAATATATGGTTAAAAACTTGTAGAATTTATGTTGAATATTTTCTTTACTTTTTGCAGTTAAATTATTTAAATAAAATCCAAAAAAATTACCAGATCTTGTGAATTGCCTTAAAATTATAATTAAATTTGGTTCCTATATTTTTTCAGGCAATTAAAAGTTTTCTTTACACGTAGAACCAAATGTCTCTGAAAAAAGTTTTAACTTTTTACATATTTTTTTTACTGAAAGTCAAAGTTCAGTCTAACAAAAACTTTAAACAATTGGCATATTTTTAGGCGTTGTATATATTTACTTAAGAATTATTTATTTTGGTATATGACGAACAAGAGGGTAGAAAGTCACAAACTCATTTAGATTCGATTAGTTAGGAAGAAAGGGGGAAAACTCACATAATTTATGCCACAGATAAAATAATAAATTAACTGAGCAATGCTAAAATTTCTAGAGAAAAATATTGCAGAAGTACGGGCCGTATACATGCTTTATAACCCAATAATGGCTTTAATTGAGACATGAGGTCACAGTGCCTTTCGCTTCGAGCGCTTGGTTTTATTATCAATCATCCTCCTTATGTTGGTAGTTTTGGTATCTTATGAACTTCCACTTGAGAAAATTTAAGGCCTTCAGTTTTAAATAAATAACAAAATATGTATAGAACACAGTATAAATAAGAGCCGCTTCAGAGAAGCAGTCATCAGTCTAATTGCAGATTTTGTTGAATTCACACGAAAAATTTATCCATTTCGTGTTCATAAAAAATTAATCAATTTTTCAAGGATAAATCAATTCACATTTCGAATCCGACCTTTCAGCTCGCTCTAATCGATAATGTCATCCGAAAGCTCCATGTCACATAAACCTACTCAACGGACTGAATATGAAATTGACGATTTAATAAAGATGGCAATAAACAATAGTCCTCTAAAGGCTCTCCCGAGAAGTGATATCATAGATTGGATAAGTGAAAACTTTCCGTATAGCCGAGCAGAACGTAGCGACTGGCATAGGCGAGTGCGAAGTACCTTAAGCTATAACAAGGCATTTGTTGCATTGAAACGACCAGGAAATCTCCCAGGATATGGGAAATTATGGGTGGTGGCTCCTGAAGGTTACAAGCCAGGTGATCCCATTGGTATACCTCATGCCTCAAGATCATTACAGAGCTCAACGTCATCAACTCTGATTCAGAAGTCTAATTATGAACTTAAAAATCTAATAATGTTGGCAATAAACAGTAGTACTCAAAAGGTGCTGCCGACAAGTGAAATTATCGATTGGATAAGTAAAAACTTTCCGTTTTACCAAAAAGATATGCAAGATTGGCAAAAAGGTGTGCGAGAAATTTTAACCACAGAATTTTATGAAGTGGAAGGTCCAGCGGAGGATAAAGGACTTGAGAAATTATGGGCAGAGTATCCTACTCTGGAGGAGCTGTACAGAGTACAGAATGTTTTGGTGACGGAGCGCGCCGTAATAGCAAATGAGCCCACAGTGGAGGCGGCACCACACCAGCAAACAGAAAGCATGCTCTACCAACAGCAACAAAATGAGCTTCAGGCGACAAGACGTTGAGTAATGTAAAATAATATTTTGTTTTTAATTCTGCGTACATTGAAGGATTCTTAAACCAATTAATATATTTCAATAAGTAATGTTGAATTCGTGTGAAAATAAAAACTAATTACAGAATAAAAGCAAGGAAATATTTCTTTCCTTTTTTTGAAAAACATGGTGTTAACATCTCGCCATCAATGCTGCTGCCATCTGATACCCACTTTATCGAATAATCTTCTGATAGACGTAATGTCAAAGGCGAAATTAGCTTGCAGTCGTTATCACTTTTATTAGCAGAAGCCACCATGTTAAAGTATTCAATGAGTAATATTAGCTTAAGAGATATATAAAAATATTTATACACAAAAGTTAAATTCTGTATACGAAATCTGCGCTATAAGAACCTTTATATAATATAATTTTAGGCTGGTAGCAAGGCCTACCGATCGGTGAGTCCTATAACAAGCACTGAATAAATTAATGAAATTTTAATCAGAAAAATAAAATTCAAAATTTTAAGATTACATCTGAAAATAAAAAAAGATTTGTAGGTTTATTCAAATAACTAATTTTTGAAAATGTATTCATACAAATTTAAATAAAAAAATATAAAAAAGTAAAACAAAAAACAGTAAGGAAAAAAATGTATCAAAAAAAAAACTACATAATTTGAAAAATTAAAATAAACTTCCTTAAGGTTTGTTAATTTAATATAAGACGAAAAAAGTCTTTACAAGCTTATTTAGATTTGAATAGCAAAGAAAAAATTGGGAAAATCTGGCATATTTTATAGAACGGATCAAATAATAATTTCATTCTGGAGTTATGCTAAACTGTGTAGCGAAAAATATAATATTTAGTTTTTAAAATATTTTTATCTTAGTTTTATATCGAAAACTGGATTTTATTAAATAAAATTTTAGAAGAGTGGGTTGGTTACAAGCCCTATCAGCGGATGACCAATGATACTGTTATATATATTATACGTCAAGAGAATAAGCTTTATATAAATATATGTAAAATAAAATAGAACATATTTAAAACTAAAAAAAAATATTTTTATTAAATTAAATTATTGGAAGCAAGTTTTTATTGCATAAATATTCGAATACTTTTGCTCCTAATGTCGCTAAATTTCAGTAGCTCCTTAACTTGCATCTCAAAAGTCTTTGCCGACATGTGATATTATAGATTGGATAAGTAGAAACTTTTCGTATTAAGGACGAGATGTCAAACACTGGCAAAACTCAGTGCGAAGTGAATTAACTCAGCGGAAATGAATATTGTTTGGGAATGAATCGCCCAGGTGGGTTCCGAAAAATGGCTTTTTGTGGACAGTGGCTCCTGAAAATTATGAACCACGTGTTACCATTGTTCAGTTTGTCGGCGGAACCATGAAGTTGGGCATTTACAATGTACATCCACAGGCCGATAAAGCAGCAAATTACCCCACGTCGGAGGAGCAAAATACACAGCTCTGCGTGCATTTCAAGTTTTTACGGAACATTTGTAGAAAACAAAAAATAATAAAAAATATGAGATTTATTGAGAACATTTATTATTTTTATTCAATCTTATATCTTAGATTTGTTGCAATCAGAATATACATACTTTTGGGCATGATACATGTTAACAAAAGAAAATGAGAGAACGAAGAAAAGTTTGTTTTAGTGAAAGAATTTTCATTCTCATCATTATATTTGTTTTTTGTTAATTTCTTTATTTTTGTTATATCATATGGTTTAAGCTATATACATATATATTTTTAAGTACATTTCTATTAAGTCACCTAAGTTTAAGTGCTAAATGTTGTCCAATTTGTATCTTTTAGTTATGCTTGTCTCGCATCACGTCCGCTGTAACCTTCATCAAGGTCTTTGGGATTATGCAAATAGTCCTAAGCCTAACGACCTATGAGGATGGTTTCTCCACCAAAAACAATAATAGAATTATAACTTATTGTTAATTGTGATTAAAAATTAGATTATTAGAAAAAAATTAATGTAAAGTTTTCATTATACCTATATACAAACATGTTAATATAAAAGTTTATTGTTACAAAAACTAAAAAATTAAATGAAAGAAGAAAACCAAAAATTCTCTCTTCCTTTAAATGAGTAGCCAAAGAAACATTTTTTGGTTGGCAGATATATCTTCTCCAGTCTTAAGTCAAGGTGTAAACATAGGTATATATTTCGAAACTTCCCTCGATCTGTAAAAAACGCTTAGAATGACCAACTAAGTATACCATATAGTAAGAGTTAGTTAATAATGATATTGGTTGGTTCTTTCTTTTAAATTTGTTTCTGTAATTACCATTTATCTGTACTTACTGCAACAGCATGACTAGAGAACAATAGAACAACACTGTGTCCTTGACAGGATGTTGAAATTCGCATCTAACTAATTTGTAATGCTTCTGTAATTTTTGGTTTTACACTTATATAATTGTTCTTCAGTGCATGATATTATGAGATGAAGTCCTATTTCTATTGCACTCTTTAAAGTATCGCGTATGCAACACAACCATAACTCATTTGTGCGCAGGCGTAACTTATAAAAAACAGTGAGAGAAAGCAATGGCTGGCAGGGGCTCTCTTTTGTCCGCATTTCAGCATGAAACCGTCGTTAAGTACGTTTAATTGTCTTCGGCTGGCACTGTTTTGGAAATATTGTTTTTGAGAAAGAAGTTGGCTTCCTACAAAATGACATTATTTGTGCAATGATATATTGAAAACTAAAGTGTAATATGAAATTAAAATTAAAGTAAATACTTGAAAGTAATTTTATATTTTTAGTAAAAAAAATAAAGAAAGAAGTTAGATTTTATCAAAAAATACATTGGAAAATGATATTTTGGCACATGAAAGAATATTAATATTATAAATATATAGAAACGAAAAGAAGTTTATTACTATACTACGTATTTATGTATAAATAAATATTATATTTTTGATATATATGTATTCCTTTTACATGTTTCTCCAATTTTGATTTTTTTATTTGTAAGAAAGGATAGAGCTTGATTTGGTCCCATCTATAAATGATAAAAATTTTAAGCAGAGGATAGAAAAGGGCGAATACTTCATTGGTTTCAACGTATTATTCTGTTACCACGTTTCCGTCTTTGGAAATTATTTTTCTATTGGATAAGGAACCCTTTGTAGTTGATCCTACAAAAAGTTGGAGAAAATTTTAACCATTACTCATTAACTTCAACATATAATATCCATAACCCCATATCACGTAGTCTGACTGGGACAACATTGTAGATGTATACCATATCTTTTTTTTTTAAACACTCGTATATATTTTCTGAATCCCCTTCAATATCAGAAACCTCACAATAAGTTATCAAGCTAGGAATGGGCTGCTGGCTCAATGTTGCTCTTCACAAGGTCAGTAAGGGTAGTAAGTGGTCCAAGAACACTACTCTGCGGAACACCTTCCGTCCATTACAATGGATCCCCTGTTGGTTAAATAGAATTCAAGGATATTGTGGAGCAATAATCTTTGCATTTGAAGATTTCCTTATTTAATTTGTTAAATGATTTATTTGTTCAATTGTGCCGTGTTTTTCCCGAACACCAAGTTGATGTGTAGGAATAAATCGCTTTCATTGAGAAAAGGAGAAAAGGCGACGGGCTGATGCGTATATATGATGACGGCAGGCTTGCGTCTTTACCTGGTTTAGTTTCCATAATTATCTGCAAACTTTTCCATTTTTCCGGATAATATCTTAGCTTTAATATGACACTGAAAAGCTTTGTAAGAAAAACGAGAGCAACGCTTAGCAATTCTTATAACATTTTTGGTGAGATATGATCGTCTCCTGGGGATTTTTTATGGATTTAAGGCGGTAATAATATTCTTTACTTCAGACACATATGCTCCCCAAGTAACACCAAGTAACAGTGTATCTTGAAGCGATGTGGTTAGGTAACAAAAGAATAATGTTGTTTTGCAAGACACCTTTCTCAAGAAGCATACAAAAGGATTTGCTTCACAAAGAACATTACCATGGACGCTCCCTAATGTTAAATTTTGCATTCTCAAATATTTATTCCTTTTACTAAGCTTCCCTTTATTGCTGCACATTGTGGTTCTAAGTAATACTAAACAAAAGCATACATATTTATTAAATAAATATTTTGTACTTAATCAATTGTAAATAAATTGAAAAATTATTAAATTTTTACACAATAATAAATGTATATAAATTATTTTTATATAATTAAAATTAAATTTAAAATAGTAAAACTGAAAATATAAAGTCTGATGAAAAGATAAAATAAAAGATAAAATAAAATAATATGAACTAAAAATAAATAGTATTAAATTAAAAAGTTAAAATTAATTATTATAATTTTAAATAAAATACCATAATATCATATAACATAAACAACAAAATAAAATAAAATTAAAATAAGTATTTCAAACAAAGTAAGATTAAATAGAAAAATATAAAATTAAATGTAATCAATTAATAAATGAAAAATATCTATTATCATACAAAGTAAATAGAATAAAATGGAATACGGTAAAATAAAACAAGTTAAATATCATAAAATATAATAAAATAAAATTAGATAAATAGAAGAAAGCAAAACTATACTAAAGTAAAATAAACTAAAGCAATATAATATAAAATAAAATAAAAAATTAATTGCAAATTATATAAAATGATATAAATTATACTAAATTATAATGAATCAATGTAAATTAAATTTAATAAAAATTTAACTAAGTAATATTAATGTAAAATAATGAAATAAAATGAATTTTTTATAAAGAAGAAAACAAAATTTTGCATTAAGCTACAGGAAAACAAATGAGGATACAAATATTTGCACACGGAGTTGATATTATTAGTGTTTTAAATAGCGTTTGTTTACTCGTACAATTTTGTATAGCATGAACTTTAAAGTGTGATGTATAGTTACAATATAAATAAAAAAAGATCGGAATTGACTCTAAACGACGACGTTAAGAATTTTAAGCTGGGATGCGATTAAGAAGCTGCCTTCTTACAAAAGTCGTTTACGGCTGATTAATCTGCCTACACTCCATAATCGTAGAAAGATGCTTGGAGTTTTATTTTTTACTAAATTGATAAGAGGTGCTATCAATAGCCCATACCTACTTAGCGAGCTTAATTTCACCATCCTTTTAAGATCCTCTAGACACTTTATGCCACTTTCGTTGGGCTCATGCGGAAAAAACTTTGAAATGCACGACCCTTTTAGATCTTTGTTTAACGATTTTAATACACATTTCCCCAACATTGATTTCTCTGACTCGCTTTTCTGTATCAAAACCTACTTACTAAGTGCTTTAAATAATGAAATAAATTCCCTCTTCTTTTCCCCACGCAATTTTTTAGCAGCGGGAGGTGGGTAACGCTGGGTTCGTCTGAAAAAAAAAAAAAAAGTTGGTTCAAATTGTGGGTTGTCGAAAATTAAGAAAAAAGTTTGCGTAATTTTATCTATGAAACAGCATAACATTTTGGTTTTAAGCCCATAAAACCTTGTATTGTATATTTTTGCTAAATTTATAATAATTACAATTTAAACCTTCTGTAATGTGTAAATTAGTATTATTTTTTAACAATAATTTCTATAGCCAGCAATTGTAACTTTTGGTGTCATGTAATACGAATGGCATTAGTAAATTATGTTCAAAATATGTAAAATTATCAAATTTCCAAGGGAAAAGGCAGGTTTTCTAAAAAACTTTTATATGGAAACCGATTTTCACAACCGACAGCTGTCATTTTAACCATTTTTTCTTTGTTGTATAAAAACCATTTAATATATAAAAACTAAAAGGTCTTTCACTCACTTATTTATACCATAAAGGCGATTAGGTGAAAAGAAATATTTTTTCCAAATTGTAATTTTCTTTTTTGCTTTTATAAAAGATGCGAATAAATTTGATTAATATAATTTACATATGTGAATCTTTTTAAACTCAAAGTATTGTTCAATATATAATTTTTATGATTGTCAGTGAATGTTCTAAGATATTGAAAAATAAATTAAAAATAATTAATTTTAAGCATTTTATCTTGGGTTTACACCACTGGCGAAAGTCACAACTTAGAACCAGCATTATGGTGAAGAAGCGTAGTCTTGACAATATGTGATGAGTCGGCTTTACGAATTTTCGAGAGAAATGTATTCTGATGGATTTATTGCCCTTCGTGCATTGGTAACGCCGAATACCGAAAACGAAGGAACGATGAGTGGGTCGAGTTATAGGGCTGCATTGGCACAAATAGTTCAACGAGTTAAGAGTTCATGTCACTCGAGTGGATGAAAATAATCCATTTTGAAAGTACTTGTATTTGATGTAGTATCCGCTGGTAGAAGCAGTGGTAGTGAAAGATCTTCATAACGTTGCAAAAATCGGATGGGGAGCCACCTGTTTTCATTTGGTGTCCTGAATTGGCCCCGAACAGCAAGACGAAGAAAGAACTGACGCATAATTGTTAATTCGCCAATAATCGTGTAAGCGGCGTCTGCGCAAAGAAGAAGAAGAATTTTAAGCTTCCTTTGCTCTTCCATACACGCTTTTTCAGAAAAGGAGCACACTTGTTTAGGTTGGTAAAAGATATTAGAGCTTATCAAATCAAGCAGACTTATTAACTATCACGAAATGATGCAAGTTAATTGGCTTGATCAGCAGCACATGACAAAAGGACTACTACTTACAAGACAACCGGTCGGGGCTGAATAGGCTACAGGTTGCATGTACATCATAGAACAAGTTGCATGTACAGACAGGACAGATAGCAGTCAGACATTAAATCTTCAACCCACAAGATACTTGGTATAGGCGATAATATTCAAGCTTCGCTACCACCAATAAATTCTGCTGACTCAGTACCAACATTTGGTCCGATTCAGCGGCCTAGCTATTCTTACAAAGCCTTAATAACGATGACAATACGCATTAGTCCAAAAGAGGCGTTACTGCTCTCTGAGATTATAGACAGGATAAGTTAAAATATCCGTTATACAGAAAAGAAGAGAACAGCAGAAAAAGTCAAGTGGGATGCACTGCAACCACTTGCTCTTTGGGATTGAATCGACCAGATATGGGATCCCGTATCATGGGATTCGGTGGACAGTGAGTCCTGAGAATTATCTACCAAGTGACCCCATTGCTGTCCCGCACGCTACATCTGTCGACGAAGTCATGAGGTATGGTATTCCTTATTCACAACCACAGGCCGATGTTGCAGTATATTTTCCTAAGCCGTAGGAGCTAAAAAGATTACACGCAAACGCAGTGGTGGAGGATCCAAGGTAAACAAAAATCAATCTACATTCTGAATGCAACTACTCAGCTAACATTGCAAGAAATTGTGATGACTCAAGTCATCACAGAGAACCACATAACCAAGGCCAATTCAGCAGCCTAAGTACACACATAAAGAGCTAACAATGAAGCCAATAAGCAACTGTCCTCAAAAGGAAATATTTCATACAGCTCTTCATTACATCGTCTGCGATATTTTCTCCTTCAATACTCAAGACTTCATGAGCTCTGCGTAAACAACAACCTTTTTGGAAATTTCGACTTTCGGCATTAATATAAAAACTTCTCGCAGTGTAGGGTCACCCTGCCTAGAACATCATTTGCTATCGAACGGCTCAGAGGTGTACTTCTCGATTCTGTCGCAGACTAGTTTTGCTAAGCGTCAGTTCGCACTTGCTTATCAAATACTGGAAACTCTCCTTTCATGTCATCAAAGGCTATCTTAAATTCGAGTAAGATATAAAGACTCAAAGTGCTTAGCCTGATCGCAATAAAGACATGTAAGAATTTGTTCTGAATTTGCCTGTGGTTTATGGGGCTATATTTTGATTTTGTATAAAAGATATTCGATATTACCAATTTCAGTTATTTGATCATATGTGGACAGTAGTAAATGTGCTATAATAGGCTAACGCCTCACGAGGAAAAGGGCTTCGAAATGATTTTAGTGATTACTTTCTGTAGACTCTGCTTAGGTATAATTATTTTTTTTTTTCTGAAATTCAAAGTTCAGTCCAATGAAGCTTTTGTCACTAGGCATACTTTAAGGCGCTGAATGTACTTAAAATTTGTTTATTTTGGTATAAGACGAACAGGAGGGTCGAAAATCACATACTTATTTAGATTCGATTAGTAAAGAAAAAAATAAAAAATCTCACGAATAAAATAATAATTAAACTGTATAGTTATGCTAAACTTTGTAGCGATAAATACAGTAATTAAATTTAAATATTTTTCATTTTATATTTTTATCGAAACCCGTGATTTACTAAATAAAAATGCAGAAGTGTCCTATCAACCAATGGTCAATGCTAAATATGCTTATATGTATAAAAATATATATTAAAAAGAAAAATTACAAACTAAAAAAAGCTAAATAGTTGATTTCTGGAATTAAGTTTCTATTATATAATTGTTGGAAAAATTTAGCTCCTTTTGTCGCTAAATTTCAAATCGCAAAATTTGTGAAATTTACAGTATAAATAAGAGTGGTTTCAGAGAAACAGTCATAAGTTAAATTGCAGACTTTGTTGAACTTACCCGAAAAATTTATCCATTTCTTCTTTATAAAAATCTAAATAAATTTTACAAGGAAAAATTAGTTCAAATTTCGAATCCAATAATTCAACTTGCAATATAATAAATTCTAGTAACGAAATGTCATCCCAAAGCTCCAAGTCACCAATACTGAGTCAACGGCCTAAATATTCATTTAGAAACTTAATTATCGTGGCAATAAACAATAGTCCTCAACAGGCGATGCTGTCAAACGATATTATAGTTTGGATTATTGAAGACTTTCCATATTACCGAAGAGATCGGAGAGAGTGGCAGAAACAAGTACGAGATAATTTAAGCTCATACGACTGCTTTGTGGGATTGGAACTTCCAAACAAACTCACGGGACGTGGAAAACTATGGGTGGTGGTTCCTGAAGGTTACAAGACAGGTGATCCCATTGGTGCACCTCATCTTGAATTTGTCGGCGATGTCAAGAGGTATGACTTTCCTTCTGCAAATCCACAGGCCAAGGTTGCGGAAGAAAGGGGGGTGGATTACCCTATGCAAGCAAAAACGAGTACTAATTTCGAAACCAATCATTCAGTTTTCAGCATAACAAATTCTGATGGCTCAATATCACCTCAGAGTTCCACGTCATCAGCTCCGATTCAGAAGCCTAATTTTTCATTTAGAGATCTAGGTACGATGGCAATAAAGAGTAGTCCTTAAGAGGTGCTTCCGACATGTGATATTATAGATTGGATAAGTAGAAATTTTCCCTATTACCGAAAAGATATGAAAGACTGGCAACAGACAGTGCGATGTACATTAAGCAAATACAAATGCTTTTTGGGAATGAGTCGACAGGGACGCGCTCAGGAAAAAAGCTTTCATGGACAGTGGTTCCTGAAAATTATCTTCGAGATGATACCACGCCGAAGGATCTCAACAAATTACAGGCAGAAGCAATGGCGCCAGATGTTTTGCAAGTAAAAATGAATTCACGTTTCGAACCTTACCGTTCAGATCGCAATACAGGAATTTCTGATGGCTCAAAGTTACCCCAGAACTCCAACTCTCCAACTCAGATTCAGAAGCCCAATTACACATATGAAGAGTTAATAACGATGGCAATAAGCAATAGTGCTGAACAGATGTTGGTGGTATGTGATATTATTGATTGGATAAGTAGAAACTATCCGTATTACCGAAAAGATGTGCAAGACTGGCAAGATCAAGTGGGAGAAATCTTACGGAAAAACTTTTTTGAATTTGACATTCTAGCGGAGGATCCTAGACTTGGGAATTTAAGGACAGTGACTCCTACACTGGAGGAGCTTAGCGGATTACAGGCAGAAGCAGTGGTTAAGGGCACTGCGATGGCAACTGAACCCACAACTGAAGGTGCTCTGCACCACCAACCAATAATAAAATAAGTAAAATAATTGTTGCAATTAATTCGAAGATGCGCCCTAAACTATGTATCATTGATGCTCACCCTAAGTAAAGAATTGTTTACCACTTTTGTTCAGCTTTTCTCGAGATTATTACAAAAACATTCATGAGAAAATGTCAGATACCTTATTTTATATACAATGTCGATATGTTTTTTTTTTTTTACTTCTGATAAAATAATAAATTCGTTTAAAGCACAACAATTTGCAATGTACAACAAATGTATTATAGACAGGGTATACATCGAAGTTTGACCTCTCATAAAATTGAAAATAAAATATTACGGTCGGTGTGAAAAAAATAGTAGTTTATCGAAAACTGAATAATATATAAAAGGAGGAAAAATGATGCAAGTTGTGTTGACTAGATTAGGCTAAAACATATCGGCAATAATTAAGGTATGCTTACAAAAGTTTAAGAATTTATATTTTATGTATAAATAACAATAATTGTTTTTCCATTTCAAACCGTTTTTCTTCTTCAGGTCTTCATATTTAATAGACTGTCAAACACACATCAGCATGGCTCATTGGTATGCTTTCAGCTATGAGTTTCATCGAAAAGCTATTGACATCTTAACCATTATGTGGTGCGTTTAGTTGGTGCAGATTAATTGAAGAGCTCAATGTGCGAGAGTGCCGCGCCCTCGATCGTCTGCTTCACGCTAAAGTAGACTAAAATTCATATTTGTGGATAGAGTGTGGCGTAATTGTTTCTGACATGACACTGTCCTTAAGATTGTCATGCCACCAATAACAGATTTCTCCATCGACGCTTTACTGTCCAAAGAGACTGTCACAAACGAGCAAGCAGAAGCGCAACCCGCAGTGGAAAATCCAAATGATGAGAATCTACAAGGATTAGGCTATACCTACCATCAACTGATAACCATGGCAATAGAAAGAAGCCCACAACAGAAACTACAGCTTAGTGCTATAGTAAAATGGATAACCGAGAATTTACCATATAAATACGACCGACCTCAATGAAGTAAACATTAGTCGAGTCGTAGATCTTGTCGATATTTCAAGAAAGATTCATAAATTTTTCTTCTTCAAAAGTAAATTAATTTCATAAGGAGAATGAATCCAGCTTTCGAATCTAAGCATTCCATCCGCACCATACTTGACATCCATGATAACATTAAAGTTCCGCCAACACCGCCGAATTCTATTGACTCAGTGTCACCACACAGCTCACTCGTTCCGCTTCAGAGACCTAATCATACATTTAAAGTATTGATATCGATGACAATAAGCAACAGCCTTCATAAGACGCTCCCTCTCTGTGCTATTGTGGACTGGATTAGTCTAAACTTTCCTAAATACCGGAGAGAAGATTCTGTGTGGCAGTGTCAAGTGCGTCACACCTTAAGCAAAAACAGGAGCTTTCTGAAATCGGATCGTCCAATAGGTTCCCCGGGGCGCCGAAAATTTTTAGGCAGTCGTGCCTGATGATTGCCAACCAGGAGTTCCCATTGGCGCACCGCATGCATTCTTGCCCACCAAAGTCTGGAGGAATGGTATTGCTTTTAATCATCCTAAAGGAGGAAACTAGAGCACACGTCGCCGCAGTGGCGTAGCAGCCGCAGCACGGATGGTTTCTACCCCAACAACAACATCAGATTTATAACTTATTGTCAATTGTGATTGAAACTAATAGTTTCCAATTTTATTGAATATATCTAGTATTTTGTTAAATAATTTAATTGAAAATATTATATACAATTTGTTTGTAATACATACAAACATTTTAAGATAAAAATATACAGTTACATAAACTAAAAAAATGAAATGAAAGAAGAAAAGCAAAAATTATCTCTTTTGTAAGTGAATAGTAAAAGAAAAGTGCTTAATATTCGATAGGTATATCTTCTCTGGTCCTAGGTTTAAGTGCAATCATAGGCAAATATTACGAAACTTCCATCGACATGACATAAACGCTTCACACTCAGAATACCAAGTAAGTACAATATAATATTGTATATGCTTTGCGAAGTTCTTTGTGCTTGAAATACGACCGACTTCAATGTATTAGTTGTCAATCCGATCGAGTAACAATGAATCCAGCTTTCAAAACCAAATATTTAATTTGAAACAATCTTGTCGTAGATGATGACATACAAGCTCCTTCCAAACCAGCGAATTCGATTGAATAATTATGATTCGGAAATTCGTGGGTTTGGGAATCATGACATATATTTGAACAATCACTGCAAGTGCTACGTAATATTACTTAAAGCAGATGCTATATTGTGTGTATTATCTTGTCTGCACGATCAGTTGTAGGAAGGCTACGTATATTATATAGCCGGAGAGCGATCGGCAACACATGACAAAGGGACTAACGAATATTATATACCACTTTTGATTTGCAATACAACCGGCCGGGGCTGAATAGAAGAGAAAAGAGGCGCTGCCGCTATCTGATATTATACCTAGATTGGATAAGTAAAATTAACCGTTATACCTAAAAGAAGAGAACAGGTGGTTGAGTCAAGTGGGATGCACGTGCTCTTTGGGATTGAATCGATCAGATATGGGGTTCCGAATCATGGGATTCGGTGGACAGTGGCTCCTGAGAATTATCTACCAAGTGACCCCATTGCTGTTCCGCACGCTACATCTGTCGACGAAGCCATGACGTATGGTATTCCTTATTCACAACCACAGGCCGATGTTGCAGTATATTTTCTTAAGCCGTAGGACCTTGGAAGATTTCGCGCAGAAGCGATGGTGGAGGGTACTATGCAAGTAAGAGGGAGTCCATATATAGATAAAAAGAGCTAATAATGATGGTAATAACCAACTGTCTCCATGAGCTCTGCTCAAATAACAACGTTATCGGCACTTGTAAGAATTTGTTCTGAATTTGCCTGTGTTGCATGGGGGCTCAATTTTGGTTTTGTTATGAAGATATTCGATATTACCAATTTCAGTTATTTGCACATATATGAGCAGTAGTAAATGTGCTATAATGGGCTAACCCAGGAGGCGATAGGAGCATATTTTCTTTATTACTGCAGTTAAAATATTTTAATAATTGAAAAAAAAAAATAAAAAAACCCTGCAAATTACCTCGAAACTATAGTTCATTTTTTAAAATCGTTATTACTTTGAATTTTTTTCTGAAATTCAAGGTTCAGTCTAATGAAAATTTTAATCACTTAACATACTTTCAGGCGTTGTACTCGTATGTACTCAAGATTTATTTATTTTGGTTTACTATAAGACGAACCGGAGGGTAGAAATCCATCACAAACATATTTAGATTCGATTAGTATGGAAAAATGTTGCAAACTTCACTTATTTTATAGAACGAATAAAAAAATAATTAATAAATAATTACCGAACAGAACGGAGAAACTGGCAGGGTCAAGTGCGACGTAGATTAATCCATTACGACTGCTTTGTGGGATTGGAATGTCCAAGATGGGACGTGGAAAATTATGGGTGATGGCTCCTGAAGGTTACCAACCAGGTAATCCCATTGGTGCACCTCATGTTGATTTTGTTGACGAAACCATAAGGTATGACTTTCCTTCTGCAAATCCACAGACCAGCGTTGCAGAAAAAGTGGTGGTGGAGCACCCTTTGCAAGCAAAAATGAATCCAAATTTTGAAACCAATCGTTCAGTTCTCAGAATAACAAATTCTCGTGGCTTATCATGGCTAATATCATCACAGAGCTCCACGTCATCAGCTCTGGTCCTGGAACCTAATTATGCATTTAAGGATCTAATAAAGATGAACTCAAAAGGCGCCGCCGTCAAATGATATTATAAATTGGATAAGCAGAAACTTCTGCTTTACGGACGAGATGTATGTGTGTGTGGCAAAAACAAATAATAAAAAAACGTATTAACTTAGAAATCATTTTACGAAAATTATTAAATAATTAAAATCAACTTTATCTTGGTAGCTTAATAACACGTCACAAAACAGAAATGAAAATTTAATCTAGGAAGAAATGCTTTTATGATGACGAAAATATTTTCACGTAATCAAAATATACTCATTCCTTCTTTGCTTTTCACTTTAAGTACACATTGTGACACCAATAATTATACTCTTCGTATAACAATAAAAAATTAATTATAAAATAAGTAAAATAAATGTTGCAATTAATGCGAAGATGCGCCCAAAACTATGCACCATATTTCCTCAACTTTAGTAAAGAATTTATAACTTTTGTTTAGCTTTTCTAAAGATTATTACTAAAAACATAAAACATACATGTGATAATGTAAGGAATTAAAGAATTATTTATTTGTGTATAGAATTTCTACTTTTTCTAAAATGTCTCGAAAAAGCTTTGAATACACGCCTTTCGCAGAGCTAATAGTCAATACAATTCGATTTGAGCCCATCGTGAATTACCAGTTAGGTGTCTCAATTGGTGAGCTTAATGAACCACATGGCTGCCTGTTTGATATTTCTACCCACAGAAATAGGTATATGATTAGTATTAGAAGATGTTGACACAATTTGCTAAGAATTTTTAGTTATTTACTTTTGAGATCAAAACGTTCTTTTGTTATAACACTATAACTCTTTACGAAAATGGTTCCTTTCTTAAGAAATCTCTGATAAAATATAATCTAATCATATACCTTATTTTATATACAATGTCGATATACTTTTTTAGTTGTGATTAATTAATTCTTTTATCTGCTTATTCGTTAAATCCATCGTTTAAAGCACAACAATTTGCAATGTACAACAAATGTATTATAGACAGGGTATACATCAAAGCTTGACTACTCATAAAATTGAAAATTAAAAAAAAAACAGAAATTATTACCCTCAATGTGAAAAAAGTAGTAGTTTATCAGAAAAAGAGTTTTATACAATAGAATAGGGGGAAAATGGTGTATAATGAGTTGACTATATTAAGCTAAAAACAATTATATAATATTTAAGGTATGCTTATAAAAGTTTAAGAATTTATTTTTTAAGGTTAAATGACAAAAATTGTTATTCCATTATGTTTTAAATTTTTTGTTTGTTTAAATTTTTCTTTTCAAGATTTTATCTTAATAAGTTATAGTTAATTATAGGTGACGTCTTACCGCATTTCACTTGAAGCACTTCTTCTTTCGGATTTGCAGGTGACCTGTTGACCCCATGACCATTATGTGGTGCATTTCGTTGTTGCAGGTAAATTTATGAACTCAATTTCTAATAATCGCTTCGCCCTGGTTAGTCTGCCTCACGCTTAAGTAGACTAAAAATTTGTAGATAGAGTGTAATTGGTTCTGACATGACACTGTCCTTAAGATTGCCATGCCACCAGTAACAGATTTCTCCATCGAAGCTTTACTGTCCAAAGAGACTGGCGCAAACGAGCAAGCAGAAGCGCAACCCGCAGTGGAAAATCCAAATGATGAGAATCTGCAAGGACCAGGCTATACCTACCATCAACTGATAACCATGGCAATAGTAAGAAGCCCACAACAGAAACTAAAGCTAAGTGCTATAGTAAAATGGATAACGGAGAATTCACCATATAAATACCACCGACTTCAATGAAGTAATCATTAGTCGAATCACAGATCTTGTCGATATTTCAAGAAAGATTCTTAAAATTATTTTTCTTCTTCACAAGTAAATTAAATTTCACAAAGTAAAATGAATCCAGCATTCGAATCCAGAATTCAATCCGCAACATACTTGGTGTAGATGATGACACTGAAGCTTCGCCAACACCACCGAATTTTGATGACTCAATGTCACCACACTGCTCACCACCTCGATTCAGCTGGCTAGTTATACGGTTAAAGCATTATATCGACAATAGCAACAGCCATCATAAGACGCTCCCACTTTGTGCTATTGTGGACAGGATTACTCTAGACATTCCTTACGACAGGAAAGAAGATTCCTACTGGCAGTGTCAGGTGCGACATACCCTAAGCACGAACGGAAGCTTTCTGAAGTTGAATCGTGTTATGGGTGTCAGTCAGAAATGCTCCATAACCCCGGACTCCTCACTAAGCGACCAGTTCTATACATCTGGCTACTGCGACTGCTGCGAATAATATGAATAAAATTTGCGTCTGCAATTTTAATTTATACTAAAATTAGCGGCTTTTTTGTATAAAAATATATTATTTTCATCACACAAATATTTTTTTGATAAAACTTTTATTGATTTTAAATGGTACTTATTATATAGCACTCGCCGGTCGGTAATAGCTTTCGAATGCTCAATTCGTCATACGTTCCATAATTTAAAAGGCGCCTAAAGGTATGCCTTCTGCATTTAAATATTTAATGGCCTGAACTTTGACCCCTGAAAATCAAAAATAAAAAATAGAAAAAAGAACTATTCCGACAATCTTCACGTTTGCTAAGTTTTGTAAAAATAAAAAAAGGGATCAATTAAAAAGAATTAATAATAGTTTATGTTTTTTAATTATATCAGTTAAATATTTATGCTCAAGTTCGAATATCTTTAAATACAAAAGAGCAAACGCAAATCCGGAACAAAATCTTACATGTCTAACACTGATTGTGATCAGGTTAACCTCAACAAGATCAAATTACCCCTTCGATTTTAAAGCAGCCTTCTATTGTAGAAAAAATGGTCGCCTCTATAACTGAACTTTGCATCACATCAGAAGTTGTACGTCTGATACTGATAAACAACAAAACCTCCGTCGGAATTTGGATGAAACTCTCTGAAACGTTCGGTCCCAAACGGACTATCCATCGTCTGACTTATTCAACCTGATGCTGAAAATAACATGAGCTGGGGACTTAGTTATACGTTTAAAGCTTTAGTAACGATATTTAGTCTTAAAAGAGCGCAGCCGGTATCTGATTGTTATTTATTTAAAGATTAGTTTGCAAAAAGAAAAAGCAAAAATTATCTGTTTTTCAGTTACTATTCTACCGTACTTAATGCAACAGTAAAACTATAGAACAATAGAAATAAACTGTGTCCTTGGCAGTGGAGTGCGCATCTGACTAATTTGTACCGCTTCTGTAATTTTTGGTTTAACATTTACATAATTATTCTTCAGTGCTTGACATTGTGAGGTCAAATACTAATTCTGTTACTCTATTTAATTACCACGTATGCAACACAACAATACTTCACTTGTGGGCAGGCGTAACTTGTAGAAAAAGAGAGAGAAAAAGTAGTTGTCTGGCATTGGCTATCTTTTGTTTGCATGTTAGCATGAAACTGTCGTTAAGTGCGTTGTATGGTCTTCGTACTAGCCCTGTTTTGGAAATATTGTCTTTGAGATAGAGGTGGGTTTGCTTCGAAATAACATTATTTGTGCAATGATTTGTTAAAAACCAAAATAAATTATTTTAAAACGAAAATTAGTTAAGAATTTTAGTATAAATAAGAGAGAAAAAAATAAGACTTGATCAAAGTAAAATGGAAAACGGTATTTTGAGATATAAAAGATTAAAAATATTATAAAAACACATTCCTTTATTAACGTAGACATCTAGATTTAGAATTTCTCATGACTTTACTTTCCTAAAACCCATAGAATGTCAGGTTTCCGTGTTTGAAAATTATTTTTTTATTTTATTGGGCACCCTTTGTAGTTGATCCTACAGAAAGTTGGAAAAATTTTTTACCATTATTCATTGATTTCAATGAGTAATCTCTCATAACCCATTATCAGATAGTTCGATTGGGATAATTTTATAGATAGATGTACTTCGCACTATGGTCACACATCAAATTTAGAGACACAAAACAGCAATGATTACCATCAGAGTGAAAAATAGTTGTCGTTTACTGCAAATTAAGTGACACAAAAAAGTAGGAAAAAATTTAAGTATTGTGTATTGAGCAATTGAAGCATATAAAAAATTATACGCTTAGTAAGGTATAGTTACACAAGTCTAAGAATATTTTATTAAAGTAAGTAAATAACAATAAATAGTTTTTTTTGCTTTTTAATTTTCTAGCGGGATAAAACTTTTCTTTTTGAGTTCTTATGGGATAAGAAGCTCAAGTTAACTATGGGTGAGGTCTTACGCGAAACCCCTTAAATCCTTCTTTTTTTGGATTTCTAGTTGATAAGTAGACTCCCATTAAAAACTGTAAAGTCGTTATATTTAATATTCTATTTTCTACCCGCTTATTAACTGAAAAGAAGAATTTCCATCAAATTTGGGGTTAAGTTTCTTTATTTATATGATGCTATTAATATAATGCTCTCTTTACAATAATATAATTTTTTTTGAATCCTTTTACTTAAATTCTATAAACAATAATTGTTATTACAGCTAATTTGGCATATTTGGATACTGTGCTGTCGCCATGTACTGCTGCTGATAATAATGAATTTGCTGTGCTCGTTGAATATCAGTTTCAGTTGGAAAATATACTGCCAAGAGCGCATCAGGATGGCTCATGGGTATGCCATGAACTATGGCTTCCGCTGGAAGGCTGTTGAGCCCAGGACCATTATGTGGTGCAGTAAGTTGATGCTGATTAACTGAAGAGCTCAATGTCCAGTAGTCGCCTCGCCCTGTTTCGCCTGGTTCACGCTTGAGTAGAGTAAATTTATCGTTTATAGTTAGAGTCTGGCGCACTTGGTTCTGCCATGACGGTTGATCTTGCCGATAATATGGAAAATTCTCCGTTATCCATTTCACTATAGCATTCAACTTTAGTTTCTGTAGTGGGCTTCTTACTATTGCCATGGTTATTAGTTGAGGAAATGTATAACCTGGTCGTTCAACTGCAGGTTGCGGGTGTGCTCGCTCGCTTGCGTCAGCCTCTTTGGACAATAGGGCGTCGATGGAGAAATCTGTTACGGACGGCATGACTTTATTTTTCTCTATTTAAGTCTCAAATTCGCGAACACTTCAAACTGAATTATTTACACAGCCGTAGAGGGCAATCTTAAAGACTTGACTGATGACTTATCCTCAAATGTCACTCGTATTTATACCACAGAGTCCTCATATTTGGTCAGCATTTTAATCTTTCTATCCTTAATGTGTTCAAGCAGTTGCAAAACATTGTTCAAGGTATTCATAATATGAACAAATACATTTAAACGGAAAAACTAAATTGAGCCTAAATATAATTCACAAAAAGGGATAATGGTAGTTAAGACCCAAATTAAATAGCAACAATTATTTTGCAATGCTATACAGTTTTAAATCCCATTACAATATTGGAAAGCAGAAGCCATCTGGTTTAATCTTTATTGCTTCTTAGCTATAAACAAAGCAACTAACTGCATCATCTTTGTAAGTAGATTATTCTTCTAAATGGAATGAAGATTAACCTGATAACAACAACAATACAATAAGCATGTTGTTTTGCAAGACACCTTTCTCAAGTGCCATTCAACGGGCTTTGCTTCATAAAGAACATGACCATGGACGCTCCTTAATGTAAAATTTTGCATTCTCAAATATTTATTCCTTTTACTAAGCTTCCCTTTATTGCTGCACAGTGTGGTTCTCAGTAATATTATATTAAGAAAAGCCAGCATACATATTTATTAAATAAATATTTTGTGCTCAATCAATTGTAAATAAATTGAAAAATTATTAAATTTTTACACAATAATAAATATATACAAATTAATTTTATATAAATGAAATTAAATTTAAGTTAGTAAAACTGAAAAGATAAAATCTGATGAAAAGATAAAATAAAAGATAAAATAAAATAATATAAACTAAAAACTGGCAGGAACAAGTGCGACGTAACATAATCTTACGTGACTGCTTTGTGGGATTGGATCGTCCAGTCAATCTCCCAGGACGTGAAAATTATGGGTAGTGGCTTCTGAAGGTTACAAGCCAGGTGATCCCATTGGTGCATCTCATGTTGAATTTGTTGACGAAACCATAAGGTATGACTTTCCTTCTGCAAATCCACAGGCCGATGTTGCTGAAGAAGGGGTGGTGGATTATCCTATGCAAGCAAATATCAATTCTGATTTCGAAACCAATGATTCAGTTCTCAGCATAACAAATTCTGATGGCTCAATATCATCACAGAGCTCCACGTCATCAGCTCAGATTCAGAAGCCTAATTTTTCATTTAAAGATCTAATAACGATGGAAATAAAGAGTAGTCCGCAAGAGGTGCTTCCGACATGTGATATTATAAATTGGATAAGTAGGAACTTTCCCTATTACCGAAAAGATATGAAATACTGGCAAAACGCAGTGCGAAAAACATTAAGCGCAAACAAATGCTTTTTGGGAATGAGTCGACGAGATGAAGGCCCGGGAAATACGCTTTTGTGGACAGTGGTTCCTGGAAATTATGAGCCAGGCAATACCACGCCGGAGGAGCTCAACAAATTACAGGCAGAAGCGATGGCGCCAGATGTTTTGCAAGTAAAAAATAATTCGCATTTCGAACGCAACCAATCAGATCGCAATACAACAAATTCTGATGGCTCAAAGTTACCTCAGAACTCCAGCTCTCCAACTCCGATTCAGAAGCCCAATTATACATATGAAGAGTTAATAACGATGGCAATAAGCAGTAGGGCTGAACAGATGCTGCCGGTATGTGATATTATTGATTGGATAAGTAGAAACTATCCGTATTACCGAAGAGATGTGCAAGACTGGCAAGATCAAGTGGGAGAAATCTTACGGAAAAACTTTTACGAATTTGACCTTCTATCGGATGGTCGGAGAATTGGAAATTTATGGGCAGTGCCTCCTACACTGGAGGAGCTTAGCGGATTACAGGCAGAGGCAGTTGTTGGGGTCACTACGATGGCAACTGTACCCGCAACTGAAGGTGCTCTGCACCACCAACCTGAACACGTATTCTACCAACAGCTTTAGGCGACGACACATTAGGTATGTAAGTGTCAATTAATAATTAATTTCAATACTGTTTACATTTAAGGAATATTTGGTTTAGTCAAAAGGCGTATTATTTATTAAAATTATATATGTGTTTAAGTAATGTGTTATTATGGAAAAGAAAATATTTATTTTCGTCATTCTAACTAAATTATCGTAAAAGTAGTAAAGCATATCAGTTTTTTTGTTATTGTAAAATGAAACAATTGTTTGGTGGAATTATAGATTTTAAAATACTAGAACTTCGGCACAACAACTTCGATTTCGTGAAAAAATGTAGAAATATATGTACAAATTCATAGAATTTAAGACCAAAACCTGTTTTTCGAAGACTCTTTGCCCCGATTAATCAGATATCATTGTCGTCTACGTTTCCGCATCAAATAACAAATAAGGGAACGACCTTAAACTTCTACAGTTATATGAGACGTGAGAGGAAGTGATGGAATAATTATCGATTCTATTTTAAATTTTTAATTTCTGTACGGTCAGAGTTCAGGTCATTGAAAACTTTGATGCAGAAGGCATACATTTAGGCGCATCTTATTTAAAGATTTATTTGTTTAATAATATTTATGACGAAAGGGGTATTCGAAGGCTCTTTGGGACCAATGTCGAAAATCTCATGTAGTTCGAAGTTTGGGGGTAATAATAACTCATGAAGATGACTTAAGAAGACGACTCTTTAAGCGAAATCAACATTATAATTTATCCATCACATACACATTAATACGGCATCTTCCTGTGGATGGCTAAGATTAGAGGATAAGCCATCAATGGTTGCTCCTAAGCTATCTTTCGTAACTCTCTAAGTTATATTACTTTCAACAGTTTTGCAGATTTCAGATTTCATATTCTCTCCGAAGTGTAATTTGCACATAACTACGCATAAATTAATTCCTAGTCCATAAAGTAGATGAACACGAAGCACTGTACGGGAGAAGTTTCCCTATCAAGAGCTGGATCAACGGATTGGCATGGCAGAAGCAGGCAAGTCAGGCACACAGTTCCAACAGCAAATTTACTAAAGCTGAACACTTTGCATAGTGAGGAAATTACTGGATTCTTAGTTCCTCGCTTTCATCAAATGGTTCTGGGTTTGCTCAGATTCCAGTTAAAGCTTAAGTTCGTGGCATACTCAGATTAGCTGGCAGCACATGTGGTCGAGTAAAAAAAAAACATCAATGCATTTTTTAAAAATGATCAGAACTGCTTGAAATTAATAAAGTTATTAAGCCTTTATATTTTTTATCTCATAAGTGCTTTTTAAGGTTGAGACTAAGGCTACAACAATTAAAAAAAATAATTCCAATTTCATAAACTAATCCAAAAAAATCTGCTAGTACAAAAATATGAGCCGAAAGTAATTGGAAAAGGTTAGCTGAGAAAAGTGAAAGCAACAAATAAACGAAGTATGCCAACGAGTCAAAGTATTCCAAGATATACAAATATTTTTAGGTTATTATTATAAAAACATTATAGAAAATTAAGACTCAAGCAATTATTGTAATATTTTAACTTTTAGGTATTTTTCAGTGTTTTAGTTTTTAAATTGGAGCCGAACACACTAAAATAATATAAAAGCCATTAAATGGCTTTTTTACTTCGGTCTCTTAAGATATTAGAAGAAACAAATAAAGGATTGACATATGAAAAAATCAAAGGTCAAGTGCATAAAATTATGCAAAGATTAACGAAATAATTCCGACATGAGGAAGAGTTTAGAATTGAAGAATATGGTTTCTTTCTAGGCGAAAGTAGTATAAATACAAATTTTCGCAAAATGTTGGGCCAAAATTTTGATTTTTTTCTTTTAATAATATAATAAATTATTTGAACATTTCTAATTTAAATTTAAAACAACCCAGTGAACTAAATCTGGGAATTGAAGTTGATCTCTACTATAGCATGTTGATAACTTGCAACAGGGCAAATATCTTATAATAACACTAATCCCTAGACCATAAAACGCAATGAATAATGGATATTTAGACTGGGTACACGTTAGTTTAGCACATGAGTATGCTGCATTCAAGCGAGATAATTTCAATTACAGAATTATATGAAAAGAGAACTCCACTGTGCACTAGTACGGAACTGCAGTTTACCCTTGCTAAACTAATTTCACTCGATGCAATAGTAGGAAGATGTGCCCAACCAAAATAACAATACTAATCATGGACTATAATTAAGAGTTCTTAGTATTATTACTATGACATTATCATCATTAACCGACCCAATTTGGTAGCATATCCCAAAACACATACAATATTTTCCTTTCACATTGGTAAGGGCTTCCAAAGAGTACTATGAAATCAAACTTATCCAACCTATCACACCGATCTCCTAGTAATATCAGTCTACGCATTTTGATGAGGTTGGTACTATTGGTAATCAAATATTTTTTGTAACTCAAGACTAAACTTTGCTCAGAAGCGAAAATATAAAATAATTAAAAACGTATAACCCGAACTACTAAACCAAGTTAATATCCGTATATATATCCGTATAGTATTAAAATGACAAATAATACTCGAATGTTTTAATCTGGTTGGTTTAATAGAAACAATTTCATTTCTGTGGACTGAGCATCACCTTTGTATTCTTAATTTTTTTTAGGAAGAGGAACCAAAGCTTTCCCTAGTTATTCCATTGTAAGAGTGAGCTAAAAAACATTCTTTCCCATGTATAAGTATGTATTAAGCACAGAAGAAATTTTAATGTTTTATTTTTTTTTTAATTTTAGTCTCTTTAATTTTTTAATTATTTCCACACCCATAAGGACATATAACTTTTATGAGTTAATATGGATAATGGTGTTGTCAACCTATTTGAATTCTGGCTCCGATGATTCGATCCTTGGTTTAAGTGAGCTGATGATGGGTCGATGTGATGTTCATCGAGACAGATGTATTTCAATCATTTGCTCTTTATTGTATAAAAGCTAATATATAAAAACAAGAAAATGTTAAGTCAGGATCCGTTGGTTCGATTCCTGTCATAAAAAATCTGTAGAGGAGATGTGGGGACCTTCGTAACAGCTGTCCATATTTCTTTGTTATATAACAAAAAATTTTAAATTCATACAAACAAACCAGACCTTAAGCTCACTAAAAAGTTATAACAAAAGGTGTTTCGTTCAATTTTTTATACGAGACGACAAGACATAAAGGCAATTAGGTGAACAGAAATATTTTTCCGGATTTTAATATTAAACAATGGTAAAGTGTACTTTTCTGTCTCAGACAACATCTTTTGCCACATCTATAAAACTACTGCTGACAGTCGGGAAGGAATTCGCCATGCAACAAAAACAAACCCTGAATTTTTGATCTCAATAACAATATGTGAAAGCGGCACACATGTAGCTTAATGGGATTACCATTGGCTCGTGCTGTGGGCATCCCAAGTTCGAATTCCACGAACAAAAGGTGTCTGGAAAAAGAAGTCTGATGAGGAAACGTGGTGGTTTCCGAAATAGCAGCTATAACTTCTACCGTCCAAAGCTATTGTTGTAATAATTTTTTCACTATTTCCAAAAAATATATGGTCTGAAACAGTTCCATTTAAATGAAAACCCAATAACTCACAGATGTTTTGTTCTACTGAACTGACCTCGAGATCGACGCTGAGTGCGTAACCTGTAAGAGATTACCTGCCCTTCGCTAATGAGTGCATAGATTTCACTGTCAGTTACTCTTTTATTACGTCCATGATTCTTGGTGGTTTACGAAATTGCAATTGAGTGAAGTTCGAAACTAAGGTTTTAAATCTAATGCGAAATATTACAAAATTAGTTTTCTTCTTCAAAAGTAAATTAATTTCATAAGAAGAATGAATCCAGCTTTCGAATCTAAACATTCCATCCGCAACATACTTGACATCCATGATGATACTAAAGCTCCGCCAGCACCACCGATTCAGCGGCCTAATCATACATTTAAAGAATTGATAAGATGCTCCCACTCTGTGCTGTTGTGGACTGGATTTGTCTAAACTTTCCTTACTACCGGAAAGGAGATTCCGGCTGGTAGTGTCAGGTGCGATATACACTGAGCACAAATAGGAGCTTTCTGAAATTGGATCGTCCAATAAGTCATCCGGGGCGTAAAAACTTTAGGGCAGTCGTGCCTGATGATTACCAATTAGGAGTTCCCATTTCCGTGCCGCATGCAGACTTGCTCACCGAAGGTATTGCTTTTAATCATCCTCAGGCTGTGGGTGCTGTGTATTTTCCTACACCGGAGGGGGATAGAGCACACGTAGCAGCAGTGGCGCAGCAGCAGACCGAATGTTTTCTCCACCAACAGCATCAATAGAATTATAACTTATTGTTAATTGTGATTAAAACTAATAGTTTCCAATTTTATTGAATATAGTATTTTGTTAATTTTTTAGAAAAAATTGTATATAAAATTTTTGTTATACATACTAACAAGTTGAGGGAAAATTATACTGTTGCATAAACTAAAAAGGTTAAATGAAAGAGGGAAAGCAAAAATTATCTATTTTGTAAGTGAATAGTCAAAGAAACATTTTTAATATTCGGTAGGTATATTTTCTCCGTTCCTAGGTTTAAGTGCAAACATAGGTAAATATTTCGAAACTTGCCTCGATCTACAGAAAACGTTTATAATCACCAACTAAGTATACCACGAAGTAAGAGTTAGATAGAATAAATATTGGTTAGTTCTTCATACTAAATCTTTTTCTTGTAGTTACTATCCTACCGTACTTAATGCATCAGTATGATAAAGGAACAATAGAACTACTATGTGACCTTGACAGTATGTCGATGTGCGCATCTGACTAATTTGTAACGCTAATGTAATTTTTGGTTTTACACCTACATAATTATTCTTCAATGTATGGTATTATGAGGTCAAGTGCTATTTGCATTGTACACTCTAAAGTATCATGTGCGCAATACAAGAATACCGCACTTGTGCGCAGTCGTACCTTGTAGGAAATCAGTGAGAGAGAGCAATGTCTGGCAGGGGCTCTCTTTTGTCCGCATTTTAGTACGAAACCGTCGTTAAGTGCGTTGTATGGTCTTCGTACGAGCACTGTTATGTAAATGTTGTTTTTGAGAAAGAGGTTGGCTTACTTCGAAATGACATTATTTGTGCAATGGTTTGTTAAAAACTAAATTTGAAGTATGAAATTAAAATTAAAGTGAATAATTGAAAGCAATTTTATATTTTTAGTATAAAAAGTAAAGAAAGAAGTTACATTGGAAAATGATATTTTGAGACATAAAAGAAAATTAATATTAGAAATATACATTTAACAGACGTAAGGAAAGGTTATTACTTTACCAAGTACGTACATATTTATAAATATATATATATTTTTTTGATAAGTATAACCACGCAATTCTTTTTACGTAGTTCTAAAATTTTAGTTTTTTTATTTGGAAGGAAGGATAGAGCTTGAATTCAGTCCAATCGATAAATGACAAAAATTTTAAGCAGAGGGTAGGAAAGGGAGAAAACTTCTTTGGCTTCAACGTATTATTCTGTTTATCCTGTTACCACGTTTCCGTCTTTGAAAATTATTTTTCTATTGTCAAATGCATACTTTATATTCGTAGTAAGAGTTAGCTACCAATGATATTGGTTGGTTCTTCCTAATAAATCTTTTTCTTGTAGCTACTATTCTACCGTACTTAATGCAACAGTATGATTAAAGAACAATAGAACTACTTTGTGACCTTGACAGCATGTCGATGTGCGCATCTGACTAATTTGTAACGCTTCTGTAATTTTTGGTTTTACACCTACATAATTATTCTACAATGTGTGGTATTATGAGGTCAAGTGCTATTTGCATTGTACACTCTAAAGTATCATGTGCGCAATACAAGAATACCTCATTTGTGCGCAGGCGTACCTTGTAGAAAATCAGTGAGAGAGAGCAATGGCTAACAGGGGCTCTCTTTTGTCCGCATTTTAGCATGAAACCGTCGTTAGTATTGTTTTGTAAATGTTGTCTCTGAGAAAGAGGTTGGCTTATTTCAAAATGACTTTATTTGTGCAATGATTTGTTAAAAACTAAAGATAATTATTTTAAAATGAGAATAATTTAAGAATTTTTGTATAAAAATAAAGAAAAGACACACAATCAAATAAAATAAAATGGAAAACGGTGTTTTGAGATATAGCAGATTATGAATATTAGAAAAACACTTTAATTTATTAACGTTGACATCTTGATTTAGAAGTACTCCCGACAGTACTCTCCTAGAACCTATAGAATGGCAGGTGTGTAAATTTTTAACGGACGTAAAAGAAGGTTCTCAATTCATCAATTAAATAATTTTATTATAAGCAACCACGCAAGCCTAGACTATTTAGTTAGTCTGCCAGTTTTTTAAATTGTTTTATTTTTTTTAAACGATATATGGTATTTAGCTTGAATTTGGTCCCATGGATAATTCAAATTTGAAAATTATTTTTCTATTGGTTAATGCATACCTTGTAGTTGATCCTACGGAAATATGGAAAAAAACTTAACCATTATTCATTGACTCCAAAGTATAATCTCCCATAATCCATCACCACGTAATTCGATTGAGATTATTTAATAGACAGATGTACTTCGCACTATGACCCCACATAAAATTTAGAGATACAAAACAGCAATGATTACTATCAGAGTGAAAAATAGTTGTAGTTTACTGTAAAGTAAGTGACACAAAAAAGTTGGAAAAAATTTAAGTATGGTGTATTAAGCACCTGAGGCGTATAAAAGATTTAACGCTTAGTAAGTAAATAACAAATAATACTTTTTTGCTTTTTAATTTTTTGGCGGGTTAAACTTTTTCTTTTTGAGTTTTTATGGGATAAGAAGTCCAAGTTAACTATTGGTGATGTCTTACAGGAATTCCGTAGAATCCATCTTCTTTCAGATTTGTAGTTGTAGTCTCGTATTAAAACCATTAAAGTTTTTATATTTAACATTATATTTCCTACGCGCTTATTAACTGAAGAAGAATTTCCATTAAATTTGGGGTTAAGTTTCTTTATTTATATGATATGATGCTATTAATATAATGCCCTATTTACAATAATATAATTTTTTTTAAATACTTTTACTTAAATTCTACAAACAATAATTGTTATTACAGCTAATTTGGCATATTTGGACACTGTGCTGTCGCCATGTACTGCTGCTGATAATAAAGAATTTGCTGTGCTCGTTGAATATCAGTTTCAGTTGGAAAATATACTGCCAAAAGCGCATCAGGATGGCTTATGGGTATGCCATGAACTATGGCTTCCGCTGGAAGGCTGTTGAGACCAGGACCATTATGTGGTCCAGTTAGTTGATGCTGATTAACTGAAGAGCTCAATGTCCAGTGGTCGCCTCGCCCTGTTTCGCCTGGTTCACGCTTGAGTAGAGTAAATTTATCGTTTATAGTTAGAGTCTGGCGCACTTGGTTCTGCCATGACGGCTGATCTCTCCGATAATATGGAAAATTCTCCGTTATCCAATTCACTATAGCATTCAACTTTAGTTTTTGTTGTGGGCTTCTTACTATAGCCATGGTTATTAGTTGAGGAAATGTATAACCTGGTCGTTCAACTGCAGGTTGCGGGTGTGCTTGCTCGCTTGCGTCAGCCTCTTTGGACAATAGGGCGTCGATGGAGAAATCTGTTACGGACGGCATGACTTTATTTTTCTCTATTTAAGTCTCAAATTTGCGAACACTTCAAACTGAATTATTTGCACAGCTGTAGAGGGCAATCTTAAATACTTGACTGATGACTTATCCTCAAATGTCACTCGTATTTATATCACAAAGTCCCTCATATTTGGTCAGCATTTTAATCTTTTTGTGTTCAAGCAGTTGCAAAACATTGTTCAAGGTATTCATAATATGAGCAAATACATTTATATGGAAAAACTGATTTGAGAGTAAATATAATGCACGAAAAGGGATAATGGTAGTTAAGACCCAAATTAAATGCCATCAATTCTTTTGCAATTCTATACAGTTTTAAAACCCATTAAAATATTGAAAAGCAGAAGTAATGGCGTCTGGTTTAAACGTTATTGCTTCTTAGCTATAAACAGAACAACTAAATGCATTATCTTTGTAAGCATATTATTCTTCTAAATGGAATGAAAATTAACCTTACTATCAAAGGAGTTTTAAGATAATAGCACATTCTTGAGTTTTCACAGGATTGGCTGACATTACCATATTGTATTGGATGAACCCTTTTCTATTGGCATATAATACCTTTATTTCACAAGGAATATGACCTTGGACCCTCCATGAGGCAGATCTTTGGATTTAAAACACTTTCTCTTCTTTTCCGGGCTTCCCGTTATTGCTGCACAGACTAGATTTCAGTAATATTAAAACAAAACATAATATTGGCATACATATCTTCACAATAGTTTATTATTACTACTAGTTCAAGTGATTGAAAGTAATATGTAATCAATTAAGGAATATATTAATATGAAAAAATAAAAGTAGTTATTTACACCTCCGGTCAAAAGAGTGCTCCAGACAGTAAGTTTCTTGAAAGTACAGCTTCTCTTTAATAATTTAAGGACTCTCGGAGCCCCATATGTGACTAGTTTGTTTAGTTATCTGTCCCCCGAATGAGGAGAAATTGTAGTTGTTAATTATTGCTTGTTGTTCAAGCACCTATTCGACGTATGTATGGCATTGTGAATTGTCAGTTTTTATGTGAGCTGGATTTTCTATGGATGTAGATGTAAGTCCAAATGCAAAATACACATTAATTTGCCATAAGAAAGTCCCAGCTGTTGAGGATCACGGGTGATGTACACATTCTGGTATTCTGATACTCTTACTTACAGTGGTGATATTTGCGATGGAGTGAGCAAAGCGACGATACACTGACATCACAAGATCTATAACCGATCCGATCTCTACAAATTTCTTTCAAATTTTAACAATTGCTTGAGTGGTAAGTATATTATAATCAGTTTAACGTTCTCTTAAAGAACGAAACGTGCCCACTTGCGAATAAAATTTTTTGCAGAATATTAGGTTTTAACAATTTCCGTCGTGCGGTTGTTAAGCGATCCGGGCTTTTAGCTAAAACAAATCATTTTTGGTGTGATAGATACGTGTAAGTTTGACAATTGTCGAAATATAGCCCTGCTCCTTTGCATCTCGAAACGGATAACTCTAAGCAATTTTGTTCGCCCATAAACACTTTTACTAAAAAAAATCGCTCTAAATAAGCAACTATAAAGCACTCCCCTTTCCTATTTTTTATATGCCACACTTACCATATCATTCAATATGAATTAATACATATGCAAATATACTAGAATGTAGTTTTAAAACCGAGGTTTATGATGTGTAGAAGTATGGTCTTAGTACTTCCATTATTTTATAAATATTAACGACTTTGAAAAGTAAATTGCCTGGCTTCGAAAAGGGCTGCTTAGAATTGAATTAAAATATTTTTAAATGAAAATTAATCAAAATTTGTGACCAAAAAACCTAAATTAAACTGAATTAGTGGCTCCTCATAAAAACCGTCAGCCGTTTGGAGGCGGCTTAGTATAAACTGTAGGTCTCTCACAAATGGCAGGAGGAGATCGGCCGATAATCGTTTCAGCGCACATTTTTTGTTACTGGAACCCCTGTAGACATCTCGGTGTCGCTAAGCGGGAAGCAAATTATCCATAAAATCAAGTTCGCTTTTTGCTACCTATTTCTTGTCATATATAATTATAAAGACATATCAAAACTTTATTAGAATTTTAACAGATTAATTAAAATCAACATATCATTTTTTGGTTCTCAATTTAGTTAATTTTTTTACTTAGAGTAACCTTTTAATTACTATTACAAATTATGCTTAATATTCAGTTATTAAGCTGCCAATGATAATTTGAATTTGCTGTGCTTTTTGACTATCAAAGTAAAAAAAGGACTGTTTCCAGGGGAAATGAATTGATCCCAGGACCATTATGCGATACATTCGGAGTGTGCATGTTAACTGATGACCTCAGAACCCTGTTAAAAGCGGGTTTGCGGTAAGAGGAAAAATTTAAAGATTCGCTCGAGGGGCTGCTTCTACTTTCCCTTGTCTTCTTAGCTTATTCTCAAATCAATGGTATGTTTTGGAAGTCCCTCATTATTTAGACGGATGAGTTCAAAAATTACTTTCGAGTTGCGAAGTCAGGGTCTTTTGGTTATTCAGGGGGCTGCGTGTTCTCGTTGCCTACACTGAAGATCTTCTTCTCTCGGGAATATTTTTTGCACAGTGTAGCTGGCTTTTTATCCAGTCCTTATTTGCCCTGAGCATAAAGGCTTTGAAACAGCAAGTGCGTTTATCTGAGTAGTTACTACGGGTAGTCTAGATGTTTTTGGCACAGGAACAGCTAGAAAATTTGCCTGTACAACGTTTTGCCTAAGCTCCCTTTATCTCCTCTTTTTTGCCTCTCGCAAGCCTATGCAGTGGTTACACCGGGACCTGGGTTTCTAAAGAGTGGAAACATCGCCTTAGCTCGGTAAACTAAAATAAATTCAATCGATACAATATAAGAAAGATCTGACCAAAGAATATTGCTAACCACGGAGTAAAATTTAGAGTTCTTTGTATTATAATTATGACATTAACATGCTTAACCGCCACAATTTGATGACAATATTTATTATTTTCCTCACGACTTTCAATTTGTGACGCTGTGACGTTAAATTTATATTCTTCCAAACCTAAATTGTAAGAAAGAAAATTTTTTTTAAATGAATATGAACCAAATTTTATTTTTCATATTAATAGTATTAAAAGTTTATAAGTATGGTAGCCGAAAAAATGCTTAATTTTGAAGCAAGTGTTAAGATTTATGTCCTTTCTCTAAGAACTAGGCCGCCAGATGTAACCTTAAAATATTTTCCATCAACTAAACATTAATTTTTAAGAAAGAGGTTTATTAAAAATTCCTTCCTTAGTATAGTTTTACATTAAAGCTAGTTTAGTAACACAGCTCTCCAACATTTTCTTATTATCCATAACCACTAATATGTTATTTATACTAGTATGTGTTCTGCCTGCACTTGCTCATTGAAAAGTTTCAAATTAAAAATTAAAAAAAAAAAATAACTAGTTAGATACGTAGGCTGCATATATAGGTCTGGCCTAGGCAATACTAAGTGTTGCCAGGTGCAATCTGACATTTTTTAGCATCACATCACTCAGAACGTTTTGTCATGTAATCGTGAATAGTTTTATTTACAGGGAGTTAAAAAATTCATCTCGGCCAAAAAATGGAATTAACTCGTGAACATTTTCTTGCGATCATTTTTCACAACTTTCGACGTGGATTATCACGACAAGAGTGCATCGATGAACTAAAATCGTTGTATGGCTATGAAGCACCATCCTATAGCACTGTGAAAAACTGGTACAACGAATTCAATCGTGGCCGACGCTCGCTCAAAGACGAATTCCGTGAAGGTCCTCCAAAAACAGCCGTTGGGCCAGAAAACATCGATGCCGTACGTGAACTAATAATGCTAGACCATCATGTAACATACCTTCAGATAGAGGCATGCCTATGCATTTTTCCCACCAGCACACATTCGATATTGCAGGAACACCTGGCCGTAAAAAAGGTTTGTTCTCGTTGGATCCCGCACAATTTGACAATCGCTCAAAAAAAGGCTCGTATGGATTGGTGTAAAGAAATGCTGAAAAAATACGATCGCGGTGCTTCAAAAGACGTTTATAAGATCACCACAAGTGACGAATCATGGATTTATGCGTATGAGCCCGAAACAAAACGGCAATCGACCGTGTGGGTCTTCCAAGGCGAGCCAAATCCACAAAAAAACCATTTTCGTTGATAAATATTCGTATTTTCATTATTAGGCCAGAAATATATATAACAACCCACATAATTTTACGAAAATTTAAAAATAATAAATAATAAGACACCAGGACGGACAATTATCAAACAATATTTTTATTAAGACCAACTTAAGCTTGGTAGCTCAATAACACATCACACAACAAAAAAAAAAATTAATCAAAAACAAATACAGTGGCGGACTAAAGTCTACATACGACCCCTTTTTTTGGAATCCCTACCGTCCCATAGTTTTTACAGGAAAAGTATTGATGTAGTCTTGCTTTGAATTTAATTGTAAGACAAAACCGAAAATTTCATATTTGTTCAACATTAACTTTCAATGTTATTAACAAAAAACTCAAAAAAGCCGTTGACAAAAGTGAACATACGTTTCATTAATTTGTTTCGTTTATTACTTCAGCTATTGTTTTCAGCGGTCAAGTACCGTTTTTTTTTTCTTTCTATACTTTTCTTGGTATTTGGCTTTATCTTTATTGTTTTCCATCATTTGAAAAAAGAAATACAATCGCGAAAATGTCGTCAGGAACGGAAATCCCGGTGGCTGTGCAAAAATTGATTATAAAACACAGAAATGATAAGAAAACGTTCGGCAAAATAGCTAAATTGTTAAATTTAAGAAAAGCGACGGTGCAAACAATTTATAAAAACTTGCAGAATCGGGCTCGTTCGAGAGTAAGCCGCGAAGTGGCCGTCCAAAGAAGCTTACCCATAGGGACATCTCTTTCATCCGTAATAAAGTAAGCCAAAATTCCAAGGTACATGCTACCAATTTGGCCCAGAAGCTAGCGAAATGATCCCAAATTGTTGTGCACTTACGCACAATAACAAGAACTCTTAACAACGAAGGATTCTACAGCAGAACTCCTCGCAAGAAGCCTCTCATAAGCGAGAAAAACCGCGCACATCGGTTGGAGTTCGCTAAAAAGCATCTAAAGAAGGATCATGAGTTCTGGAAAAGCGTGCTATTTACGGATGAGTCAAAATATAACATATTTGGATGCGATGGCAGAGCAAAAGTTTGGAGAAAACCCATTACTGCCATGGATCCCAGGCACCTTATTTCGACCTTAAAGCATGGTGGTGGGAGTGTCATGGATTGGAGAGCAGTTGCAGCGTCTGGGGTGGGCAAATTGGTCTTTATTGAAGGAAATATGGATCGCTTCGAGTATAAGACCATATTGGAAAATAATTTGAAGTTATCTGTGGACAAACTGTGCCTTGGCTCGAGCTGGATCTTTCTACAGGATAATGATCCTAAGCACACAGCGCAAATTGTAAAGGATTGGCTGCTGCATTATGCTCCGCGGCAGTTGCACTCATCATCACAAAGCCCGGAATTGAATATTACATAGCACGTATGGAAAATATTGGAGCGGAAAATTCGAAAACACCCTATAAGTAATGCATCAAAGCTCAGAGAGAAACTTCAAGAAGAGTGGCAAAACATTACAGGAGAAGAGCTGGAAAATTTGGTTTTTTTCAATGTTAGACGCTTGCAAGCGGTGATCGATGCGCATGATGGCCCAACAAAATATTACCTTAGTTATTAAAATTAATATGATTACCTAGAATAGCTAAGCAAAAAATCGTATGTTCACTTTTGTCAGTGCCTTTTTTCAATTTTTTGTTAATAACTTTGAAAGTTAATGTTGAATAAATGAGAAATTTTAGTTTTTGTTATATACTTGAATTTAAAACAAAACTGCATCATTATTTTTTCTGTGAAAGCTATAGGACGGGTTGAATTCCCAAAAAATGGATCGTATGTAGACTTTAGTCCGCCACTGTACATTTATGATGACGAAAATGTTTTCACGCAATCAAAAAATACCCATTCCTTATTTGCTTTTCACCTTAAGTACACATTGTCACACCAATAAGTATACTCTTCGAATTAAAAAAAAAAATTAAAACAAAATAAGTAAAAAAGTTGTTGCAATTAATTCGAACATTCGCCCAAAACTATGCATCATTTATGCTCACTGTAAGTAGAGAATTGTTTACCACTTTTGTTCAGCTTTTCTCGAGATTATTACTAAAAACATTCATGAGAAAATGTCAAAATTTAACGAATTTTTTATTTTGATGAAATTTTTAGTTTTTCTAAAATGTCTCGAAAAAACTATAAATTTCCATCTTCTTAACGCAGATGCTATATTGTGAGTATTATGTTGTCTGAATGATCAGTTGTAGTAGGCTACGTATATTATATAGCCGGAGAGCCATCCGCAACACATGACAAAATTACTAAAGAATATTATATACTTTTAATTTACAAGACAACCGGCCGGGGCTGAATAGAAGAGAAAAGAGGCGCTGCTGCTATATGATATTATAGATTGGATAAGTAAAACTAACCGTTATACCTAAAAGAAGAGAACAGGTGGTTGAGTCAAGTGGGATGCACGTGCTCTTTGGGATTGAGACGATCAGATATGGGGTCACGTATCATGGGATGCGGGGCACAGTGGCTCCTGAGAATTATCTACCAAGTGATCCCACTGCTGCCCCGCACGCTACATCTGTCGACGAAGCCATGACGTATGGTATTCCTTATTCACAACCACAGGCCGATGTTGCAGTATATTTTCTTAAGCCGTAGGACCTTGGAAGATTTCGCGCAGAAGCGATGGTGGAGGGTACTATGCAAGTAAGAAGGAGTCCATATATAGATAAAAAGAGCTAATAATGATGGTAATAACCAACTGTCTCCATGAGCTCTGCTCAAATAACAACGTTATCGGCACTTGTAAGAATTTGTTCTGAATTTGCCTGTGTTGAATGGGGGCTGAATTTTGGTTTTGTTATGAAGATATTCGATATTACCAATTTTAGTTATTTGCACATATATGGACAGTAGTAAATGTGCTATAATGGGCTAACCCAGGAGGCGATAGGAGCATATTAGGTAATCGCCTCACAAGGAAAAGGGCTTCGAAATGATTTTAAGGATTAATATCTGTAGAATCTGGTTAAACATAATCCTGATATGGTCATATGCTTGTAGCACGCGTGTTGAATATTTTCTTTATTACTGCAGTTAAAATATTTTAATAATTGAAAAAAAAATAAAAAAACCCTGCAAATTACCTCGAAACTATAGTTCATTTTTTAAAATCGTTATTACTTTGAATTTTTTTTTGAAATTCAAGGTTCAGTCTAATGAAAACCTTAATCACTTAACATACTTTCAGGCGTTGTACTCGTATGTACTCAAGATTTATTTATTTTGGTTTACTATAAGACGAACCGGAGGGTAGAAATCCATCACAAACATATTTAGATTCGATTAGTAAGGAAAAATGTTGCAAACTTCACTTATTTTATAGAACGAATAAAAAAAAAATTAATAAACAATTACCGAACAGAACGGAGAAACTGGCAGGGTCAAGTGCGACGTAGATTAATCCATTACGACTGCTTTGTGGTATGGGAATGTCCAAGACTGGACGTGGGAAATTGTAGATGATGGCTCCTGAAGGTTACCAACCAGATAATCCCATTGGTGCACCTCATGTTGATTTCGTCGGCGAAACCATAAGGTATAACTTTCCTTCAGAAAATCCACAGGCCAGCGTTGCAGAAAAAGTGGTGGTGGACCACCCTTTGCAAGCAAAACTGAATCCAAATTTTGAAACCAATCGTTCAGTTCTCAGAATAACAAATTCTCGTGGCTAATCATGGATAATATCATCACAGAGCTCCACGTCATCAGCTCTGGTCCTGGAACCTAATTATGCATTTAAGGATCTAATAAAGATGAACTCAAAAGGCGCCGCCGTCAAATGATATTATAAATTGGATAAGCAGAAACTTCTGCTTTACGGACGAGATGTATGTGTGTGTGGCAAAAACAAATAATAAAAAAACATATTAACTTAGAAATCATTTTACGAAAATTATGAAATAATTAAAATCAACTTTATCTTGGTAGCTTAATAACACGTCACAAAACAGAAATGAAAATTTAATCTAGGAACAAATGCTTTTATGATGACGAAAATATTTTCACGCATTCAAAATAAACCCATTTCTCATTTGCTTTTCACTTTAAGTACACATTGTGACAGCAATAATTATACTCTTCGTATAACAATAGAAAATTAATTATAAAATAAGTAAAATAAATGTTGCAATTAAATCGAAGATGCGCCCAAAACTATGCACCATATTTCCTCAACTTTAGTAAAGAATTTATAACTTTTGTTTAGCTTTTCTCGAGATTATTACTAAAAACATAAAACATACATGTGAAAATGCAAGAAATTAAAGAATTATTTATTTGTGTATAGAATTTCTATTTTTTCTAAAATGTCTCGAAAAAGCTTTAAATACACTCCTTTCGCAGAGCTAATAATCATTTACAATTCGATTTGAGCCCATCGTGACTTACCAGTTAGGTGTCTCAGTTGGTGATCTTAATGAACCACAATGACTGGATGTTCGATATTTCTACCCACAGAAATAGCTATATGATTAGTATTAGAAGATGTTGACACAATTTGCTAAGAATTTTTAGTTATTTACTTTTGAGATCAAAACGTTCTTTTGTTATAACACTATAACTCTTTACGAAAATTGTTACTTTCTTAAGAAATCTCTGATAAAATATAATCTAATCATATACCTTATTTTATATACAATGTCGATATACTTTTTTAGTTGTGATTAATTAATTCTTTTATCTGCTTATTCGTAAAATCCATCGTTTAAAGCACAAACATTTGCAATGTACAACAAATTTTATATAGACTGAATTTATTACCCTCAATGTGAAAAAAGTAGTAGTTTATCGAAAATTGAGTGATATAGAAAAGGGGAAAAATGGTGTATAATGAATTGACTATATTAAGGTAAAAACAATATTTAAGGTATGCTTATAAAAGTTTAAGAATTTATTTTTTAAGGTTAAATGACAAAAATTGTTATTCCATTATGTTTTGAATTTTTTTGGCTGCTTAAATTTTTCTTTTCAAGATTTTATCTTAATAAGTTATAGTTAATTATAGGTGACGTCTTACCGCATTTCACTTGAAGCCCTTTGTCTTTCGGATTTGCAGGTGACCTGTTGACCCCATGACCATTATGTGGTGCATTTCGTTGTTGCAGGTAAATTTATGAACTCAATTTCCAATAATCGCTTCGCCCTGGTTAGTCTGCCTCACGCTTAAGTAGACTAAAAATTTGTAGATAGAGTGTGGCGTAATTGGTTCTGACATGACACTGTCCTTAAGATTGCCATGCCACCAGTAACAGATTTCTCCATCGAAGCTTTACTTTCCAAAGAGACTGGTGCAGACGAGCAAGCAGAAGCGCAACCCACAGTGGAAAATCCAAATGATGAGAATCTACAAGGACCAGGCTATACCTACCATCAACTGATAACCATGGCAATAGTAAGAAGCCCACAACAGAAACTAAAGTTGAATGCTATAGTAAAATGGATAACGGAGAATTTACCATATAAATACCACCGACTTCAATGAAGTAATCATTAGTGGAATCGTAGATCTTGTCGATATTTCAAGAAAGATTCTTAAAATTATTTTTCGTCTTCAAAAGTAAATTAAATTTCACAAAAAAAAAATGAATCCAGCTTTCGAATATAAAATTCCATCCGCAACATACTTGGTGTAGATGATGATACTGATCCTTCGCCAACACCACCGAATTCTGATGACTCAATGTCACCACACTGCTCACCACCTCGATTCAGCTGGCTAGTTATACGGTTAAAGCATTATATCGACAATAGCAACAGCCATCATAAGACGCTCCCACTTTGTGCTATTGTGAACAGGATTACTCTAGACATTCCTTACGACCGGAAAGAGGATTCCGGCTGGCAGTGTCAGGTGCGACATACCCTAAGCACAAACGGGAGCTTTCTGAAGTTGAATCGTGTTATGGGTGTCAGTCAGAAATGCTCTATAACCCATGAGCCCTCACTAAGCGACCAGTTCTATACATCTGGTTACTGCGACTGCTGCGAATAATATGAATAAAATTTGCGTCTGCAATTTTAATTTATACTAAAATTAGCGGCTTTTTTGTATAAAAATATATTATTTTCATCACACAAATATTTTTTTGATAAAACTTTTATTGATTTTAAATGGTACTTATTATATAGCACTCGCCGGTCGGTAATAGCTTTCGAATGCTCAATTCGTCATACTATTAAATAAATAGTTCCATAATTTAAAAGGCGCCTTAAGGTATGCCTTCTGCATTTAAGTATTTAATGGCCTGAACTTTGACCCCTGAAAATCAAAAATAAAAAATAGAAAAAAGAACTATTCCGACAATCTTCACGTTTGCTAAGTTTTGAAAAAATAAAAAAAGGGATCATTTAAAAAGAATTAATAATCGTTTATGTTTTTTAATTATATCAGTTAAATATTTATGCTCAAGTTCGAATATCATTAAATACAAAAACAACAAACGCTAATCCGGAACAAAATCTTACATGTCTAACACTGATTGTGATCAGGTTAACCTCAACAAGATCAAATTACCCCTTCGATTTTAAAGCAGCCTTCTATTGTAGAAAAAATGGTCGCCTCTATAACTGAACTTTGCATCACATCAGAAGTTGTACGTCTGATACTGATCAACAACAAAACCTCCGTCAGAATTTGGATGAACCTCTCTGAAACGTTCGGTCCCAAACGGACTATCCATCGTCTGACTTTTTCAACCTGATGCTGGAAATAACATAAGCTGGTGAGTTAGTTATACGTTTAAAGCCTTAGTAACGATATTTAGTATTAAAAGAGCGCAGCCGGTATCTGATAGTTATTTATTTAAAGATTAGTTTGGTTAAAAGACGCACAAAATTATCTATTACATCAACAATTTTATGTGTCACAGAGAAAAAGCAAAAATTATCTGTTTTTCAGTTACTATTCTACCGTACTTAATGCAACAGTAAAACTATAGAACAATTGAAATACACTGTGTCCTTGGCAGTGGAGTGCGCGTCTGACTAATTTGTATCGCTTCTGTAATTTTTGGTTTAACACCTACATAATTATTCTTCAGTGCTTGACATTGTGAGGTCAAATACTAATTCTGTTACTCTATTTAATTACCACGTATGCAACACAACAATAATTCACTTGTGGGCAGGCGTACCTTGTAGAAAAAGAGAGGGAGAAAGTAATGGTCTGGCATTGGCTATCTTTTGTTTGCATGTTATTCATAGCATGAAACTGTCGTTAAGTGCGTTGTATGGTCTTCGTACTAGCACTGTTTTGGAAATATTGTCTTTGAGAAAGAGGTTGGCTTATTTCAAAATGACATTATTTGTGCAATGATTTGTTAAAACCTAAAATAAATTATTTTAAAATGAAAATAATTTAAGAATTTTAGTATAAAAGAGAGAGAAAAAAATAAGACTTGATCAAAATAAAATTGGAAAACGGTATTTTGAGATATAGAAGATTAAAAATATTAGAAAAACATTTTAATTTATTAACGTAGACATCTAGATTTAGAATTTCTCATGACTTTACTTTCCTAAAACCCATAGAATGTCAGGTTTCCGTGTTTAAAAATTATTTTTTTATTTTATTTGGCACCCTTTGTAGTTGATCCTACAGAAAGTTGGAAAAATTTTTTACCATTATTCATTGATTTCAATGTATAATCTCTCATAACCCATTATCAGATAGTTCGATTGGGATAATTTTATAGATAGATGTACTTCGCACTATGGTCACACATCAAATTTAAAGATAAAAACAGCAATGATTACCATCAGAGTGGAAAGTAGTTGTAGTTTACTGTAAATTAATTGACACAAAAAAGTAGGAAAAAATTTAAGTATGGTGTATTGAGCAGCTTGCGCATATTAAAAATTTTACGCTTAGTAAGGTATAGTTACACAAGTTTAAGAATATTTTATTAAGATAGGTAAATAACAATAAATACTTTTTTTTGCTTTTTATTTTTCTAGCGCGATAAAACTTTTCTTTTTGAGCTTTTATGGGATAAGAAGTTCAAGTTAACTATGGATGATGTTTTACAGGAATTCCTTTTTAATCTTTCTTCTTTCCGATTTGTAGTAGTAGTCTAGTAATAAAAACAGTAAAGTCTTTATATTTCGTATTCCATTTTCTACCTACTTATTAACTGCAAAGAAGAATTTCCATTAAATTTGGGGTTAAGTTTCTTTATTTATATGATATGATGCTATTAATATAATGCCCTATTTACAATAATATAATTTTTTTGGATCCTTTTACATAAATTCTATAAATAATAATTTTTATTACAGCTAATTGGCATATTTGGATACTGTGCTGTCGCCATGTACTGCTGCTGATAATAATGAATTTGCTGTGCTCGTTGAATATCAGTCGCAGTGGGAAAATATACTGCCAAAAGCGCATCAGGATGGCTCATGGGTATGCCATGAACTATGGCTTCCGCTGGAAGGCTGTTGAGCCCAGGACCATTATTTGGTGCAGTTAGTTGATGCTGATTAACTGAAGAGCTCAATGTCCAGTAGTCGCCTCGCCCTGTTTCGCCTGGTTCACGCTTGAGTAGAGTAAATTTATCGTTTATAGTTAGAGTCTGGCGCACTTGGTTCTGCCATGACGGTTGATCTTGCCGATAATATGGAAAATTCTCCGTAATCCATTTCACTATAGCACTTAACTTTAGTTTCTGTTGTGGGCTTCTTACTATTGCCATGGTTATTAGTTGAGGAAATGTATAACTTGGTCGTTCAACTGCAGGTTGCGGGTGTGCTTGCTCGTTTGCGTCAGTCTCTTTGGACAATAGGGCGTCGATGGAGAAATCTGTTACGGACGGCATGACTTTATTATTCTCTATTTAAGTCTCAAATTTGCGAACACTTCAAACTGAATTATTTACACAGCTGTAGAGGGCAATCTTAAATACTTGACTGATGACTTATCCTCAAATGTCACTCGTATTTATATCACAAAGTCCCTCATATTTGGTCAGCATTTTAATCTTTTTGTGTTCAAGCAGTTGCAAAACATTGTTCAAGGTATTCATAATATGAACAAATACATTTAAACGGAAAAACTAATTTGATTTTAAATATAATGGACGAAAAGGGATAATGGTAGTTAAGACCAAAATAAAATCGCAACAATTCGTTTGCAACTCTATACAGTTTTAAAACCCATTAAAATATTGAAAAGCAGAAGAAATGGCGTCTGGTTTAAGCTTTACTGCTTCTGAGGAATAAACAAAGCAACTAACTGGATTATCTTTGTATGTAGATTATTCTTCTAAATGGAATGAAGATTAACCTGATAACAACAACAATAGAATAAGCATGTTGTTTTGCAAGACACCTTTCTCTAGAAGCATACAAAAGGCTTTGCTTCACAAAGAACATGACCATGGATGCTCCCTAATGTTAAATTTTGCATTCTCAATTATGTATTCCTTTTGCTAAGCTTCCCTTTATTGCTGCACAGTGTGGTTCTCAGTAATATTATATTGAAAAAAGCTAGCATACATATTTATTAAATAAATATTTTGTACTCAATCAATTGTAAATAAATTGAAAAATTATTAAATTTTTACACAATAATAAATATATATAAATTAATTTTATATAAATGAAATTAAATTTAAGTTAGTAAAACTGAAAAGATAAAATCTGATGAAAAGATAAAATAAAAGATAAAATAAAATAATATAAACTAAAAACTGGCAGAATCAAGTGCAACGTGGATTAAGCTTACACGACTGCTTTGTGGGATTGGAACGTCCAAAGAATCTCCGGGGACGTGGAAAATTATGGGTAGTGGCTCCTGAAGGTTACAAGCCAGGTGATGCCATTGGTGCATCTCATGTTGAATTTGTTGGTGGAGCCATGCGGTATGACTTTCCTTCTGCACCTCCACAGGACGTTGTTGCAGAAGAAGGGGTGGTGGATTACCCTATGCAAGCAGAAATGAATTCTAATTTCGAAATCAATCATTCAGTCCCCAGTTTAACAAATTCTGATGGGTCAATATCACCACAGAGTTCCACGTCATCAGCTCCGATTCAGCGGCCCAATTATACATATGAAGAGCTAATAACGATGGCAATAAACAGTAGTCCTCAAAAGAAGCTTCCGACGTGTGATATTATAGATTGGATAAGTAGAAATTTTCCCTATTACCGAAAAGATATGAAATACTGGCAAAACGCAGTGCGAAAAACATTAAGCGCAAACAAATGCTTTTTGGGAATGAGTCGACGAGATGAAGGCCCGGGAAATACGCTTTTGTGGACAGTGGTTCCTGGAAATTATGAGCCAGGCAATACCACGCCGGAGGAGCTCAACAAATTACAGGCAGAAGCGATGGCGCCAGATGTTTTGCAAGTAAAAAATAATTCACGTTTCGAACCCAACCGGTCAGAACCAAATACAACAAATTCTGATGGCTCAAAGTTACCTCAGAACTCCAGCTCTCCAACTCCGATTCAGAAGCCCAATTATACATATGAAGAGTTAATAACGATGGCAATAAGCAGTAGGGCTGAACAGATGCTGCCGGTATGTGATATTATTGATTGGATAAGTAGAAACTATCCGTATTACCGAAGAGATGAGCAAGACTGGCAAGATCAAGTGCGAGAAATCTTACGGAAAACTTTTTTGAATTTGACATTCTAGCGGAGGATCCGAGACTTGGGAATTTATGGGCAGTGCCACCTACACTGGAGGAGCTTAGGGGATTACAGGCAGAGGCAGTTGTTGGGGTCACTACGATGGCAACTGTACCCGCAACTGAAGGTGCTCTGCACCACCAACCTGAAGGCATGCTCTACCAAAAGCAACAAGACGAGCTTGAAATTAAAATTAATTTGGCCAAAAAAAATTTATTTTCGTCATTCCAACTAAATTATCGTAAAAGTAGTAAAGCATTTCAGTTTTCTTTGTTATTGTTAAATGAAACTGTTGTTCGGTGGAATAATAGATTTTAAAATACTAGAACTTCGACACAACAATCACGATTTCGTGAAAAAATTTATAAATATATGTACAAACTAATAGAATTTAAGACCAAAACCTGTCTTGTCTTTCGAAGATTCTTTGACTCGATTAATCAGATATCATCGTCGTCTACGTTTGCGCATCAAATAAGGGAACGACCTTAGACTTCTACAGTTATGTGAGCCGTGAGAGGAATTGTTGGATTAATTCTTGATACTTTTTTAGATTTTTAATTTCTGTACGTTCAGAGTTCAGGCCATTGGATACTTTAATGCAGATGGCATACATTTAGGCGCCTCTTATTTAAAGATTTATATGTTTAATAATATTTATGACGAAAGGGGTATTCGAAGGCTTTTTGGGACCAATGTCGAAAGTCTCATGTAGTTCGAAGGTTGGGAGTAATAATAACTTATGAAGAATAGTCTTTAAGCGAAATCAACATTATAATTTATCCATCACATATAAATTAATACGGCATCATCCCGTGGATGGCCAAGATTAGAGGATAAGTCATCAGTGGATACTCCTAAATTGTCTTTCGTAACTCTCTAAGTTATATTACCTTCAACAGTTTTGCAGATTTCATATTTTGTATTCTTTCCGAAGTGTAACTTTCACACAACTACGCATAATTTTATTAATTTAGTTCATAAAGTAAATGAACACTAAGTTATAGGAGAAGTTTCCCTATCAAGAGCTGGATCAACGGAATGACATTGCAGGTGCAGGCAAGTCGAGTACAAAAAAAAACATCAATTAATGTTTTAAAAATGGTCTCGCTCGATTAGCTCGTCTACATTGAAATTAATAAATTTATTAGGTCTTAATATTTGTTATCTTAAAAATGCGTTGTAAGGTTGCGACTAACGACGCAACATTTAAAAAAAAATAATTCCAATTTCATAAACTAAACCAAAAAAATCTGCTAGTACAAAAATATGAGCCGAAAATAATTAAAAAAGTTTAGCTGAGAGAAGTGAAAGCAACAAATAAACGAAGTATGCCAACGAGTCAAAGTATTCCAAGATATACAAATATTTTTAGGGTAAAATTATAAAAACGTAATAGAAAAAATATCCCAAAATGCAACGGCATTCTGACATTTCATCATATTCAAAATAACACTCAAGCAATTATTGTAATATTTTAACTTTTAGGTATTTTTCAGTGCTTTTGGTTTAAATTGGAGCCGAACACACTAAAATAATATAAAAGCCATTAAATGGCTTTTTTACTTCGATCTCTTAAGATATTAGAAAAAAACAAATTATGACGTATGAAAAAATCAAAGGTCAAGTGCATAAAATTATGCAAGGATCAAAGGAATAAATTCGACATGAGGAGGAGTTTAACATTGAAGAATATGGTTTCTTTCTAGGCGAAAGTAGTTCAAATAAAAGTTTTCGCACCATGTTGGGCCTAAATTTTAATTTTTTTCTTTTAATAATATATTAAATTTTTTGAACATTTAAAATTTAAATTAGAAACCACTCAGCGAACCAAATGTGGGAATTGAAGTTGATCTCTACTATAGCATGGGGATAATAACTTGCAACAGGGCAAATATCTTATAATAACACTAAACCCTAAACCATAAAACGTAATGAATAAAGGATATTTAGACTGAGTACACGTTAGTTTAGCACATGGGTATGCTGGATTCAAGCGAGATGCTTTCAATTACAGAATTACACGGTGTGTCCCAAAAATAACCGAACTTTTTGGATATAAAATAAAATACATCTTTGAAAGTTATTATTTGTTCAAAATAGGTTCCATTTGACTCAACACAACGTTTGGAACGATCAACCAGTGCATGCATAGATTTTTTTATGTCATTTATAGAAATGTTCTTCAGTACCTCGGTTACGGCTGCTTGAATGGCTGGGATAGCATCATAAAATGCTCCCTTCATCTTAGTTTTCAGTTTTGGATATAAAAAATAATCACATGGTGATATATCAGGCGAATACGGAGGATGCTCGATGAGAGAAATCCCTTTTTTATTTGAAAAATAGTTCACTTTTTTGGTCTTGTGAGGTGGGGCCTTATCGTGCAATAAAATCAGCTGTTTTCCTGCTGGATATTCTGGTCTAACACGACCGATTCTTTTCCACAAACGATGTAAAACACCTAAATAGTATTTTCCATTAACAGTTTGACCTTCTGGAACAAATTCCTTGCGGACAATACCCTTTGAATCATAAAAAGTAATCAACATTGTCTTGATTCGAGACTTCTGAAAACGCAATTTTTTTGGTTTTTTTCAGCAGTTTCAATAATGTCTTTGCAATGCTCCACGCGAGCGATTTTTTGGTCGTCATTTAATTCATGTGGAACAAATCGCGCACAGACCTTTCTTTTCCCCAAATCTTCAGTTATAATTCTCCAAATAGTGTTTTTATTCGTTTTCAATTCTTCAGCCAACATTCTCGTAGTAAAATTTGCATCGATACCAATGATTTCACGGACTTTTTCCACCAGTTCAGCACGATTACTAGTTTCTGAACGTCCTGCTCTAAGGTCGTCATTTAAACCCTCACGACCATTTTTAAATAGTGTAAACCACGTATAAACATGCGTACGACTCATACAATCATCACAATAAACTTTTTTCTTTAATTCGTATGTCTCAGCAAATTTTTTACAAGTTTGACACAAAATTTTATATTCGCTCTTTGTTCCATTTTATTTTTGAACCATTGGTTTTATTGAAATGGCTGTCACTTTTAAATCTAATGCGAAATATTACAAAATTAGTTTTCTCCTTCAAAAGTAAATTTATTTCATAAGAAGAATTAATCCAGCTTTCGAATCTAAACATTCCATCCGCAACATACTTGACATCCGTGATGATACTGAAGCTCCGCCAACACCACCGAATTCTGATAGCTCAATGTCACCACACTGCTCAGCACCTCCGATTCAGCGGCCTAATCATACATTTAAAGCATTGATATCGATGGCAAAAGGCAATAGCCTTCATAAGATGCTCCCACTCTGTGCTACTGCGGACTGGATTAGTCTAAACTTTCCTTACTACCGGAAAGAAGATTCCCGCTGGTAGTGTCAGGTGCGATATACACTGAGCACAAATAGGAGCTTTCTAAAATTGGATCGTCAAATGAGTCATCCGGGGCGTAAAAACTTTAGGGCAGTCGTGCCTGATGATTACCAATTAGGAGTTCCCATTGCCGTGCCGCACGCAGACTTGCTCACCGAAGGTATTGCTTTTAATCATCCTCAGGCTGAGGGTGCTGTGTATTTTCCTACACCGGAGGAAACTAGAACACACGTAGCAGCAGTGGCGCAGCAGCAGACCGAATGTTTTCTCCACCAACAGCAACAATAGAATTATAACTTATTGTTAATTGTGATTAAAACTAATAGTTTCCAATTTTATTGAATACAGTATTTTGTTAATTTACTAGAAAAAATTGTATATAAAATTTTTGTTATACATATTAACAAGTTGAGGGCAAATTATAATGTTGCATAAACTAAAAAAGTTAAATGAAAGAGGGAAAGCAAAAATTATCTATTTTGTAAGTGAACAGTCAAAGAAACATTTTTAATATTCGGTGGGTATGTCTTCTCCGGTCCTAGGTTTAAGTGCAAACATAGGTAAATATTTCGAAACTTCCCTCGATCTACAGAAAACGTTTAGAATCACAAACTAAGTATACCACGCAATAAGAGTTATTAAGCATTGATATTGGTTGGGTCTTCCTACTAAACCTTTTTCTTGTAGTTACTATCCTACCGTACTTAATGCATCAGTATGATAAAGGAACAATAGAACCACTATGTGACCTTGACAGCATGTCGATGTGCGCATCTGAATAATTTGTACCGCTAATGTAATTTTTGGTTTTACACCTACATAATTATTCTTCAATGTATGGTATTATGAGGTCAAGTGCTATTTGCATTGCACACTCTAAAGTATCATGTGCGCAATACAAGAATACCTCACTTGTGCGCAGGCGTACCTTGTAGAAAATCAGTGAGAGAGACCAATGGCTGGCAGGGCTCTCTTTTGTCCGCATGTTAGCAGGAAACCGTCGTTAGTATTGTTTTGTAAATATTGTCTCTGAGAAAGAGGTTGGCTTACTTCAAAATGACATTATTTGTGCAATGATTTGTTAAAAACTAAAGATAATTATTTTAAAATGAGAATAATTTAAGAATTTTAGTATAAAAATAAAGAAAAAAAGACACAATCAAATAAAATAAAATGGAAAACGGTGTTTTGAGATATAGCAGATTATGAATATTAGAAAAACACTTTAATTTATTAACGTTGACATCTTGATTTAGAAGTGCTCCCGACAGTACTTTCCGAGAGCCTATAGAATGGCAGGTGGGTAAATTTTTGAACGGTTTTTAATTTGTTTTATTTTTTTTTTAAACGATATATGGTATTTAGCTTTAATTTGGTCCCATCGATAATTCAAATTTAAAAATTATTTTTCTATTGGTTAATGCATACCTTGTAGTTGATCCTACGCAAATATAGCAACAAATTTAACCATTATTCATTGACTCCAAAGTATAATCTCCCATAATCCATCACCTCGTAATTCGATTGGGATAATTTTATAGATAGATGTACTTCGCAATATGACCCCACATAAAATTTAGAGATACAAAACAGCAATGATTACTATCAGAGTGAAAAATAGTTGTAGTTTACTGTAAAGTAAGTGACACAAAAAAGTTGGAAAAAATTTAAGTATGGTGTATTGAACAGCTTGGGCATATTAAAAATTATACGCTTAGTAAGGTATAGTTACACAAGCTTAAGAATATTTTATTAATGTAAGTAAATAACAATAAATTCTTTTTTTTTGCTTTTTATTTTCTAGCGGGATAAAACTTTTCTTTTTAAGTTTTTATGGGATAAGAAGTTCAAGTTAACTATGGGTGTTGTCTAAAAGGAATTCCCTTAGAATCCTTTTCCTTTCGGATTTACAGTTGATAAGTAGTCTCGTATTTAAAACATTAAAACCGTTATATTTATAATTCTATTTCCTACCCACACTTATTAACTGAAAAGAGGAATTTCCATGAAATTTGCGGTTAAGTTTCTTTATTTATATGATACTATTAATATAATTTTTTAATATTATTTTCTTTTAAATACTTTTACATAAATTCTATAAATAATAATTGTTATTACATCTGATTTGGCATATTTGGATACTGTGCTGTCGCCATGTACTGCTGCTGATAATAATGAATTTGTTGTGCTCGTTGAATATCAGTTTCAGTTGGAAAATAGACTGCCAAAAGCGCATCAGGATGGCTCATGGGTATGCCATGAACTATGGCTTCCGCTGGAAGGCCGTTGAGCCCAGGACCATTATGTGGTGCAATTAGTTGATGCTGATTAACTGAAGAGCCCAATGTCCAGTAGTCGCCTCGCCCTGTTTCGCCTGGCTCACGCTTAAGTAGAGTAAATTTATCGTTTATAGTTAGAGTCTGGCGCACTTGGTTCTGCCATGACGGTTTATCTTTCCGATAATATGGAAAATTCTCCGCTATCCATTGTACTATAGCATTCAACTTTAGTTTTTGTTGTGGGCTTCTTACTATTGCCATGGTTATTAGTTGAGGAAATGTATAACCTGGTCGTTCAACTGCAGGTTGCGGGTGTGCTTGCTCGCTTGCGTCAGCCTCTTTGGACAATAGGGCGTCGATGGAGAAATCTGTTACGGACGGCATGACTTTATTTTTCTCTATTTAAGTCTCAAATTCGCGAACACTTCAAACTGAATTATTTATACAGCCGTAGGGGCAATCTTAAAGACTTGACTGATGACTTATACTCAAATGTCACTCGTATTTATACCACAGAGTCCTCATATTTGGTCAGCATGTTAATCTTCCTTACCGTAATGTGTTCAAGTAGTTGCAAAACATTGTTCAAGGTATTCATAATATGAACAAATACATTTAAACGGAAAAACTAAATTGAGCCTAAATATAATTCACCAAAAAGGGATAATGGTAGTTAAGACCAAAGTTAAATCGCAACAATTCGTTTGCAATTCTATACAGTTTTAAAACCCATTGAAATATTGAAAAGCTGAAGCCAATGCGTCTGGTTTAATCTTTATTGCTTCTGAGGAATAAACAAAGCAACTAACTGGATTATCTTTGTATGTAGATTATTCTTCTAAATGGAATGAAGATTAACCTTACTAACAAAGGAGTTTTAAGGTAATAGCACAGTCTTGAGTTTTCACAGGATTGACTGACATTACCATATTGTTTTGGATGAACCCTTTTTGTATTGGCATAGAATAACTTTGTTTCACAAGAAATATGACCTTGGACCCTCCTTGAAGCAGATCTTTGGATTTAAAACACTTTCTCTTCTTTTCCAGACTTCCCTTTATTGCTGCACAGTATAGTTTTCAATATATTATTAAATATTAAAAAAATACATACATATATTTACCACAATTTATTATTATTATTAGCTCAAGTGGTTGAAATTAGTATGTAATCAATTAAGGAATATATTAATATAAAAAAGTAAAAGTAGTTAATTTAACAACTCCGGGCAGAAGAGTGCACCAGACAGTAAGTTTTTTGAAAGTATAGCTTCTCTTTAATAATTTAAGAACTCTCGGAACTCCACATGCAACTAGTTTGTTTAGGTATCTATCCCCCGAATGAGGAGAAATTGTAGTTGTTATTTATTGCTTGTTGGTCAAGCACCTATTCGACGTATGTACGGCATTGTGAATTGTCAGTTTTTATGTGAGCTGGATTTTATATGGATGTAATGTAAGTCCAAATGCAAAATACGCCTTAATTTGCCATAAGGAAGTTCTAGCTGTTGAGAATCAGGAGTGATATACACTTTCTGGTATTCGGATACTCCCACTTACAGCGATGATATTTGCGATGGAGTGAGCAAAGCGACGATACACTGACATTACAAGATCTATAACCGATCCGACCTCTACAAATTTCTTCCAAATTTTACCAATTGCTTGAGTGGTAAGTATATTATAATCAGTTCAACGTTCTCTTAAGCACGAAACGTGCCCACTTACGAGTCAAATTTTTGTAGTATATTAGGTTTCAACAATTTCCGTCGTGCGGTTGTTAAGCGATCCGGGCTTTTAGCTAAAACAAACCATTTTTGGTGTGATAGATATGTTTGACAATTTTCGAAATACGGCCCTGTATTTTTGCATCTCGAAATGGATAACTCTAAGCAATATTGTTCGTCCATAAGCAATTTTACTAAAAACAATCGCTCTAAATAAGCAACTATAAAGCACTCCCTTTTCCTTTTTTTATATGCCACACTTACCATATCATTCAATATGAATTAATACATATGCAAATGTACTAGAATGCAGTTTGAAAACCGAGGTTTACGATGTGCACGAGTATGGTCTTAGAACTTCCATTATTTTGGAAATATTAACGACTTCGAAAAGTCTGGCTTCGAAAAAGGGCTGCCTAGGATTGAATTAAAATATTTTTAAACGAAAATTAATCAAAATTTGTGACCAAAAAGCCTAAATTAAACTGAATTAGTGGTTCCTCATAAAAACCGTCAGCCGTTTGGAGGCGGCTTAGTATAAACTGTAGGTCCCTCAATTTGTTTGAAAAACCACAAATGGGAGGAGGAGATCGGCCGATAATCGTTTCAGCGCACAATTTTTGTTACTGGAACCCCTGTAGACATCTCGGTGTCGCTAAGCGGGAAGCAAATTATCCATACAATCAAGTTCGCTCTTTGCTACCTATTTCTTGTTATATATAATTATAAAGACATATCAAAATTGTATTAGAATTTTAACAGATTTATTAAAATCAACATATCTTTTTTTGGTTCTCAATTTAGTTAATTTTTTTACTTAGAGTAACCTTTTAATTACTATTACAAATTATGCTTAATATTCAGTTATTAAGCTGCCAATGATAATGTTGAATTTGCTGTGCTTGTTGACTATCAAGGTAAAAAAATAACTGCTTCCAGGGGAAATGAATTGATCCCAGGACCATTATGCGATACATTCGGAGTGTGCATGCTAACTGATGACCTCAGAACCCTGTTATAAAAGGGTTTGCAGTAAGAGGAAAAATAAAAGATTCGCTCGAGGGGCTGCTTCTCCTTTCCCTTGTCACCTTAGACTTTCCTCAAATCAATAGTATGTTTTGGTAGTCCCTCATTGTTAAGTCGGATGGGTTCAAAAATTACTTTCGAGTTGCAACGCTCCACTGTCAAGTCTTTGCCCATGGCCAGTTAATGCTCTTGAATCTTTGCACAGCCGCCAAATCTACCTCAGGTCAGAGCTCTTCAACTTCAACAATAGCTTTTTTAGAGAATTCCAATCACGGTGTTTTCTAGAGACCTGTAGTCAGGGCCTTTTTTGTTATTGTGCTGGGTTGTGGGTTCTCGTTGACTACACCTAAGATCTTCTTCTCTCGGGAATGCCACTAATTCTCTTAACAATTTTTCGGGTTGTTTTCCGGTCCTTATGTGCCCTGAGGGGGAGCATAAAATCTTTGAAGCAGCAAGTGCGTTTATATGAGTATTTACTACGGCTAGTCTAGAAGTTCTTGGCACAGGAACAGTGCTAGAAGATTTGCTTGTACAACGGATTGCGTTAGCTCGCTAAACTAAAATAATTTCACTGGATAAAATAGAAGAAAGATCTGACCAAAGAGTATTGCTAATCACGGAGAAAAATTAAGAGTTCTTTGTATTATTATTGTGACATTAACATGCTTAACCGCCATAATTTGATGACAATATTTCCTATTTTCCTCACGACTTTCAATTTGTGACGCTGTGACGATAAATTTATATTCTTCCAACACTAAATTGCAAGAAAGAAAATTTTTTCAAAATGTATATGATTTAAATTATAAATAAAAGATTAATATTAATAGTGTTAATAGTTTATAAGTATGGTAGCCGAAAAAATGCTTAATTTTGAAGCAAGTGTTAAGATTTAGGCCCTTTCTCTAAGAACTAGGCCGCCAGATGTAACCTTAAAATATTTTACGTCAACCAATCGTTAATATTTAAGAAAAAAGTTTATTAAAACTTCCTTTCATGGTATAATTTTACAATAAAGCTATTTTAGTAACACAGCTTTCCAACATTTTCTTATTATCCATAACCACTAATATGTTATTTATATGAATTCTGCCTGCAATTGCTCATTGAAAAGTTTTAAATTGAAAATTAAAAAAAGAAACATAACTATTGTACTTATAAATTACTTTACAAATATAAATGATAAAAAACAAAGCTAAAAGTTTATCAACAAATATATTTATTTAAAACCAACTTAAAACTGGTAGCTGATGCTGATGTGTTGCATCACACAACAGAAATTAAAATTTAATAAAAAATACATTTCTGACGACGAAAATGTTTTCACGCAATTAAAAAATACCCATTCCTTCTTTGCTTTTCACTTTAAGTACACATTGTGACACCAATAAGTATACTCTTAGAATAACAAAAAAAAAAAATAATAATAATAAAATAAGCAAAATAATTGTTGCTATTAATTCGAAGATGCGCCCAAAACTATGCATCATTTATGCTCACCCTAAGTAAAGAATTGTTTACCACTTTTGTTAAGCTTTTCTCGAGATTATTACTAAAAGATCCATGAGAAAATGTCAAAATTTAAAGAATATTTTATTATGATGGAATTTTTAGTTTTTCTAAAATGTCTCAGAAAAACTATAAATATACGCCTTTCGAAGAGTTAATAATCATTTTCATTTCGACCATCGCCGAGCTCCAGTTCAGCAACTCCGCAGAAATGGCTAACCAGGGCATATAAATGTCCAATATCCAATAATCTAATCAGATACCTTATTTTATATACAATTTCGATATTTTTTTTTAGTTGACAAAATAATAAATTCGTTTAAAGCACAACAGATTGCAATGTACAACAAATGTATTATAGACAGGGTATACATCGAAGTTTGACCTCTCATAAAATTGAAAATAAAATATTACGGTCGGTGTGAAAAAAATAGTATTTTATCGAAACCTGACTGATATAAGAAAGGTGGGAAATGATGTATGTTGTGTTGCCTAGATTAGGCTAAAAACATATAAGCAATAATTAAGGTATGCTTACAAAAGTTTAAGAATTTATATTTTATGGTTAAATAACAAAAATTGTTATTCCATTATGTTTTAAATTTTTTGGGTTGCTTAAATTTTTCTTTTCAAGATTTTATGGGATAAATTTATAATTAATTATAGAAGACGACTTTCTGGATTTCACTTGAAGCCCTTCTTCTTTCGGATTTGCAGATGATAAATAAGCTCGTATTAAAACGTTAAGGTCCTCATATTTCATATTTTTTGTTTTCTACCCGATTATTAATTGAAAAGATGAATATACTTGCAAAAACACTACAGCATGGCGCATTGGTATGCTTTTAGCTATGGGTTTCATTGGAAAGCTGTTGTCATCTTGACCATTGAAGAGCTCAATGTGCAAATATCGCCTCGCCTTGGTTCGTCAGCTTCACGCTTAAGTAGACTAAAATTCCTGTATGTAGATAGAGTGGCGTAATTGGTTCTGACATGACACTGTCCTTAAGATTGCGATGCCACCAGTAACAAATTTCTCCATCGACGCTTTACTTTCCAAAGAGACTATCGCAAACGAGCAAGCAGAAGTGCAACCCGCATTGGAAAATCCAAATGTTGATGATCTGCAACGACCAGGCTATACCTACCATCAACTGATAACCATGGCAATAGTAAGAAGCCCACAACAGAAACTAAAGCTAAGTGCTATAGTAAGATGGATAACGGAGAATTCACCATATAAATACGCCCGACTTCAATGAAGTAATCTTTAGTGGAATCGTAGATCTTGTCGATATTTCAAGAAAGATTTATAAAATAATTTTTCTTCTTCAAAAGTAATTTATATTTCACAAGGGAAAATGAATCCAGCTTTCGAATCTAAACATTCCATCCGCAACATACTTGACATCCATGATGATACTGAAGCCGCCAAAACCACCGAATTCTGATAGCTCAATGTCACCACACTGCTCACCACCTCGATTCACCGGCCTAATTATACATTTAAAGCATTGATATCGATGGCAAAAGGCAATAGCCTTCATAAGATGCTCCCACTCTGTGCTATTGTGGACAGGATTACTCTAGACATTCCTTACTACCGGAAAGAAGATTCCGGCTGGTAGTGTCAGGTGCGATATATGGTACACTGAGCACAAATAGGACCTTTCTGAAATTGGATCGTCCAATAAGTCATCCGGGGCGTAAAAACTTTAGGGCAGTCGTGCCTGATGATTACCAATTAGGAGTTCCCATTTCCGTGCCGCACGCAGACTTGCTCACCGAAGGTATTGCTTTTAATCATCCTCAGGCTGAGGGTGCTGTGTATTTTCCTACACCGGAGGAGGCCAGAGCACATGTAGCAGCTGTGGCGCAGCAGCACCACGGATGGTTTCTCCACCAAAAACAATAATAGAATTATAACTTATTGTTAATTGTGATTAAAAATTAGTTTGTTAGAAAAAACTTAATATAAAGTTTTCATTATATATACAAAAAAGATAATATAAAAGTTTATTGTTACAAAAACTAAAAAATTAAATGAAAGAAGAAAACCAAAAATTCTCTCTTTCTTTAAATGTGTAGCCAAAGAAACATTTTTTCGTCGGCAGATATATCTTCTCCAGTCTTAAGTCAAGGTGTAAACATAGGTATATATTTCGGAACTTCCCTCGATCTGTAAAAAACGCTTAGAATGACCAACTAAGTATACCATATAGTAAGAGTTAGTTAACAAGGATATTGGCTGGTTCTTTCTTTTACATTTGTTTCTGTAATTACCATTTATCTGTACTTACTGCAACAGCATGACTAGAGAACAATAGAACAACACTGTGTCCTTGACAGGATGATGAAATTCGCATCTAACTAATTTGTAACGCTTCTGTAATATTTGGTTTTACACTTGTATAATTGTTCTTCAGTGCATGATATTATGAGATGAAGTCCTATTTCTATTGCACTCTTTAAAGTATCGCGTATGCAACACAACCATAACTCATTTGTGCGCAGGCGTAACTTGTAAAAAACAGTGAGAGAAAGCAATGGCTGGCAGGGGCTCTCTTTTGTCCGCATTTCAGCATGAAACCGTCGTTAAGTACGTTTAGTTGTCTTCGGCTAGCACTGTTTTGGAAATATTGTTTTTGAGAAAGAAGTTGGCTTCCTACAAAATGACATTATTTGTGCAATGATATGTTGAAAACTAAAGTGTAATATGAAATTAAAATTAAAGTAAATAATTGAAAGTAATTTTATATTTTTAGTAAAAAAAATAAAGAAAGAAGTTAGATTTTATCAAAAAATACATTGGAAAATGATATTTTGGCACATGAAAGAATATTAATATTATAAATATATAGAAACGAAAAGAAGTTTATTACTTTACTACGTATTTATGTATAAATAAATATTATATTTTTGATATATATTCCTTTTACATGTTTCTCCAATTTTGATTTTTTTATTTGTAAGGAAGGATGGAGCTTGATTTGGTCCCATCTATAAATGATAAAAATTTTAAGCAGAGGATAGAAAAGGGCGAATACTTCATTGGTTTCAACGTATTATTCTGTTACCACGTTTCCGTCTTTGGAAATTATTTTTCTATTGGATAAGGAACCCTTTGTAGTTGACCTACAAAAAGTTGGAGAAAATTTTAACCATTACTCATTAACTTCAACATATCACGTAGTCTGACTGGGACAACATTGTAGATGTATACCATATCTTTTTTTTTAAAACACTCGTATATATTTTCTGAATCTCCTTCAATATCAGAAACCTCACAATAAGTTATCAAGCTAGGAATGGGCTGCTGGCTCAATGTTGCTCTTCACAAGGTCAGTAAGGGTAGTAAGTGGTCCAAGAACACTACTCTGCGGAACACCTTCCGTCCATTACAATGGATCCCCTGTTGATTAAATAGAATTCAAGGATATTGTGGAACGTGTTAGGCAATGACTTTTTTAATTTTATGAATGAGACCATTATGCCACACTTTGTCAAATGCTTGCTCCACACCAAGGAACACGACCGAGCAATAACCTTTGCATTTCACAGCTTTCCTTATTTCATTTGTTATGTGATTTATTTGTTCGATTGTGCCGTGTTTTTCCCGAACACCAAGTTGATGTGTAGGAATAATTTCGCTTTCATTGAGAAAAGGAGAAAAGGCAACAGGCTGATTCGTATATATGATGACGGCAGGCTTGCGTCTTTACCTCGTTCAGTTATCATAATTATCTGCGAAGTTTTCCATATTTGCGGATAATATCCTAGCTTTAATATGACACTGAAAAGCTTTGTAAGAAAAACGAGAGCAATGATAAGCAATTCTTATAGCATTTTTGGTGAGATATGATCGTCTCCTGGGGATTTTTTATGGATCTAAGGCGGTAATAATATTTTTTACTTCAGACACATATGCTCCCCAAGTAACACCAAGTAACAGTGTATCTTGAAACGATGTGGTTAGGTGACAAAAGTGCAATGTTGGTAGCAGTACGAGTATACCCTATATATACTTCAAAGCTTGGCCCCACATAAAATTGAGAAATAAGAGAACAGAAATAGGTTTTGAATAGCGTTAATTAAATGATACAAGAAAAGTTAAAAAATTGTAAGTATGTTTTATTGAGCAGCTTAGGCTTAGAAAACTATACAAATTATACACTTATTGACATACACCCATAGAAGTTAAAGAATTTTTTTGTAGAGGTAAGTAAATAACAAAAAATAATATTTTTCTTTTTGAACTTTTATGGGATAAAAAGTTCAAGTTAACTATGGGTGTTGTCTTACGCGAAACCCCTTAATATCTTTCTTCTTTCGGATTGTAGTTGATAAGTAGTCTCGTATTAAAAACATTAAAGTCTTTATATTTAATATTTCATTTTCTACCCGCTTACTAACTGCAAAGAAGAATTTCCATTAAATTTGGGGTTAAGTTTCTTTATTTATATAATGATATTAATATAATGTTTTATTTACAATAATATAATTTTTTTTGGATCCTTTTACATAAATTATATAAACAATAATTGTTATTACAGCTAATTTGGCATATTTGGATACTGTGCTGTCGCCATGTACTGCTGCTGATAATAATGAATTCGTTGTGCTCGTTGAATATCAGTTTCAGTTGGAAAATTTTTCTCTGTTTAAGTCTGAAACTAGCGAACACTTCAAACTGAATTATTTATACAGCTGTAGAAGGCAATCTTAAAGACTTGACTGATTACTTATCCTCAAATGTCACTCGTATTTATACCACAGAGTCCCTCATATTTGGTCAGCATGTTAATCTTCCTTACCGTAATGTGTTCAAGTGGTTGCAAAACATTGTTCAAGGTATTCATAATATGAACAAATACATTTAAACGGAAAAATTAAATTGAGCCTAAATATAATTCACCAAAAAGGGATAATGGTAGTTAAGACCAAAATAAACTCGCAACAATTCTTTTTCAATTCTATACGGTTTTAAAGCCCAATACAATATTGAAAAACAAAAGCCGTGCGTCTGGTTAAATCTTTATTGCTTCTTAGCTATAAACAAAGCAACTAAATTCATAGCTTTTGTAAGTAGATTATTCTTCTAAATGGAATGAAGATTAACCTGATAACAACAACAATAGAATAAGCATGTTGTTTTGCAAGACACCTTTCTCAAGTAGCGTCCAACGGACTTTGCTTCACAAAGAACATGACATGGGCTCCTTAATGTAAAATTTTGCATTCTCAAACTTTACTAAGTTTCCCTTTATTGCTGCACATTGTGGTTTTATGTAATATTAAAAAAAGGCTAGCATACATAACTATTAAATAAATATTTTGTACTCAAGAAGTTGTAAATAAATTGAAGTATATTAATAATAAAATTAAATAACCATATAAGTAATTTATTTTATTTAAATGAAATTAAATTTAATTTAATAAAACTGAAAAAATACAATTTTATGAAAAGATGAAATAAAATAATATAAGCCAAAAATAAAAAATTTTATACTAAATAAGTAAAAATAAAATTAATTGTTATAATTTTAAATAAAATACCACAATGTTTTATAACGAAAATAACAAAATAAAATCAAAATAAGTTATTTCATACAAAGTAAAATTAAATTGAAAAATAGAAAATAATATGTAATGAATTAAAAAATGAAAAATTTGTATTATCATACAAAGTAAATAGAATAAAATGAATTATAGTACAATGAAACAAAGTAAAATAAAATAAAAAAAAATAAATAAATAAAATAATAATATAAAGTTTACTGAAAAATAAAATAAAATAAGATAAACTAGTACAAAATAAAACAATAAAATAAAAAATAAAACCACAAAAATAAAATATAAAATTAATTGAAAATTATATAAAATGATATAAATTATACTATTATAAATTATAATGAATCAATATAATTTAAATTTAATAAAAATTTAACTAAAGAATATTAATGTAAAATAATGAAATAAAATGAATTTTAATAAAAAAAACCAAATTTTGCATTAAACTAAAGTAAAAAAATGAGTACACAAATATTTGCACAGAACTGAGTTGATATAATTAGTGTTTTTAATAGCGCTTGTTTACTCGTACAACTTTGTAAAACATGAACTTTAAAAAGAGAAGTATAGTTACAAAATAGAGAGTGAAGTATAATTACAAAATAAATTAAAAAATTTCGAAATTGATGTTATTGCCTTCGTATTTAGAACATTTTTTTTACCTTTTATCAATACATGCAATAATTATTAAATTTTTACACAATTTTATTTGTCAAAAACTTTACAAATCTTAATTTCAATATTTATGAGCATTGTTAAGTTACACAAAATATAGATATATACATAAATACAAACATACATATATACATCGCTTGACAGTTATGCCCAAGGTTTATAAAATAGAAGGTTATGACTAGATAGAAATCATATGTTTAATGACGAAGTTGGTTCAAATTGTGGGTTGTCGAAAATTAAGAAAAAAGTTTGCGTAATTTTATCTATGAAACAGCATAACATTTTGGTTTTAAGCCCCTAAAACCTTGTATTGTATATTTTTGCTAAATTTATAATAATTACAATTTAAACCTTCTGTAATGTGTAAATTAGTATTATTTTTTAACAAAAATTTCTATAGCCAGCAATTGTAACTTTTGGTGTCATGTAATACGAATGGCATTAATAAATAATGTCGAAAATATGTAAAATTATCAAATTTCTAAGGGAAAATACAGGATTTCTAAAAAACTTTTATATGGAAACCGATTTTCACATATTTTCTTTGCCTGCTAAAAAGCTTCTGGGAAATGGATAATACCTATTTTGTTAAAAAATCGTGTATAAAAGTTCGAAGCGGTGAAAACTGCACACTTTATTGTGGAATCCTTGTCTTAAGAGAGCTGATGATAAGTAGATTTGTTGGTCACCAAGACAGCTGTCATTTTAACCATTTTTTCTTTGTTGTATAAAAAACATTTAATATATAAAAACAAAAAGGTCTTTCGCTCACTTGTTTATACAAGAAACCATAAAGACGATGAGGTGAACAGAAATATTTTTTCCAAATTATAATTTTCTTTTTTGCTTTTATAAAAAATGCGGATACATTTGATTAATATAATTTACATATATGAATCTTTTTAACCTCAAAGTATTGTTCAATATGTAATTTTTATGAATGTCAGTGAGTGTTCTAAAATATTGAAAAATAAATTAAAAATAATTAATTTTAACCATTTTATCTTGGGTTCACACCACTGGCGATAGTCATAACTTGAAACCAGCATTATGGTGCAGAAGCGTAGTCTTGACAATATGCGATGAGTCGGCTTTGCGAATTTTCGAGAGAAATGTATTCTGATGAATTTATTGCCCTTCGTGCATTGGTAACGCCGAACACCGAAAACGAAGGAACGATGAGTGCGGCGAGTTATAGGGCTGCATTGACATAAATAGTTCAACGAGTTAAGAGTTCATGTCGCTCGAGTGGATGGAAATAATCCATTTTGATAGTGTTTGTATTTGATGTATTATCCGCTGGTAGAAGCAGAGGTAGTGAAAGATCTTCATATCGTTGCAAAAATCGGATGGGGAGTCACCTGTTTTCATTTGGTGTCCTGAATTTACACCGAACAGCAAGAAGAAGAAAAACTGACGCATAATTGTTAATTTGCCAATAATCGTGTGAGCGGTGTCTGCGCCAAAGAAGAAAAAGGATTTCAAGCTTCCATTGTTCTTCCATACACGCTTTTTCAGAAAAGGAGCACACTTGTTTAGGTTGGTAAAAGATATTAGAACTTATCAAATCAAGCAGACTTATTAACTATCACGAAATGATGCAAGTTAATTGGCTTGATCAGCAGCACATGACAAAAGGACTACTACTTACAAGACAACCGGTCGGGGCTGAATAGGCTTGAATGTACATCATAGGACAAGTTGCATGTACAGACAGGACAGATAGCAGTCAGACATTAAATCTTCAACCCACAAGATACTTGGTATAGGCGATAATATTCAAGCTTCGCTACCACCAATAAATTCTGCTGACTCAGTACCAACATTTGGTCCGATTCAGCGGCCTAGCTATTCTTACAAAGCCTTAATAACGATGACAATACGCATTAGTCCAAAAGAGGCGTTGCTGCTCTCTGAGATTATAGATTGAATAAGTAAAACTTTCCGTTATATCGAAAAGAAGAGAATAGCTGGATGAGTCCAGTGGGATTCACGTGCTCTTTGGGATTGAATCGACCAGATATGGAGTCCCGTATCATGGGATTCTGTGGACAGTGACTCCTGGAAATTCTCCTTTCATGCCATCAAAGGCTATCTTAAATTCGAGTAGGATATAAAGACTCAAAGTGCTTAGCCTGATCGCAATAAAGACATGTGAGAATTTGTTCTGAATTTGCATGTGGTTTATGGGGCTATATTTTGATTTTGTATAAAAGATATTCGATATTACCAATTTCAGTTATTTGCACATATATGGACAGTTGTAAATGTGCTATAATAGGCTAACGCCTCACGAGGAAAAGGGCTTCGAAATGATTTTAGCGATTACTTTCTGTAGACTCTGCTTAGGTATAATTATTTTTTTTTTTTCTGAAATTCAAAGTTCAGTCTAATGAAAACTTTTGTCACTAGGAATACTTTAAGGCGCTGAACGTAGATAAGATTTGCTTATTTTGGTATAAAACGAACAGGAGGGTCGAAAATCACATACTTATTTAGATTCGATTAGTAAAGAAAAGAATATAAAAAAATCTCACGAATAAAATAATAATTCAACTGCGTAGTTATGCTAAACTTTATAGCTATAAATACAGTAATTAAATTTAAATATTTTTCATTTTATATTTTTATCGTAACCAGTGTTTATTAAATAATACTGCAGAAGTACCATATCAACCAATGGTCATAAATGCTAAATATGCTTATTTGATATGTATAAAACTATATATATAAAAATTACAAACTAAATGAAAGCTAAATAGTTGATTTCTGGAATTAAGTTTCTATTATATAATTGTTGGAAAAATTTAGCTCCTTTCGTCGCTAAATTTCAAATAGCAAAATATGTAAAATTCACAGTATAAATAAAAGCGACTTCAGAGAAACAGTCTGTGAGCGCGGTTATTATTATTTTTTTTTTAGTTATTTTTTATTTTTCTTAAATCTGTTAAGACATCAAATGCAGCCCAGGGTGGGAACAAAATTTAGTACTTAAGTGAAAAGTGCTAATCAGCTGTTAATACGCTGAGGGAAAAATATCAATCTGGACTTCCGCTATTGGGAATGATCTTAAGAAAACAGCCTTTTGGATCCTGATCGTCAAAGTGTAAAGTTGTGTTAAACCACAAAGAAATTTATAAAAATAAAAAAATAAAAATAAAGATAGCAAGCAGATCTACATCCAGCAGACCACGTGGGTCACGGTACAAAAGATCATAGCTGAAGCAAATCAGATCATGATTAATTATCATACGATACAAAAGCAAAACTAAAATACTAAATTGGAATTTCTTAAATAATTAAATTTAAAATATATATAATATTTAGAAATATATGAAAAAGTGAGATCCGTGAAAACTTAATCTCGATACAGAAAGTCTAATTAATTAATTTATTCAAATATATATAAATTAAATAGATTTGAAGAAAGTAATTACCTAAGACATGGCAGAAGAAAATATGTGAGAAAAAAAAATAAAATCGAAGATGAATTAATTTACCTAAATTAGCATAATCAGTTTAAATTATAGATAACTAACCTAACCTAATATATGTCGGTTTAATTAAAAAAGAAAAAAAATCTTAATTTAAAATATTTTTGTCGCATAAGCTTAAGTACTTTTTGCTCCGCCACTGGTGGTGCGTAAATTCCAAACGGTATCTCTCGTAAAACCTTGAACTTGAACTTGAATTTAGTTAATTTTGAGAATATGTAAATATATATATAAATGTTAATATATAAGGCCTAGGAGTAAATTAACTCACCACACCGAAGCAACTCACCAGGCGCCTGCTGATCCAGCTCGGAGTACAAATGTAAGTGTAAAACAAAACAAAAAAAAAAAACAATTTCTCTTTTTATATTCAATTACTCTTATTTGCAAAATTTTTTGGATTATTTACCTTATACATTATATACATAATTATTTAAACATATCTACTTAAATAAGAGAGATGTAAATTTTAAACTAATTCAAATTTGTAATAGGGAGGGTCTTAATTTTGAGCTTACGGGGAAAATGAAATTAAACATTAAATAAGATAACCAAACCAAATCTAGCTATTTTGTTGCTTTATATGTATAGAAGTAAAAAGTTAACTACTAATAAATGAATTGTTAATTTTTCTGAAATGAAATTGTAAACCTTTCTTTTGTTGTTGTGAGATGATTGCGTCCTAGATCTGTGAATCATTGGTTGGGATTGGCGATACGGAAAAGTATCTCCGTCCGTATACTTTATTGTGGGAATAGTGGGAAGTTTTAGTTGGTTAGTGTTTTCTTTGGTTCGTGTTATAAATAATTTACGTGCATGAATTCTTTTATCGTAATGGTTGGATGGCTGCAGTAAGTAGGGGCAAAACACACCCCATTCCGACGAGCTCAGAACCTGGAGAAAGCTAGCATGCACAGCCCACCTACAAGCAGTTCTCATCCAAAGCTTGCTACTGTTAAAAGTCATCAGTATAATTGCAGACTTTGTTGAACTTACACGAAAAATTTATCCTTTTCTTCTTCATAAAAACCTAAATAAATTTTACAAGGAAAAATTAGTTCAGATTTCGAATCCAATAATTCAGCTTACAATATAGTGAATTCTAATCGCAAAATGTCATCCCAAAGCTCCAAGTCACCAATACCGAGTCAACGGCCTAAATATTCATTTAAAAACTTAATTATGATGGCAATAAACAGTAGTCCTCAACAGGCGATGCTGTCAAACGATATTATAGTTTGGATAAGTGAAAACTTTCCATATTACCGAAGAGATCGGAGAGAGTGGCATAAACAAGTACGAGATAATTTAAGCTCATACGACTGCTTTGTGGGATTGGAACTTCCAATCAAACTCACGGGAAGTGGAAAATTATGGGTGGTGGCTCCTAAAGGTTACAAGTCAGGTGATCCCATTGGTGCACCTCATCTTGAATTTGTCGGCGATGCCATGAGGTATGACTTTCCTTCTGCAAATCCACAGGCCAAGGTTGCGGAAGAAAGGGGGTGGATTACCCTATGCAAACAAAAACGAGTTCTAATTTCGAAACCAATCATTCAGTTCTCAGCGTAACAAATTCTGATGGCTTAATATCATCACAGAGTTCCACGTCATCAGCTCCGATTCAGAAACCTAATTTTTCATTTAGAGATCTAGTAACGATGGCAATAAAGAGTAGTCCTCAAGAGGTGCTTCCGACATGTGACGCTCCCACTTTGTGCTATTGTGGACAGGATTACTCTAGACAGTCCTTACTACCGGAAAGAAAATTCTGTCTGGCAGTGTCAGGTGCGACATACCCTAAGCACAAGCGGGAGCTTTCAGAAGTTGGATCGTGCTATGGGTGTCGGTCAGAAATGCTCTATAACCCATGAGTGCTCACTAAGCGACCAGTTCTATACATGTGGCTCCTGCGACTGCTGCGAAGAAAATGAATAAAATTTACGTTTGCAATTTTAATTTATTTTAAAATCATCGGTTTTTTGTATAAAAATATATTATTTTCATCACACAAATATTTTTCTCTCTTAACCAATTATATTTTTTAAATTTTTAATTTAATTTTTTTGATTAAACTTTCTTTGATTTTAAATGGTACTTATTATAAAGCACTCGCCGGTCGGTAATAGCTTTCGAATGCCCCATTTGTCATGCCATTAAATAAATAGTTCCATAATTTAAAATGCACCTAAAGGTATGCTTTCTGCATTTATGTATTTAATGACCTGAACTTTGACCTGCGAAAATAATAAAAGAAAATAGGAACTATAAATATTCCAGAAATCTTCAAGTTTACTAAGGTTTGACAAAAATAAAAAAAAACAATGACCACTTAAAATGAATTAATAATCGTTTAAATTTTGTAATTATATCAGTTAAATTATAATTTCGTATTAGTACAAATAAAAAACCAAATTTGGGCTATGCTGAAGTTCGAATATCTTTTAATACAAAAACAACAAACGCAAATCCGGAACAAAATCTTACATGTCTAACACTGATTGTGATCAGGTTAACCTTAACAAGATCAAATAACTCCTTCAATTTCATAGCAGCCTTCGATGGCAGGATAAAGAGCCGCCTCTACAACTGAACTTTGCATCACATCAGAGATTGTACGTCTGATACTTATCAACAACAAAACCTCCGTCAGAATCCAGAAGTACCTCTTTGAAACGTTCGGTCCCAAATGGACTTTCCATTGTGTGATCTATTCAATCTGAAGCTGGAGATACCACGAGCTTGGTAGCCTAGCTATACGTTTACAGCCTAAATAACGATGGCAGTAAGCAATATTTAGTCTTAAAAGAGTGCAGCCGGTATTTGATAATTATTTAACTAAATTTTAGTTTGGTTAAAAGGCGGACAAAATTATCTATTAAAGCAGCAATTTTATGTCTGACAGATAAAATACAAAAATTATTTATTTTTTAAATGATCTCTTTTCTAAATAATCAAAGAAATTTTTTTATTCATCGGTTTTTATATCTACGCCAGTTTTAGGATAAACTTGGTAAGTTTTTCTGTTTTTAAGCGTTTTTATAGTTAAACTCGACGTAGGGCATTCATGATATACAAATAATAGAGAAGAAATGGCATTGGTTGGTTCTTCCTAATACATCTTTCCCGTTGTAGTTACTATTCTACCGTAATTAATGCAACAGTAAAACTATAGAACAATTGAAATACACTGTGTCCTTGGCAGTGGAGTTCGCGTCTGACTAATTTGTACCGCTTCTGTAATTTTTGGTTTAACACCTACATAATTATTCTTCAGTGCATGGTATTGTGAGGTCAAATACTAAAAGCTTTCATGGACAGTGGTTCCTGAAAATTATCTTCCAGATAATACCTCGCCGAAGTATCTCAACAAGTTAGAGGCAGAAGCGATGGCTCCAGATGTTATGCAAGTAAAAATGAATTCACTTTTCGAACCCTACCGTTCAGATCGCAATACAACCAATTCTGATGGCTCAAAGTTACCTCAGAACTCCAACTCTCCAACTCCGATTCAGAAGCCCATTTATACATATGAAGAGTTAATAACGATGGCAATAAGCAATAGTGCTGAACAGATGCTGCCGGCATGTGATATTATTGATTGGATAAGTAGAAACTATCCGTATTACCGAAAAGATGTGCAAGACTGGCAAGATCAAGTGGGAGAAATCTTACGGAAAAACTTTTACGAATTTGACCTTCTATCGGATGGTCGGAGAATTGGAAATTTATGGGCAGTGCCTCCTACACTGGAGGAGCTTAGCGGATTACAGGCACAAGCAGTGGTTGAGGGCACTACGATGGCAACTGTACCCGCAACTGAAGGTGCTCTGCACCACCAACCTGAAGGCGTATTCTACCAACAGCTTTAGGCGACGAGACATTAGGTATGTAAGTGTCAATTAATAATTAATTTAAGTACTATTTACATTTACGGAATATTTGGTTTAGTCAAAAGACGAATTATTTATTAAAATTATATACGTGTATGTGTTTAAAAAATGTGTTATTATGGAAATTAAAATAAATTGAGCAAAAAAAATATTTATTTTCGTCATTCTAACTAAATTATCGTATAAGTAGTAAACCATTTCAGTTTTCTTTGTTATTGTAAAATTAATGATTTGTTCGGAGGAATGATAGATTTTAAAATACTAGGATTTCGGAAAAACAACTTCGATTTCGTAAAAAAATGTATAATTATATGTACAAATTAATAGGTTTTTAGACCAAAACCTGTCTTTCGAAGACTCTTTGCCCCGATTAATCAGATATCATTGTCGTCTACGTTTCGGAATCAAATAACAATAACGTTAGACTCCTATAGTTATATGAGCCGTGAGAGGAATTGTTGGAATAATTCTTGATTCTATTTTAAATTTTTAATTTCTGTACGGTCAGAGTTCAGGCCATTGAAAACTTTGATGCAGAAGGCATACATTTAGGCGCATCTTATTTAAAGATTTATTTGTTTAATAATATTTATGACGAAAGGGGTATTCGAAGGCTCTTTGGGACCAATGTCGAAAATCTCATGTAGTTCGAAGTTTGGGGGTAATAATAACTCATGAAGATGACTTAAGAAGACGAGTCTTTAAGCGAAATCAACATTCTAATATATCTATCACAAATAAATTAATGCGGCATCTTTCTGTGGATAGCTAAGATTAGAGGATAAGCTATCAATGGTTGCTCGTAAGCTATCTTTCGTAACTCTCTAAGTTATATTACCTTCAACAGTTTTGCAGATTTCAGTTTTTGTATTCTCTCCCAATTGTAACTTGCATATAACTACGCACAAATTAACTCCTACTCCATAAAGTAGATGAACACTAAACAGAGTACGGGAGAAGTTTCCCTATCAAGAGCTGGATCAACGGTTTGGCATGGCAGGTGCAGGCAAGTCAGGCACTCAGTTCCAACTGCAACTTTCCTAAAGCTGAACATCTCGCATAGTGAGAAATTTACGGGATTCTTAGTTCCTTGCTTTCATTATGGGGATCTGGGCTTGCTGAATTTCCAGTTAAAGCTTAAGTTCGTGGCATACTGAGATTAGCTGCCAGCACATGTGGTCGAGTAAAAAAAAAAACATCAATGCATTTTTTATAAATGATCCGAACTGCTTGAAATTAATAAAGTTATTAAGCCATTATATTTTTTATCTCATAAGTGCTTCTTAAGGTTGAGACTATGGCTGCCACATATAAAAAATAATAATTCCAATTTCATAAACTAAACTAAAAAAATCTGCTGGTCAAAAAATATTAGCCGGAAATTATTTAAAAAGTTTAGCTGAGAGAAGTGAAAGCATCAAATAAACGAAGTATGCCGACGAGTCAAAGTATTCCAAAATATACAAATATTTTTAAGTTAATATTATAAAAACGTAATAGAAAAGAATATCATCAAAAGGCGATGGCATTCTGGCATTTAATCATATTCAAAATAACCCTCAAGCAATTATTGTAATATTTTAACTTTTACGTATTTTTAAGTGTTTTTGTTTTTAAATTGGAGCCGAACACACTAAAATAATATAAAAGCCATTAAATGGCTTTTTTACTTCGGTCTCTTAAGATATTAGAAGAAACAAATAAAGGATTGACATATGAAAAAATCAAAGGTCAAGTGCATAAAATTATGCAATAATTCCGACATGAGGAAGAGTTTAGAATTGAAGAATATGGTTTCTTTCTAGGCGAAAGTAGTTCAAATAAAAATTTTCGCACTATGTTGGGCCTAAATTTTAATTTTTTTCTTGTAATAAAATATTAAATTACTTGATCATTTATAATTTAAAATTAAAACCACTCAGCAAACCAAATGCGGGAAATGAAGGTGGTGTCTACTATCGCATGGAGATAATAACTTGCAACAGCGCAAATATCTTATTTTAACCCTAATCCCTAAACCATAAAACGTAATAAATAATGGATATTTACATTGGGGACACGTTAGTTTAGCATATGAATATGCGGCATTCAAGCGAGATACTTAAAATTTCGTTGCTGGATGAGTTGCACCTGCGCACAAGTACAGAACTGCAGTTTACCCCGGCTAAACTAATTTCACTCGATGCAATAGTAAGAAGATCTGCCCAACGAAAATATCAATTCTAATCATGGACTATAATTAAGAGTTTTTTGTGTTCATATTATGACATTAACTTAATTAACCGCCACAATTTGGTACCATATCCCTATAGACACACAATTTTTTCCTTTCCACGTTAGTAAGAGTTTCCAAAGAGTACTACGAATTCAAACTCATCCAACCGATCACACCACCAATTTTGATCACGTTGGTACTATTGGTAATCAAATATTTTTTGTAAGTCAAGACTAAACTTTGCTCAGAAGCGAAAATATAAAATAATTAAAAACGTATAACCCGAACTACTAAACCAAGTTAATATCCGTATATATATCCGTATAGTATTAAAATGACAAATAATACTCGAATGTTTTATCTGGTTGATTTCATAGAAACAATTTCATTTCTATTGAATGAGCATCACTTTTGTATTCTTAATTTTTTTTAGGAAGAGAAACCAAAGCTTTCCCTAGTTATTCCATTGTAAGAGTGAGCTAAAAAACATTTTTTCCCATGTATTAAGTACAAAAGAAATTTTGCTGTTTCAATTTTCTTTTTTTTAATTTTAGTCTCTTTAATTAGAAATTGTACTTTTATAAATTATTTTCAAACCCATGAGTACTTATCACTTTAAGGAGTTAATTGGAGCCGAACACACTAAAATAATATAAAAGCCATTAAATGGCTTTTTTACTTCGGTCTCTTAAGATATTAGAAGAAACAAATAAAGGATTGACATATGAAAAAATCAAAGGTCAAGTGCATAAAATTATGCAATAATTCCGACATGAGGAAGAGTTTAGAATTGAAGAATATGGTTTCTTTCTAGGCGAAAGTAGTTCAAATAAAAATTTTCGCACTATGTTGGGCCTAAATTTTATTTTTTTTTCTTGTAATAAAATATTAAATTACTTGATCATTTATAATTTAAAATTAAAACCACTCAGCAAACCAAATGCGGGAAATGAAGGTGGTGTCTACTATCGCATGGAGATAATAACTTGCAACAGCGCAAATATCTTATTTTAACCCTAATCCCTAAACCATAAAACGTAATAAATAATGGATATTTACATTGGGGACACGTTAGTTTAGCATATGAATATGCGGCATTCAAGCGAGATACTTAAAATTTCGTTGCTGGATGAGTTGCACCTGCGCACAAGTACAGAACTGCAGTTTACCCCGGCTAAACTAATTTCACTCGATGCAATAGTAAGAAGATCTGCCCAACGAAAATATCAATTCTAATCATGGACTATAATTAAGAGTTTTTTGTGTTCATATTATGACATTAACTTAATTAACCGCCACAATTTGGTACCATATCCCTATAGACACACAATTTTTTCCTTTCCACGTTAGTAAGAGTTTCCAAAGAGTACTACGAATTCAAACTCATCCAACCGATCACACCACCAATTTTGATCACGTTGGTACTATTGGTAATCAAATATTTTTTGTAAGTCAAGACTAAACTTTGCTCAGAAGCGAAAATATAAAATAATTAAAAACGTATAACCCGAACTACTAAACCAAGTTAATATCCGTATATATATCCGTATAGTATTAAAATGACAAATAATACTCGAATGTTTTATCTGGTTGATTTCATAGAAACAATTTCATTTCTATTGAATGAGCATCACTTTTGTATTCTTAATTTTTTTTAGGAAGAGAAACCAAAGCTTTCCCTAGTTATTCCATTGTAAGAGTGAGCTAAAAAACATTTTTTCCCATGTATTAAGTACAAAAGAAATTTTGCTGTTTCAATTTTCTTTTTTTTAATTTTAGTCTCTTTAATTAGAAATTGTACTTTTATAAATTATTTTCAAACCCATGAGTACTTATCACTTTAAGGAGTTAATATGAATAATGTGTTTTCAACATATTTGAAGTCTGGCTTCGATGATTCGATCCTTGGCTTAAGTGAGCTGATGATGGGTCGATGTGATGTTCATCGAGACAGATGTCATTTCAATCATTTTTTCTTTATTGTATAAAAACTATTCAATGTATAAAAACAAGAAAATGTTAAGTCAGAATCCGCTGGCTCGATTCTTGTCATAAGAAGCCTGATGAGGAGAGGTGGGGACCTTCGTAACAACTGTCTCTTCTACCATTTTTTTCTCGTATAACAAATATTATTCAATTCATACAAACAAACCTGGCCTTGTAGCCTATTTCCACCGGGCGTTAAATGCATTTTAGCTTGAATGCATTTAAACATCGCATTTAAATGCAAAATTCCCATGTGTTTGTTGTTGTACAAAAGTGTGTTAACTCACTTTTCAAAGTGAGTTAACTCACTTTCGGTAATTTAACAGAAAACGTTATGTTAATAGTCGATGCTGTCACTACTAATGTAAACATTTCGGAAATTTCGGTATATTTCTTGCCAGAGTAGTGTATTTTCGGATTTAATGAGGGGCCAGACTTTTATTTTGCATAGTGAAATTTTTGCTGCAAAAGTTACTTTTTTGCATTAATATTAACATAAAAACATAAATTAAGTAATTGGTGAAGATAATGCTTCTCCTCTTTAAAAAATAAAATAAAATAAAAATAAAAAACAAACAAAAAGCAATTGTGGAATAGAAAACGATCCCCTCAACATAAAAATATACGCGACTCTGGCAACTATCAACTGATTGCGCAAAACAAATAATTATGTATCTATGATGTGCGCTTTGTAACCAGTTAAGGGATTTTTCGGCCGAGCTACTCCTCGAATTGTGGTTTTCTAGAAAAAAAAAAAAATTATTACTTAAAAAAATAAACTAAACTGAAAATGGTAACAAAACGACGCAAGTGGAACCTTACGGAGGAGCAAAGTTTCCTGGATTGCTGGGAAGGAAGATCTCAGGAATTGAAAGGTTGCCGACAAAACTCTCATGTATACAAAGAAATGGCGGTGGAGTTAACGCAATCGGGGATCGAAGTCACTGGCAGTTGTAAGCACGCAAAAAAGCAGTTTCCTTTAAGCAGCGTCTATCCGTGCAGCAATAATCTACACTTGTAAATCATAATATTGTATAAATAGCAAAATAAAATAAATGCGATCTCTTGAATTCATGATTTCAATACTTGTGACAAATTTTGCAAACTGCAAATGTAAACTAAAATCAGCTGTTTGAGGTAACTCACCTTCGGTGGAAACGTTTGACATTTCATTCACTTAACAGAGGCCTTAAATGCATTTAAGTGCTTGGTGGAAATATGCTATTAAGCTAACTAAAAAACTTATAAAAAAAAGGTGTTTAGTTGGGTTATTTATAAAAGAAGCCAAGACATAAAGTCAATTAGGTGAACTGAAATATTTTTCCAGATTTTAATATTAAATAATGATAAAGTGGACAGTGATTTTATGATCTGAGCTAAAAGCAAAACTCAAGTTGAAAATAGATTAAGTTAAACCATTAAGAAGAAGTATTCTCTTGCGTTGCTACCAAATACTTTTCTGTCTCAGACAACATCTTTTGCCACATCTATGAAACTATTGCTGACAGTCGGGAAGGAATTCGCCATGCAACAAAAACAAACCCTGAATTTTTGATCTCAATAACATAACTCACAGATGTTTTGTTCTACTGAACTGACCTCGAGATCGACGCTGATTGCGTAGCCTATAGGAGCATACCTGATTTTACATTGCACTTCGCTAGTGAGTGAGTAGATTCCACTGTCAATAATTCTTTTATTATGTCCTTGATTCTTGGTGGCTTACGAAATTGCAATTGAGTGAAGTTCGAAACTAAGGTTTTAAATCTACTGCGAAATATTACAAAATTAGTTTTCTTCTTCAAAAGTAAATTAATTTCATAAGAAGAATGAATCCACCTTTCGAATGTAAACATTCCATCCGCAACATACTTGATATCCATGATTATACTGAAGCTCCGCCAGCACCACCGATTTAGCGGCCGAATCATATTTAAAGCATTGATATCGATGGCAAAAGGCAATAGCCTTCATAAGATGCTCCCACTCTGTGCTATTGTGGACTGGATTTGTCTAAACTTTCCTTACTACCGGAAAGAAGATTCCGGCTGGTAGTGTCAGGTGCGATATACACTGAGCACAAATAGGACCTTTCTGAAATTGGATCGTCCAATAAGTCATCCGGGGCGTAAAAACTTTAGGGCAGTCGTGCCTGATGATTACCAATTAGGAGTTCCCATTGCCGTGCCGCACGCAGACTTGCTAACCGAAGGTATTGCTTTTAATCATCCTCAGGCTGAGGGTGCTGTGTATTTTCCTACACCGGAGGAAACTAGAACACACGTAGCAGCAGTGGCGCAGCAGCAGAACGAATGTTTTCTCCACCAACAGCAACAATAGAATTATAACTTATTGTTAATTGTGATTAAAACTAATAGTTTCCAATTTTATTGAATATAGTATTTTGTTAATTTTTTAGAAAAAATTGTATATAAAATTTTTGTTATACATACTAACAAGTTGAGGGAAAATTATACTGTTGCATAAACTAAAAAAGTGAAATGAAAGAGGGAAAGCAAAAATTATCTATTTTGTAAGTGAATAGTCAAAGAAACATTTTTAATATTCGGTAGGTATATCTTCTCCGGTTTAAATGCAAACATAGGTAAATATTTCAAAACTTGCCTGGATCTACAGAAAACGTTTAGAATCACCAACTAAGTATACCACGCAATAAGAGTTAGTAAGCATTGACATTGGTTGGGTCTTCCTAATAAACCTTTTTCTTGTAGTTACTATCCTACCGTACTTAATGCATCAGTATGATAAAGGAACAATAGAACTACTATGTGACCTTGACAGCATGTCGATGTGCGCATCTGACTAATTTGTACCGCTCCTGTAATTTTTGGTTTTACACCTACATAATTATTCTTCAATGTATGGTATTATGAGGTCAAGTGCTATTTACATTGCACACTCTAAAGTATCATGTGCGCAATACAAGAATACCTCACTTGTGCGCAGGCGTACCTTGTAGAAAATCAGTGAGAGAGAGCAATGTCTGGCATTGGCTCTCTTTTGTCCGCATTTTAGTATGAAACCGTCGTTAGTATTGTTTTGTAAATATTATCTCTGAGAAAGAGATTGGCTTACTTCAAAATGACATTATTTGTGCAATGATTTGTTAAAAACTAAAGATAATTATTTTAAAATGAGAATAATTTAAGAATTTTAGTATAAAAATAAAGAAAAAAAGACACAATCAAATAAAATAAAATGGCAAACAGTGTTTTGAGATATAGAAGAATATGAATATTAGAAAAACACTTTAATTTATTAACGTTGACATCTTGATTTAGAAGTGCTCCCGACAGTACTTTCCTAGAACCTATAGAATGACAGGTGTGTAAATTTTTAACGGACGTAAAAGAAGGTTCTCAATTCATCAATTAAATAATTTTATTATAAGCAACCACGCAAGCCTAGACTATTTATTTAGTCTGCCAGTTTTTTAAATTGTTTTATTTTTTTTTAAACGATATATGGTATTTAGCTCGAATTTGGTACCAATCAATAATTCAAATTTGAAAATTATTTTTCTATTGGTTAATGCATACCTTGAGTTGATCCTACGGAAATATGGGAAAAAAATTAACCATTGTTCATTGACTCCAAAGTATAATCTCCCATAATCCATCACCTCGTAATTCGATTGGGATAATTTTATAGATAGATGTACTTCTCACTATGGTCACACATCAAAATTAGAGATACAAAACTGCAATTATTACTATCAGAGTGAAAAATAGTTGTAGTTTACTGTAAATTAATTGACACAAAAAAGTAGGAAAAATATTAAGTATGGTGTATTGAGCAGCTGAGGCATATAAAAGATTTAACTCTTAGTAAGGTATATTTACACGAGTTTAAGAATTTATTTATTAAGTTGAGTAATAAACAAGTAATTCTTTTTTTTGGTTTTTTATTTTTCTATCAGGATAAAACTTTTCTTTTTAAGTTTTTATGGGATAAGAAGTTCAAGTTAACTATGGGTGATGTCTTACAGGAATTCCCTTAGAATCCTTTTCCTTTCGGATTTACAGTCGATAAGTAGTCGTGTATTAAAAACACTAAAGTCTTTATACATGTCTAATATTCTATTTTCTACCCGCTTATTAACTGAAAAGAAGAATTTCCATGAAATTTGGGGTTAAGTTTCTTTATTCATATGATGCTTTTAAAAAAAATCTCTATTTACTATAATATAATTTTTTTTTGATCCTTTTACATAAATTCTATAAATAATAATTGTTATTACAGCTAATTTGGCATATTTGGACACTGTGCTGTCGCCATGTACTGCTGCTGATAATAATGAATTTGCTGTGCTCGTTGAATATCAGTCGCAGTGGGAAAATATACTGCCAAAAGCGCATCAGGATGGCTCATGGGTATGCCATGAACTATGGCTTCCGCTGGAAGGCCGTTGAGCCCAGGACCATTATTTGGTGCGTTTTGTTGATGCTGATTAAATGAAGAGCTTAATATCCAATAATCGCCTCGCCCTGTTTCGCCTGGTTCACGCTTAAGTTGACTAAAATTCCTGTTTATAGTTAGAGTGTGGCGCACTTGGTTCTGCCATGACGGTTGATCTTGCCGATAATATGGAAAATTCTCCGTAATCCATTTCACTATAGCATTCAACTTTAGTTTCTGTAGTGGGCTTCTTACTATTGCCATGGTTATTAGTTGAGGAAATGTATAACCTGGTCGTTCAACTGCAGGTTGCGGGTGTGCTTGCTCGTTTGCGTCAGTCTCTTTGGACAATAAAGCGTCGATGGAGAAATCTGTTACTGGTGGCATGATTTTATATTTTTCTATTTAAATCAAAAATTCCCAAACACTTGAAACTGAATTATTTATACAGCTGTAGAGGGAGATCTTAAAGACTTGACTGATGACTTATCGTCAAATGTCACTCGTATTTATACCACAGAGGCCCTGATATTTGATCAGCATTTTAATCTTTCTTAACTTAATGTGTTCAAGCAGTTGCAAAATCTTGTTCAAGGTATTCATAATATGAACAAATACATTTATACTGAAAAACTGATTTGAGAGTAAATATAATGCACGAAAAGGGATAATGGTAGTTAGGACCCAAATTAAATCGCAACAATTCTTTTGCAATTCCATACATTTTTAAAACCCATTAAAATACTGAAAAGCAAAAGCCGTGCGTCTGGTTTAATCTTTAGTGCTTCTTAGCTATAAACAAAGCAACTAACTGCGTCATCTTTGTAAGAAGATTATTCTTCTGAATGGACTAAGGATTAACCTTATTAACAAAGGAGTTTTAAGGTGATAGCGCAGTCTTGAGCTTTCACAGGATTGACTGACATTACCATATTGTTTTGGATGAACCCTTTTTGTATTGGCATACAATAACTTTGTTTCACAAGAAATATGACCTTGGACCCTCCTTGAAGCAGATCTTTGGATTTAAAACACTTTCTCTTCTTTTCCAGACTTCCCTTTATTTCTGCACAGTATATATTTCAATAATATTAAAACAAAACATAATACTGGCATACATATCTTCACAATAGTTTATTATTACTACTAGTTCAAGTGGTTGAAAGTAATATGTAATCAATTAATATAAATATATAAAACAGTTTATATAACACCTCCGGACAAAAGAGTGCTCCAGACAGTAAGTTTCTTGAAAGTATAGCTTCTCTTTAATAACTTAAGGACTCTCGGAGCCCCATATGCGACTAGTTTGTTTATTTACCTATCCCCCGAATGAGGAGAAATTGTAGTTGTTATTTATTGCTTGTTGGTCAAGCACCTATTCGACGTATGTACGGCGTTGTGAATTGTCAGTTTTTATGTGAGCTGGATTTTATATGGATTTAGATTTAAGTCCAAATGCAAAATACGCCTTAATTTGCCATAAGGAAGTTCTAGCTGTTGAGAATTACGAGTGATATACACATTCTGGTATTCGGATACTCCCACTTACAGTGATAATATTTGCATTGGAGTGAGCAAAGCGAGGATACACTGACAAATTTTACCAATTGCATAAGTGGTAAGTACATTATAATCAGTTTAACATTCTCTTAATGCACGAAACGTGCCCACTTGCGAATTAAATTTTTATAGTATATTAGGTTTCAACAATTTCCGTCGTCCATAAACTTTTTTACTTTTTACTAAAAACAATCGCTCTAAATAGGCAACTATAAAGCACTCCCCTTTCCTATTTTTTATATGCCACACTTACCATATCATTCAATATGAATTAATGCATATACAAATGTACTAGAATGTTTATAGAAAATGTAGGCTTTATTTAGATGGGATGGATTTGGCGACAGCTGTCCGTTTCATCCTTATAAATGCACATATACTCGTATTGTGTTCCCAATATTTTTCCTATCTATTGCTTATTTCTGCTCCAAAACCATTGTCATATGGTTTAGCTTAAGAGGCCTCGATGCCATCCTGAAGTTCGCGTCTGACTCTTCTTCCTCGCTTGCGTATCTTTTGTCATTAGTATCATTAGCTTCTTGACTGAAGTATTATTTCTATTGTATTCATAGAAGATGAATCTTTGTCAATACCACACTTAGACGCAAATTCTTTACATCTTTACTTAGAGTAACCTTTTAATTACTATTACAACTTATACCTAATATTAAATTATTAAGCTGCCAATGATAATTTTGACTTTGCTGCGCTTGTTGACTATTAAGGTAAAAAAAGGACTGCTTCCAGGGAAAATGAATTGATCCCAGGACCATTATGCGATACATTCGGAGTGTGCATGCTAACTAATGACCTCAGAACCCTGTTATAAAAGGGTTTGCGGTAAGAGGAAAAATAAAAGATTCGCTCGAGGGGCTGCTTCCCCTTGCTCTTGTCATCTTAGCTTATCATCCAATCAATGGTATGTTTTGGAAGTCTCTCATTATTTAGACGGATGAGTTCAAAAATTACTTTCGAGCTGCAAAGTCAGGGTCTTTTGGTTATTCAGGGGGCTGCGTGTTCTCGTTGCCTACACTGAAGATCTTCTTCTCTCGGGAATATTTTTTGCACAGTGTAGCTGGCTTTTTATCCAGTCCTTATTTGCCCTGAGCATAAAGGCTTTGAAACAGCAAGTGCGTTTATCTGAGTAGTTACTACGGGTAGTCTAGATGTTTTTGGCACAGGAACAGCTAGAAAATTTGCCTGTACAACGTTTTGCCTAAGCTCCCTTTATCTCCTCTTTTTTGCCTCTCGCAAGCCTATGCAGTGGTTACACCGGGACCTGGGTTTGTAAAGAGTGGAAACATCGCCTTAGCTCGGTAAACTAAAATAATTTCAATCGATAAAATATTAGAAAGATCTGACCAAAGAATATTGCTAACCACGGAGTAAATTTTAGAGTTCTTTGTATTATCATTATGACATTAACATGCTTAACCTCCATAATTTGATGACAATATTTACTATTTTCCTCACGACTTTCCATTTGTGACGCTGTGACGTTAAATTTATATTCTTCCAAACCTAAATTGTAAGAAAGAAAATTTTTTCAAAATGTATATGATTTAAATTATAAATAAAAGATTAATATTAATAGTATTAAAAGTTTATAAGTATGGTAGCCGAAAATATGCTTAATTTTGAAGCAAGTGTTAAGATTTAGACCCTTTCAACCCGCCAGATGTAACCTTAAAATATTTTCCATCAACTAAACATTAATTTTTAAGAAAAAGGTTTATTAAAAATTCCTTCCTTAGTATAGTTTTACATTAAAGCTAGTTTAGTAACACAGCTCTCCAACATTTTCTTATTATCCATAACCACTAATATGTTATTTATACTCGTATGTGTTCTGACTGCTCTTGCTCATTGAAAAGTTTCAAATAAAAAATTAAAAAAAAAAATCATAACTAGTTAGATACGTAGGCTGCTATATATAGGTCTGGCCTAGACAATACTTAGTGTTGCCAGGTGCAATCTGACATTTTCATTGAAAAGTTTGACATTTTTTAGTATAACATAACTCAGAACGTTTTGTCATTTAATCGTGAAATGTTTTATTTACAGGGAGTTAAAAAATTCATCTCGGCCGAAAAATGAAATTAACTCGTGAACATTTTCGTGCGATCATTTAATCACAACTTTTGACGTGGATTATCACGACAAGAGTGCATCGATGAACTAGAATCTTTGTATGGCTATAAAGCACCATCCTATAGCACTGTGAAAAGCTGGTACAACGAATTCAATCGTGGCCGACGCTCGCTCGAAGACGAATTCCGTGAAGGTCGTCCAAAAACAGCCGTTGTGCCAGAAAACATCGATGCCGTACGTGAACTGATAATGCTAGACCATCATGTAACATACCTTCAGATAGAGGCATGCCTATGCATTTTTCCCACCAGCATACATTCGATATTGCATGAACACCTGGCCGTAAATAAGGTTTGTTCTCGTTGGATCCCGCATAATTTGACAATCGCTCAAAAAAAGGCTCGTGTGGATTGGTGTAAAGAAATGAAAATGAAATGGTGAAAAAAATACGATCGCGGTGCTTCAAAAGACGTTTATAAGATCACCACAAGTGACGAATCATGGATCTATGCGTATGAGCCCGAAACAAAACAGCAATCGATCGTGTGGGTCTTCCAAGACGAGCCAAATCCCAAAAAAAAAAAAAAAAAAAAAAAACCATTTTCGTTGATAAATATTCGTATTTTCATTATTAGGTCAGAAATATATATAACAACCCACATAATTTTAAGAAAGTTTAAAAATAATAAATAATAATATACCAGGACGGACAATTATCAAACAATATTTTTATTAAGACCAACTTAAGCTTGGTAGCTCAATAACACAACACACAACAAAAAATAAAATTTAATCAAAAACAAATACATTTAAGATGACGAAAATGTTTTCACGCAATCAAAAAATACCCAGTCCTTCTTTGCTTTTCACCTTAAGTACACATTGTCACACCAATAAGTATACTCTTCCACTAACAAAAAAAAAAAAAATAATAACAAAATAAGTAAAATAATTGTTGCAATTAATTCGAAGATTCGCCCAAAACTATGCATCATTTATGCTCACTGTAAGTAGAGAATTGTTTCCCACTTTTGTTCAGCTTTTCTCGAGATTATTACTAAAAACATTCATGAGAAAATGTCAAAATTTAACGAATTTTTTATTTTGATGAAATTTTTAGTTTTTCTAAAATGTCTCGAAAAAACCATACGTGTAAATATACGACTTTCGAAGAGTTAACGATCATCAACAATTCGACTATCGCCGAGCTGATGAACTCAATATCCAATAATCGCCTCGCCCTGGTTCGCCTGCTTCACGCTTAAGTAGACTACAATTACTGTTCGTAGATAGAGTGGAGCGTAATTGGATCTGTTCTGACACTGCTATTAAGATTGCCATGCCACCAATAACAGATTTCCCCATCGTCGTTTTACGGTCCAAAGAGACTGGCGCAGACGAGCAAACAGAAGCGCACCCCGCAGTGTTAAATCCAAATGTTGAGAATCAGCACCGACCAGGTTATACCTTCCCTTAACTGATCACCATGGCAATAGTGAAAAGTCCACAGCAGAAACTACAGCTTAATGCTATAGTAAACTGGATAACGAAGAATTCGCTATATATTGTATATACGACCAATTTCAATGAAGCAATCATAATGTCTTGTCGATATTTCAAGAAAGATTCATAAAATTATTTTTCTTTTTCAAAAGTAAATTAAATTCCACAAAGGAAAATGGATCCAGCTTTAGAATCTAAACATTCCATCCGCAACATACTTGACATCCATGATGTTACTGAAACTCCGCCAATACCACCGAATTCTGGTGACTCAATACCCTTACTACCGGAGAGAATATGCTGGTGCGACATACTCTGAGCACAGGCAGGAGCTTTCTGAAATTGGATCGTCCAACCAGGAGTTCCCATTGGCGCGCCGCACGCAGACTTGCTCACCGAGGTCTTGAGGAATGGTATTGCTTTTAATCATCCTCAGGCTGAGGGTGCTGTGTATTTTCCTACACCGGAGGAGGATAGAGCACACGTCGCAGCAGTGGCGCAGCAGCAGCATGGATGGTTTCTCCACCAACAGCAACAATAGATTTATAACTTATTGCTAATCGTGATTGAAACTAATAGTTTCCAGATTTATTGAATATAGTATTTTGTAAATTTAATTGAAAATATTATATAAAAATTTATTGTAATACAAACTAGCATGTTAAAATAAAAATATACTGCTACATCAACTAAAAAAAAAAAAATTATCTCTTTTGTAAGTGAATAGTCAAAGAAACGTTTTTAAATCGGTCCTAGGTTTAAGTGCAAACAAATATTTCGAAACTTCCATCGACCTGCCACAAAACCATCCCAGGAAACACTCACTCAGAAACCAAGTAAGTATAATATTGTATGTTGTAGTATGTTGTCTGAACGGTCAGTTGTAGGAAGGCTACATATCTTATATAGCCGAAGAGCTATCGACCACACTTGACAAAGGGACTAACGAATATTATATACTTTTGGTTTACAAGACAACCGGCCGGGGCTGAATAGAAGAGAAAAAGGCGCTGCTGCTATCTGATATTATACCTAGATTGGATAAGTAAAACTAACCGTTATACCTAAAAGAAGAGAACAGGTGGTTGAGTAAAGTGGGATGCACGTGTTCTTTGGGATTGAATCCACCTGATATGGGATCCCGTATCGTGGGATTTGGGGGACAGTGGCTCCTGAAAATTATCTACAAAGTGATCGCATTGCTGTCCAGCACGCTACATCTGTCGAAGAAGCCATGACGTATGGTAAACTAATGTTAAAGTGTTATACAATGTAAGGTTATTAAAGTATAAATATTATAAATTATTTCTAGCTTATGTGATAATAATAAAAATACTACAAAAATATCAATAATATTTTATATTTGATAATGATTTTATTTTTTTTTTTTTTTTTTTTTTATCATATGGTTATTTTACAAAGAGATACAAATTTTGCAATTAGTTTAATATTACGGTCACTAGGGATTTTAAGATGATCAGAAGGCTTGGAGTTGTTGAATATTCCACTTCTTATTGTTTGTGAGTTTGGGCAGTTGTCGAGGATATGGATAACATTGAATTCAGTACAACCACAATGCGGACAGGTTGGTTTAGGTAGGCCTTTCAAAAGATGTTCATGAGTAGCCAGTGTATGCCCAATGCGAAGACGCATAAATGTTCTTATATTCTTGGAAAAAGGGTATGAAGGGTAGACTGGCCTTGTCCCTGACGTATTAAAATATTTGTAATGATGGTTGTAGCTACTCCACTCGTTAATGAATTTGTCACTGAGAACTTGGTTAGCTAAATTTTTAATATCGTTATCGGTGAAGTGTCCCGATACGTATAATGGTTCAGCACAAGCTTGTTTAGCTCTTTTATCAGCCATTTCATTGCCTTGAATGCCTATGTGCGCTGGTACCCACATTATTTTTATTTCATTGGAGTTTTGGAACAGAACGTTTCTGATCTTTATAATAATGGGGGTTTCGTTTGATTGGCTGAGGACAGCTTCAATGGCAGATTTGCTGTCAGAGCAAATAAGGGTTTTCCTACCATGTTGTGATGAAAAAAATACTGCTTCTAGCAGGGCAGCGGCTTCGGCTGTAAATGCAGAGCAGTATGATGGAAGAGAGTATGCAGCGATGGTAGCACCTAGTATGTTTGTCACAGCAAATGCAGTACCGGTGTCTGATTTAGATCCGTCTGTATATAGTACCTCCCAACCTATTTTGTGGTGATCTAGAATTTCATTATGTAGTTGGTGATATTCACTATTGCTGGTTGCATTCTTAAGGTGATGTTGCAAAGTATTAATAAACGATGATGTAAGGTTAAAGCAGGATGGAAATGCGGCTGTTTCGACCAATGATGGAGTTGCAACGATATGTAGTTCTTTTGCTATCGTTAGAGCGCGGATTATGGTAGATCGTCTTTTGCTAGTGTTTAAGTTACTAAGAGCGTTCTGTACTTGTGCGAACAACAATTTGTTCCGGATATTTAGTAACTTAGGTATAAGCGCCATCGTGTTTCTGGCAGTTCTTTGGGCAATATTAGGTAAACCGGCTTCCGATAAGATAGGTATGATTGGTGATGTTGCGAAGGCTCGAATACAGCTTCTAGCTGCCGCATGATAAGATGCATAAAGAAGTTTGATGTGACTTTTTGGGCAATGCCCGTATATTGAAAGTCCATAGTCTATTTTTGACAGTAGTAATGCCTTGGTTATATTTACAAGTGTATTTGTATGACATAAGGAGTACTTAGAAGACATAAATTTTATAATGTTAAGTCTAGTACATAAGCTTAGTCTAATATATTTACAATGTTCTTTAAATGACATACTTTTATCAAATACTAAACCTAATATTTTTAAGTGAGTTAACTCACTTTCGGTAATTTAACAGAAAACGTTATGTTAACAGTCGATGCTGTCACTACTAATGTAAACATTTCGGAAGTTTCGGTATATTTCTTTCCAGAGTCGTGTATTTTCGGATTTAATGAGGGGCCAGACTTTTATTTTGCATAGTGAAATTTTTGCTGCAAAAGTTACTTTTTTTCATTAATATTAACATAAAAAATATATTAAGTAATTGCCGAAGATAATGCTTCTTCTCTTTAAAAAATAAAATAAAATAAAAATAAAAAAACAAACAAAAAGCAATTGTGGAATAGAAAACGATCCCCTCAACATAAAAATATACGCGACTCTGGCAACTATCAACTGATTGCGCAAAACAAATAATTATGTATCTATAATGTGCGCTTTGTAACTAGTTAAGCGATTTTTCGGCCAAGGTACTCCTCGAATTGTGGTTTTCTAGAAAAACAATATAAATAATTACTTAAAAAAATAAACTATGGTAAACAGTAAATGGAAACAAAACGACGCAAGTGGAACCTTACGGAGGAGCAAAGTTTCCTGGATTGCTGGGAAGGAAGAGCTCAGGAATTGAGAGGTTGCCGAAAAAACTCTCATGTAGGTATACAAAGAAATGATGGTGGAGTTAACTCAATCGGGGATCGAAGTCACTGGCAGTGGTAAGCATGCAAAAGAGCAGTTTCCTTTCAGCAGCGTCTGTCCGTGCAGCAATAATCTGCACTTGCAAATCATAATTTTGTATAAATAGCAAAATAAAATTGATGCGGTCTCTTGAATTCATGATTTGATAACTTGTGACAAATTTTGCAAACTGCAAATGTAAACAAAAATCAGCTGTTTGAGTTAACTCACTTTCTGTGGAAACGTTTGACATTTCATTCACTTAACAGAGGCCTTAAATGCATTTAAGTGCTTGATGGAAATATGCTATTACGCTCACTAAAAAACTTATAAAAAAAAGGTGTTTAGTTGGGTTATTTATAAAAGAAGCCAAGACATAAAGTCAATTAGGTGAACTGAAATATTTTTCTAGATTTTAATATTAAATAATGATAAAGTGGACAGTGATTTTATGATCTGAGCTAAAAGCAAAACTCAAGTTGAAAATAGATTAAGTTAAACCATTAAGAAGAAGTCTTTTCTTGCGTTGCTACCAAATACTTTTCTGTCTCAGACAGCATATTTTGTCACATCTATGAAACTACTGCTGACAGTCGGGAAGGAATTCGCCATGCAACAAAAACAAACCCTGAATTTTTGATCTCAATAACATAACTCACAGATGTTTTGTGTTACTGAACTGACCTTGAGATCGTCGCTGAGTGCGTCACCTGTAAGAGATTACCTGCACTTCGCTAATGAGTGCATAGATTTCACTGTCAGTTACTCTTTTATTACGTCCATGATTCTTAGCGGCTTATGGATTTTCATTTGAATGAAGTTCGAATCATAGGTTTTAAATCTGTTGCGAAATATATACAACTGGCGGTATGAATACGACCGACTTCAATGAAGTAAAACTAATAGATTCCAATTTTATTGAATTAGTATTTTGTAAATTTATTAGAAAAAATTGTATATAAAGTTTTTATTATATATACTAGCATGTTAAGATAAAGACATACTGTTACATTAACAAAAAAACTGAAATGCAAGAATAAAAGCAAAAATTATCCCTTTGCCTAAATGTGTAGTCAAAGATTTTTTTTTCGTCGGCACTCTTCTACCGTACTTAATGCATCAGTATGATGAAGGAACAATAGAACTACTATGTGACCTTGACAGCATGTCGATGGGAGCATCTGACTAATTTGTAACGCTTCTGTAATTTTTGGTTTTACACTTACATAATTATTCTTCAATGTATGGTATTGTGAGGTCAAGTCCTACTTCTATTGCATTCTTTAAAGTATCGCGTATGCAACACAACAATAACTCATTTGTGCGCAGGCGTAGCTTGTAGAAAAACAGTAGGAGAAAGCAATGGCTGGCATTGGCTCTCTTTTGTTCGCATTTTGGCATGAAACCATCGTTAGCACTGTTCTGGAAATATTGTCTTTGAGAAAGAGGTTGGCTTACTTCAAAATGACATTATTTGAGCAATGATTTGTTAAGAACTGAAGTGAAAAAGAAAAAAAATACATAATCAAATAAAATAAAGTGGAAAACGGTATTTTGAGATATAGCAGATTAATATTAGAAAAAGACTTTAAACTATTAACGTAGGCATCTTGGGTTAGGAGTACTCCCGACTTTACTTTCCTTGAACCTATAGAATGGCAGGTGGGTAAATTTTTAACAGACGTAAAATAAGGTTTTCAATTCATCAATTAAATACTTTTATTATAAACAACCACTCAATGCTAGACTATTTAGGCTGCCAATTTTTCAAATTTATTTATTTAATTTTTTTTTAAAACGATATATATATGTATGTAGCTTGAATTTAGTCCCATCGATAATTCATATTAATGTATATTTCCGTTTATCCAACGTTTCCATCTTTGAAATTTATTTTTCTAATGGATAAGGCATACCTTGTAGTTGATCCTACAGAAATATGGAAAAAAGTTTAACCATTACTCCTTGACTTCAACGTATAATCTAACATAACCCATCAACCACGTAATTCGACTTGGATAATTTAATAGATAGATGTACTTCGAACTATGGCCCCACATAAAATTTAAAGATAAAATCAGCAATGATTACCATCAAAGTGAAAAATAATTGTAGTTTACTGTAAATTAAGTGACACAAAAGAGTAGGAAAATATTTAAGTATGGTTTACTGTGCAACTTATGCTTATAAAAAAAATAACGCTTTGCAAGTTATATTTAAACAAGATCAAGAATTTGTTTATTAAGCTAAGTAAATAACAATAAATACTTTTTTTTGCTTTTTAGTTTTCTGGCGGGTTAAACTTTTTCTTTATGAGTTTTTATGGGATAAGAAGTTCAAGTTAACTATGGGTGATGTCTTACAGGAATTCCGTAGAATCCATCTTCTTTCAGATTTGTAGTTGTAGTCTCGTATTAAAACCATTAAAATTTTTATATTTACCATTATATTTCCTACCCACTTATTAACTGAAGAAGAATTTCTATTAAATTTCGGGTTAATTTTCTTTATTTATATGATGCTATTAAAAAAAATCTCTATTTACAATAATATAATTTGATCCTTTTACATAAATTATATAAACAATAGTTGTTATTACAGCTAATTTGGCATATTTGGATACTGTGCTGTCGCCATGTACTGCTGCTGATAATAATGAATTTGCTGTGCTCGTTGAATATCAGTCGCAGTGGGAAAATATACTGCCAAAAGCGCATCAGGATGGCTCATGGGTATGCCATGAACTATGGCTTCCGCTGGAAGGCTGTTGAGCCCAGGACCATTATTTGGTGCGTTTTGTTGATGCTGATTAAATGAAGAGCTTAATATCCAATAATCGCCTCGCCCTGTTTCGCCTGGTTCACGCTTAAGTTGACTAAAATTCCTGTTTATAGTTAGAGTGTGCCGCACTTGGTTCTGCCATGACGGTTGATCTCTCCGATAATATGGAAAATTCTCCGTTATCCAATTCACTATAGCATTCAACTTTAGTTTTTGTTGTGGGCTTCTTACTATAGCCATGGTTATTAGTTGAGGAAATGTATAACCTGGTCGTTCAACTGCAGGTTGGGGGTGTGCTTGCTCGCTTGCGTCAGCCTCTTTGGACAATAGGGCGTCGATGGAGAAATCTGTTACGGACGGCATGACGTTATTTTTTTCTATTTAAGTCTCAAATTCGCGAACACTTCAAACTGAATTATTTATACCGCTGTAGAGGGCAATCTTAAAGACTTGACTGATGACTTATCCTCAAATGTCACTCGTATTTATACCACAGAGTCCTCATATTTGGTCAGCATGTTAATCTTCCTTACCGTAATGTGTTCAAGTGGTTGCAAAACATTGTTCAAGGTATTCATAATATGAACAAATACATTTAAACGGAAAAACTAAATTGAGCCTAAATATAATTCACAAAAAAGGGATAATGGTAGTTAAGACTCAAGTTAAATGGCAACAATTCGTTTGCAATTCTATACAGTTTTAAAACCCATTAAAATATTGAAAAGCAAAAGCCGTGCGTCTGGTTTAATCTTTATTGCTTCTTAGCTATAAACAAAGGAACTAACTGGATCATCTTTGTAAGTAGATTATTCTTCTAAATGGAATGAAGATTAACCTTACTAACAAAGGAGTTTTGAGGTAATAGCACATTCTTGAGTTTTCACAGGATTGACTGACATTACCATATTGTTTTGGATGAACCCTTTTTGTATTGGCATACAATAACTTTGTTTCACAAGAAATATGACCTTGGACCCTCCTTGAAGCAGATCTTTGGATTTAAAACACTTTCTCTTCTTTTCCAGACTTCCCTTTATTGCTGCACAGTAAAGATTGCAGTAATATTAAAACAAAATTAAATACTAACATACATATCTTCACAATAGTTTATTATTACTACTAGTTCAAGTGGTTGAAAGTAATATTTAATCAATTAAGGAATATATTAATATAAAAAAATAAAAGTAGTTTATTTAACAACTCCGGGCAGAAGAGTGCACCAGACAGTAAGTTTTTTGAAAGTATAGCTTCTCTTTAATAATTTAAGAACTCTCGGAACTCCACATGCGACTAGTTTGTTTAGGTATCTATCCCCCGAATGAGGAGAAATTTTAGTTGTTATTTATTGCTTGTTGTTCAAACACCTATTCGACGTATGTATGGCATTGTGAATTGTCAGTTTTTATGTGAGCTGGATTTTATATGGATGTAGATGTAAGTCCAAATGCAATATACACCTTAATTTGTCATAAGAAAGTCCTAGCTGTTGAGAATCATGAGTGATATACACATTTTGGTATTCGGATAATCTCACTTACAGTGCTGATATTTGCGATGGAGTGAGCAAAGCGATGATACACTGACATTACGAGATCTATAACCGATCCGATCTGTCCAAATTTCTTTCAAATTTTACCAATTGCTTGAGTGGTAAGTATATTATAATCAGTTTAACGTTCTCTTAAGCACGAAACGTGCCCAAGTGCGAATTAAATTTTTGTAGTATATTAGGTTTCAACAATTTCCGTCGTGCGGTTGTTAAGCGATCCAGGCTTTTAGCTAAAACAAACCATTTTTGGTGTGATTGATAAGTTTGACAATTGTCGAAATATAGCCCTGTACTTTTGCATCTCGAAACGGATAACTCTAAGCAATATTGTTCGTCCATAAGCAATTTTACTAAAAACAATCGCTCTAAATAAGCAACTATAAAGCACTCCCCTTTCCTATTTTTTATATGCCTCACTTATCATTCAATATGTATTAATACATATGCAAATGTACTAGAATGTAGTTTGAAAACCGAGGTTTACGATGTGCACAAGTATGGTCTTAGGATTTCCATTATTTTGAAAATATTAACGACTTTGAAAAGTAAATTGCCGGGCTTCGAAAAAGGGCTGTTTAAGATGAATTAAAATATTTTTAAACGAAAATTAATCAAAATTTGTGAAAAATGCTCAAATTAAACTGAATTAATATAGAATAAAATTATTCAGTTACATATAACTAAATACAATTTAGATTAAAAGTAAGTAGGTACAAAAGTGAGAATAATTCAGGTTTTTATGATTTTATTTATGTATGTTGTCCAGAAATAGAAAGACCGTTAAGAAAAATGTTAAAATAAATATTTATTTAGTTATAATAAACCGTGGTGGCCGCGGTAGCCGAGTGGTTAGCGTTGCGTACTGCCATTCGGAAGGCTCGGTGCCGTACTAAGATCCAAAAAGTTTTAGAAAATTAATTAAAATAAAAAATTTATTTAAATCTTCTAATTGCGGTCGCCCCTCGGCAGGTAATGTTAGCCCCTACGAGTGTATTTCTAATAATGGTTCCTCAAAAAAAAAACCATCAGCCGTTCGGAGGTGGCTTAGTATAAACTCTAGGTCCCTCCATTTGTTGGAAAACATCAAGACGCAAAACCACAAAGCTCAGCCGAAAATCGCTTCAGCGGTTACAAAGCGCCAATTATACCTATATATAGATATATATATATATATAGTAAGCCGAACATTATCCGTTACTGGAACCCTTATAGACATCTTGGTGTCGCTAAGCGAGTAGCAAATTAACCATACAACCAAGTTCGCTCTTTGCTGCCTATTTCTTGTCATATATAATTATTAAGACATATCAAAATTTTATTAGAATTTTAACAGATTAATTAAAATCAACATATCTTTTTTTTTGTTCTTAGTTTAGTTAGTTTTTTAATTAAATTAACCTTTTAATTACTATTACAAATTATGCTTAATATTCAATATTATGCTGCCAATGATAATTTTGACTATAAAAGTAAAAAAGGACTGTTCCCAGGGGAAATGAATTGATCGCGGGACCATTATGCGATACATTCGGAGTGTGCATGCTAACTGATGACCTCAGAACCCTGTTAAAAACGTGTTTGCGGTAAGAGGAAAAATAAAAGATTCGCTCGAGGGGCTGCTTCTCCTTTCCCTTGTCATCTTATCCTATCCTGCAATCAATGATATGTTTTGGTAGTCCCTCATTGTTAAGACGGATGGGTTCAAAAGTTACTTTCGAGTTGCAAAGCTCTGCTGTCAAGTCTATACCCATGGCCAGTTAATGCTCTTGAATCTTTGCACAGCCGCCAAATTTACTCCGGCCAGAGGTCTTCAACTTCAGCAATAGCTTTTTTAGAGAATTCCACTCACGGTGTTTTCTAGAGACCTGTAGTTAGGGCCCTTTTGTTATTGTGCTGGGTTGTGGGGTCTCGTTGACAACACCTAAGATCTTCTTCTCTCTGGCAACGGGAATATTTTTTGCACAATGGAGGCTGGCTTTCTGTTGCGCCGCCACTTAGTCGACAAGCATGCCACTAATTCTCTTAACAATTTTTCGGGTTGTTTTCCGGTCCTTATGTGCCCTGAGGGGGAGCATAAAATCTTTGAAGCAGCAAGTGCGTTTATATGAGTAGTTACTACGACTAGTCTAGAAGTTCTTGGCACAGGAACAGTGCTTGTACAACGGATTGCGTTAGCTCGCTAAACTAAAATAATTTCACTGGATAAAATAGAAGCAAGATCTGACCAAAGAGTATTGCTAATCACGGAGTAAAATGAAGAGTTCTTTGTATTATTATTGTGACATTAACATGCTTAACCGCCATAATTTGATGACGATATTTACTATTTTCCTCACGACTTTCCATTTGTGACGCTGTGACGTTAAATTTATATTCTTCCAAACCTAAATTGTAAGAAAGAACATTTTTTCAAAATGTATATGATTTAAATTATAAATAAAAGATTAATATTAATAGTATTAAAAGTTTATAAGTATGGTAGCTGAAAAATGCTTAATTTTGAAGCAAGTGTTAAGATTTAGGCCCTTTCTCTAAGAACTAGGCCGCCAGATGTAACCTTAAAATATTTTCCATCAACTAAACATTAATTTTTAAGAAAAAAGTTTATTAGAACTTCCTTCCTTAGTATAGTTTTACATTAAAGCTAGTTTAGTAACACAGCTCTCCAACATTTTCTTATTATCCATAACCACTAATATGTTATTTATACTAGTATGTGTTCTGCCTGCACTTGCTCATTGAAAAGTTTCAAATTAAAAATTAAAATAAAAAATCGTAACTAGTTAGATACGTAGGCTGCTATATATAGGTCTGGCCTAGGCAATACTAAGTGTTGCCAGGTGCAATCTGACATTTCCATTGGAAAGTTTGACATTTTTTAGCATAACATCACTCAGAACGTTTTGTCATTTAATAGTGAAATGTTTTATTTACAGGGAATTAAAAAATTTATCTCGGCCAAAACATGGAATTAAGTCGTGAACATTTTCGTGCGATCATTTTTCACAACTTTCGACGTGGATTATCACGACAAGAGCGCATCGATGAACTAAAATCGTTGTATGGCTATGAAGCACCATCCTATGGCACTGCGAAAAGCTGGTACAACGAATTCAATCGTGGCCGACGCTCGCTCAAAGACGAATTCCGTGAAGTTCGTCGAAAAACAGCCGTTGTGCCAGAAAACATCGATGCCGTACGTGAACTGATAATGCTAGACCATCATGTAACATACCTTCAGATAGAGACATGCCTATGCATTTCTCCCACCAGCATACATTCGATATTGCATGAACACCTGGCCGTAAAAAAGGTTTGTTCTCGTTGGATCCCGCATAATTTGACAATCGCTCAAAAAAAGGCTCGTGTGGATTGGTGTAAAGAAATGCTAAAAAAATACGATCGCGGTGCTTCAAAAGACGTTTATAAGATCACCACAGGTGACGAATCATGAATCTATGCGTATGAGCCCGAAACAAAACAGCAATCGATCGTGTGGGTCTTCCAAGTCGAGCCAAATCCAAAAAAAAAAAAAACCATTTTCGTTGATAAATATTCGTATTTTCATTATTAGGTCAGAAATATATATAACAACCCACATAATTTTAAGAAAATTTAAAAATAATAAATAGTAATACACCAGGACGGACAATTATCAAACAATATTTTTATTAAAACCAACTTAAGCTTGGTAGCTCAATAACACATCACACAACAAAAAATAAAATTTAATCAAAAACAAATACATTTATTATGACGAAAATATTTTCACGCATTTAAAATAAACCCATTCCTTCTATGCTTTTCACTTTAAGTACACATTGTCACACCAATAAGTATACTCTTCCACTAACAAAAAAAAAAATAATAACAAAATAAGTAAAATAATTGTTGCAATTAATTCGAAGATTCGCCCAAAACTATGCATCATTTATGCTCACTGTAAGTAGAGAATTGTTTACCACTTTTGTTCAGCTTTTCTGGAAATTATTTATTTTATTGAATATTTTAATATTCAAGTGAAAATATCAGTATTTTCAAGAACTTTTTATTTTGATGAAATTTTTAGTTTTTCTAAAATGTCTCGAAAAAACTATAAATATACGCCTTTCGAAGTGTTAGTAATCATTTACAATTCGACCATCGCCGAGCTCCAGTTCAGCAACTCCGCAGACACGGCTAACCAGAGCATATAAATATCTAATAACCAATAATCTAATCAGATACCTTATTTTATATACAATTTCGATATTTTTTTTTAGTTGACAAAATAATAAATTCGTTTAAAGCACAACAGATTGCAATGTACAACAAATGTATTATAGACAGGGTATACATCGAAGTTTGGGCCCTCATGAAATTGGAAAATAAAAAACCCAGAAAATTTTACCGTCAGTGTGGAAAAAGTAGTAGTTTATCGAAAACTGAATAAAATATAAAAGGAGGAAAAATGATGCAAGTTGTGTTGACTGGATTAGGCTAAAAATATATGGGCAATAATTAAGGTATGCTAACGAAAGTTTAAGAATTCATATTTTAAGGTTAAATAACAAAAATTGTTATTCCATTATTTTTTAAATTTTTTGGGTTGCTTAAATTTTTCTTTTCTTTTTGTGCAAAAATCGCCTCGCCTTGGTTCGTCTGCTTCACGCTTAAGTAGATTATAATTACTATTTGCAGATAGAGTGGCGTAATTGTTTCTGACATGATACTGTCCTTAAGATTGTCATGCCACCAATAACAGATTTCTCCATCGACGCTTTACTTTCCAAAGAGACTGGGGCCGACGAGCAAACAGAAGCGCAACCCGCATTGGAAAATCCAAATGTTGATGATCTGCAACGACCAGGCTATACCTTCCTTCAACTGATCACCATGGCAATAGTGAAAAGTCCACAACAGAAACCACAGCTTAATGCTATAGTAAACTGGATAACGAAGAATTCGCTATATATATACGACCAACTTCAATGCAGTAATCATTAGTCAAATTGTAGATCTTGTCGATATTTCAAGAAAAGAAGATTCATAAAATTATTTTTCTTCTTCAAAAGTAAATTAATTTCATAAGGAAAATGAATCCAGCTTTCGAATCTAAACACTCAATCCGCAGCACACTTGTCATCCATGATGAAATTGAAGCTCCGTCAACACCACCGAATTCTGATAGCTCAATGTCACCACACTGCTCAACACCTCCGATTCAGCGACCTAATCATACATTTAACGCATTGATATCGATGGCAATAAGCAACAGCCTTCATAAGACGCTCCCTCTCTGTGCTATTGTGGACTGGATTTGTCTAAACTTTTCTTACTACCGGAAAGAAGATTCCAACTGGCAGTGTCAAGTGTGTCACACCTTAAGCAAAAACAGGAGCTTTCTGAAATCGGATCGTCCAATAGGTCTCCCGGGGCGTGGAAATTTTTAGGCAGTCGTGCCTGATGATTGCCAACCAGGAGTTCCCATTGGCGCACCGCACGCATTCTTGCCCACCAAAGTCTTGAGGAATGGTATTGCTTTTAATCATCCTAAAGGAGGAAACTAGAACACACGTCGCCGCAGTGGCGTAGCAGCCGCAGCACGGATGGTTTCTACCCCAACAACAACATCAGATTTATAACTTATTGTCAATTTTGACTAAAGCTAATAGTTTCCAATTTTATTGAATATATCTAGTATTTTGTTAAATAATTTAATTGAAAATATTATATACAATTTTTTTTGTAATACATACAAACATTTTAAGATAGAAATATACAGTTACATAAACTAAAAAAATGAAATGAAAGAAGAAAAGCAAAAATTATCTCTTTCGCAAGTGAATAGTCAAAGAAACGTTTTCAATATTCGGTAGGTATATCTTCTCCGGTCCTAGGTTTAAGTGCAATCATAGGCAAGTATTACGAAACTTCCATCGACATGCAATAAACGCTTCACCCTCAGAATACCAAGTAAGTATAATATTGTATATGCTTTGCGAAGTTCTTTGGGCTTGAAATACGACCGACTTCAATGTATTAGTTGTCAATCCGATCGAGTAACAATGAATCCAGTTTTCGAAACCAAATATTTAATTTGAAACAATCTTGTCGTAGATGATGACATACAAGCTCCTTCCAAACCAGCGAATTCGATTGAATAATTATGATTCGGAAATTCGTGGGTTTGAGAATCATGACATATATTTGAACAATCACTGCAAGTGCTACGTAATATTACTTAAAGCAGATGCTATATTGTGTGTATTATCTTGTCTGCACGATCAGTTGTAGGAAGGCTACGTATATTATATAGCCGGAGAGCCATCGGCAACACAGGACAAAATTACTAAAGAATATTATATACTTTTAATTTACAAGACAACCGGCCGGGGCTGAATAGAAGAGAAAAGAGGCGCTGCTGCTATATGATATTATAGATTGGATAAGTAAAACTAACCGTTATACCTAAAAGAAGAGAACAGGTGGTTGAGTCAAGTGGGATGCACGTGCTCTTTGGGATTGAGACGATCAGATATGGGGTCACGTATCATGGGATGCGGGGCACAGTGGCTCCTGAGAATTATCTACCAAGTGATCCCACTGCTGCCCCGCACGCTACATCTGTCGACGAAGCCATGACGTATGGTATTCCTTATTCACAACCACAGGCCGATGTTGCAGTATATTTTCTTAAGCCGTAGGACCTTGGAAGATTTCGCGCAGAAGCGATGGTGGAGGGTACTATGCAAGTAAGAAGGAGTCCATATATAGATAAAAAGAGCTAATAATGATGGTAATAACCAACTGTCTCCATGAGCTCTGCTCAAATAACAACGTTATCGGCACTTGTAAGAATTTGTTCTGAATTTGCCTGTGTTGAATGGGGGCTGAATTTTGGTTTTGTTATGAAGATATTCGATATTACCAATTTTAGTTATTTGCACATATATGGACAGTAGTAAATGTGCTATAATGGGCTAACCCAGGAGGCGATAGGAGCATATTAGGTAATCGCCTCACAAGGAAAAGGGCTTCGAAATGATTTTAAGGATTAATTTCTGTAGAATTTGGTTAAGCATAATCCTGATATGGTAATATGCTTCTAGCATGCGTGTTGGATATTTTCTTTATTACTGCAGTTAAAATATTTTAATAATTGAAAAAAAAAAATAAAAAAACCCTGCAAATTACCTCGAAACTATAGTTCATTTTTTAAAATCGTTATTACTTTGAATTTTTTTCGGAAATTCAAGGTTCAGTCCAATGAAAACTTTAATCACTTAACATACTTTCAGGCGTTGTACTCGTATGTACTCAAGATTTATTTATTTTGGTTTACTATAAGACGAACCGGAGGGTAGAAATCCATCACAAACATATTTAGATTCAATTTATAAGGAAGATGTAGCAAATTTCACTTATTTTATAGAATAAATAAAAAATAATTAATAAACAATTACCGAACAGAACGGAGAAACTGGCAGGGTCAAGTGCGACGTAGATTAACCCATTACGACTGCTTTGTGGTATGGGAATGTCCAAGACTGGACGTGGGAAATTGTGGATGATGGCTCCTGAAGGTTACCAACCAGATAATCCCATTGGTGCACCTCATGTTGATTTCGTCGGCGAAACCATAAGGTATGACTTTCCTTCTGAAAATCCACAGGCCAGCGTTGCAGAAAAAGTGGCGGTGGACCACCCGTGGCTAATCATGGATAATATCATCACAGAGCTCCACGTCATCAGCTCTGGTCCTGGAACCTAATTATGCATTTAAGGATCCAATAAAGATGAACTCAAAAGGCGCCGCCGTCAAATGATATTATAAATTGGATAAGCAGAAACTTCTGCTTTACGGACGAGATGTATGTGTGTGTGGCAAAAACAAATAATAAAAAAACATATTAACTTAGAAATCATTTTACGAAAATTATGAAACAATTAAAATCAACTTTATCTTGGTAGCTTAATAACACGTCACAAAACAGAAATGAAAATTTAATCAAGGAACAAATGCATATAGGATGACGAAAATATTTTCACGTAATCAAAATATACTCATTCCTTCTTTGCTTTTCGCTTTAAGTACACATTGTGACACCAATAATTATACTTTTCGTATAACAATAGAAAATTAATTATAAAATAAGTAAAATAAATGTTGCAATTAATGCGAAGATGCGCCCAAAACTATGCACCATATTTCCACAACTTTAGTAAAGAATTTATAACTTTTGTTTAGCTTTTCTCGAGATTATTACTAAAAACATAAAACATACATGTGATAATGTAAGAAATTAAAGAATTATTTATTTGTGTATAGAATTTATACTTTTTCTAAAATGTCTCGAAAAAGCTTTGAATACGCGCCTTTCGCAGAGCTAATAATCAATACAATTCGATTTGAGCCCATCGTGAATTACCAGTCAGGTGTCTCAGTTGGTGAGCTTAATGAACCACAATGGCTGCCTGTTTGATATTTCTACCCACAGAAATAGCTATATGATTAGTATTAGAAGATGTTGACACAATTTGCTAAGAATTTTTAGTTATTTACTTTTGAGATCAAAACGTTCTTTTGTTATAACACTATAACTCTTTACGAAAATTGTTCCTTTCTTAAGAAATCTCTGATAAAATATAATCTAATCATATACCTTATTTTATATACAATGTCGATATACTTTTTTAGTTGTGATTAATTAATTCTTTTATCTGCTTATTCGTTAAATCCATCGTTTAAAGCACAACAATTTGCAATGTACAACAAATTTTATATAGACAGAAATTATTACCCTCAATGTGAAAAAAGTAGTAGTTTATCGAAAATTGAGTGATATAGAAAAGGGGAAAAATGGTGTATAATGAATTGACTATATTAAGCTAAAAACAATTATATAACATTTAAGGTATGCTTATAAAAATTTAAGAATTTATTTTTTAAGGTTAAAAACAAAAATTGCTATTCCATTATGTTTTAAATTTTTTGTTTGTTTAAATTTTTCTTTTCAAGATTTTATGGTAATAAGTTATAATTAATTATAGGTGACGTCTTACCGCATTTCACTTGAAGCCCTTTGTCTTTCGGATTTGCACGTGACCTGTTGACCCCATGACCATTATGTGATGCATTTCGTTGTTGCAGGTAAATTTATGAACTCAATTTCCAATAATCGCTTCGCCCTGGTTAGTCTGCCTCACGCTTAAGTAGACTAAAAATTTGTAGATAGAGTGTGGCGTAATTGGTTCTGACCTGACACTGTCCTTAATATTGCCATGCCACCAGTAACAGATTTCTCCATCGAAGCTTTACTGTCCAAAGAGACTGTCACAAACGAGCAAGCAGAAGCGCAACCCGCAGTGGAAAATCCAAATGATGAGAATCTACAAGGACCAGGCTATACCTACCATCAACTGATAACCATGGCAATAGTAAGAAGCCCACAACAGAAACTAAAGCTAAGTGCTATAGTAAAATGGATAACGGAGAATTCACCATATAAATACCACCGACTTCAATGAAGTAATCATTAGTGGAATCGTAGATCTTGTCGATATTTCAAGAAAGATTCTTAAAATTATTTTTCGTCTTCAAAAGTAAATTAAACTTCACAAAAAAAAAATGAATCCAGCTTTCGAATATAAAATTCCATCCGCAACATACTTGGTGTAGATGATGATACTGAAGCTTCGACAACACCACCGAATTCTGATGACTCAATGTCACCACACTGCTCAACACCTCGATTCTGCCGGCTAATTATACGGTTAAAGCATTGATATCGATGACAATAGCAACAGCCATCATAAGACGCTTCCACTTTGTGCTATTGTGGACAGGATTACTCTAGACATTCCTTACGACCGGAAAGAAAATTCTGTCTGGCAGTGTCAGGTGCGGCATACCTTAAGCACGAACGGGAGCTTTCTGAAGTTGAATCGTGTTATGGGTGTCAGTCAGAAATGCTCTATAACCCATGAGTCCTCACTAAGCAACCAGTTCTATACATGTGGCTCCTGCGACTGCTGCGAAGAAAATGAATAAAATTTACGTTTGCCATTTTAATTTATATTAAAATCATCGGTTTTTTTGTATAAAAATATATTATTTTCATCACACAAATATTTTTCTCTCTTATCCAATTATAATTTTTAAATATTTAATTTTATTTCTTTGATTAAACTTTCTTTGATTTTAAACGGTTCGTATTATATAGCACTCACCGGTCGGTAATAACTTTCGAATGCCCCATTTGTCATACCATTAAATAAATAGTTCCATAATTTAATATGCACCTAAAGGTATGCTTTCTGCATTTATGTATTTAATGACCCGAACTTTGACCCGCGAAAATAATAAAAAAAATAGGAACTATAAATATTCCAGAAATCTTCAAGTTTACTAAGGTTTGACAAAAATAAAAAAACCATGACCAATTAAGATGAATTAATAATCGTTTAAATTTTGTAATTATATTCAGTTAAATAATGACTTCGTATTAGTACAAATAAAAAACCAAATTTGGGCTATGCTGAAGTTCGAATATCTTTAAATACAAAAACAACAAACGCAAATCCGGAACAAAATCTTACATGTCTAACACTGATTGTGATCAGGTTAACCTCAACAAGATCTAATTACCCCTTCGATTTTAAAGCAGCCTTCGATTGTAGAAAAAATGGTCGCCTCTATAACTGAACTTTGCATCTCATCAGAAGTTGTACGTCTGATACTGATCAACAACAAAACCTCCGTCAGAATTTAAATGAACCTCTTTGATACAATCGGTCCCAAATGGACTATCTATCGTGTGACTTATTCAACCTGATGCTGAAAATAACATGAGCTGGGGACTTAGTTATACGTTTAAAGCCTTAGTAACGATATTTAGTCTTAAAAGAGCGCAGCCGGTATTTAAAGAATAGCTTGGTTAAAAGACGCACAAAATTATCTATAAAACCGACAATTTTATGTATCACAGAGAAACAGCAAAAATTATCTGTTTTTCAGTTACTATTCTACCGTACTTACGGCAACAGTAAAACTATAGAACAATTGAAATACACTGTGTCCTTGGCAGTGGAGTGCGCGTCTGACTAATTTGTACCGCTTCTGTAATTTTTGGTTTAACACCTACATAATTGTTCTTCAGTGCATGATATTGTGAGGTCAAATACTAATTCTGTTGCTCTATTTCATTACCACGTATGCAACACAACAATACCTCACTTGTGCGCAGTCGTAACTTGTAGAAAAAGAGAGGGAGAAAGTGATGGTCTGGCATTGGCTCTCTTTAGTTTGCATGTTAGCATGAAACTGTCGTTAAGAAGGTTTAATTGTCTCCGGCTAGCACTGTTTTGATTTGTTAAAAACTAAAATAAATTATTTTAAAATAAAAATAATTTAAAAATTTTATTATAAAAGGGAGAGAAAAAAATAAGACTTGATCAAAATAAAATGGAAAACGGTATTTTGAGATATAGAAGATTATTAATATTAGAAAAACATTTTAATTTATTAACGTAGACATCTTGATATAGAAGTTCTCATGACTTTACTTTCCTAAAACCCATAGAATGTCAGGTTTCCGTGTTTGAAAATTATTTTTCTATTTTATAGGGCACCCTTTGTAGTTGATCCTACAGAAAGTTGGAAAAATTTTTTAACATTGTTCATTGATTTCAATGTATAATCTCTCATAACCCATTATCAGATAGTTCGATTGAGATAATTTTATAGATAGATGTACTTCGCACTATGGTCACACATCAAATTTAGAGATACAAAACAGCAATGATTACCATCAGAGTGAAAAATAGTTGTAGTTTACTATAAATTAATTGACACAAAAAAGTAGGAAAAAATTTATGTATGGTGTATTGAGCAGCTTGGGCATATAAAAAATTATACACTTAGTAAGGTATAGTTACACAAGTTTAAGAATGTTTTATTAAAGTAAGTAAATAACAATAAATACTTTTTTTTGCTTTTTATTTTTCTAGTGGGATAAAGCTTTTCTTTTTGAGCTTTTATGGGATAAGAAGTTCAAGTTAACTATGGATGATGTTTTACAGGAATTCCTTTTTAATCTTTCTTCTTTCCGATTTGTAGTAGTAGTCTAGTAATAAAAACAGTAAAGTCTTTATATTTCGTATTCCATTTTCTACCTACTCATTAACTGCAAAGAAGAATTTCCATTAAATTTGGGGTTAAGTTTCTTTATTTATATGATATGAGGCTATTAATATAATGCCCTATTTACAATAACATAATTTTTTTTGGATCCTTTTACTTAAATTCTATAAACAATAATTGTTATTACAGCTAATTTGGCATATTTGGACACTGTGCTGTCGCCATGTACTGCTGCTGACAATAATGAATTTGCTGTGCTCGTTGAATATCAGTTTCAGTTGGAAAATAGACTGCCAAAAGCGCATCAGGATGGCTCATGGGTATGCCATGAACTATGGCTTCCGCTGGAAGGCTGTTGAGCCCAGTACCATTATGTGGTGCAGTTAGTTGATGCTGATTAACTGAAGAGCCCAATGTCCAGTAGTCGCCTCGCCCTGTTTCGCCTGGTTCACGCTTAAGTAGAGTAAATTTTTTGTTTATAGTTAGAGTCTGGCGCACTTGGTTCTGCCATGATTGTTGATCTCTCCGATAATATGGAAAATTCTCCGCTATCCATTCTACTATAGCATTCAACTTCAGTTTCTGTTGTGGGCTTCTTACTATAGCCATGGTTATCAGTTGATGGTAGGCATAGCCTGGTTTCTGCATATTCTCAGCATTTTCCACAGCAAGTTGCGCTTCTGCATGCTCGTTTGTGTCAGTCTCTGTGGACAGTAAAGCTTTGATGGAGAAATCTGTTACTGGTGGCATGATTTTATATGTTTCTATTTAAATCTAAAATTCCCAAGCACTTGAAACTGAATTATTTATACAGCTGTAGAGGGCAATCTTAAAGACTTGACTGGTGACTTATCCTCAAATGTCACTCGTATTTATACCACAGAGTCCTCATATTTGGTCAGCATTTTAATCTTTCTATCCTTAATGTGTTCAAGCAGTTGCAAAACATTGTTCAAGGTATTCATAATATAAACATATACATTTAAACGGAAAAACTAAATTGAGGCTAAATATAATTCACGAAAAGGGATAATGGTAGTTAAGACCCAAGTTAAATCGCAACAAATCTTTTGCAATTCTATACAGTTTTAAAACCCATTAAAATATTGAAAAGCTGAAGCCATTGCGCCTGGTTTAATCTTTATTGCTTCTTAGCTATAAACAAAGCAACTAACTGCATCATCTTTGTAAGTAGATTATTCTTCTAAAAGGAAGGAAGATTAATCTTGTTAACAAAGGAGTTTTAAGAATTGACTGACATTACCATATTGTTTCGGATGACCGCTTTCCTCTTGGCATATAACGAGATGTAATACCTTTGGTTCACAAGGAATATGACCTTGGACCCTCCTCGGAGGAGATTTTGGATTTTCCAACACTGCATAGTATAGATTTCAGTAATATTAAAACAAAATATAATACTAACATAGCTCAATTGGTTGCAAATAATACCTATGTAATCAATTAATGAATATATTAATATAAATATTTAAAAAAAAGTTAATTTTACATTATTTTAATTAATTTCAATATAAATAAAATGAATTAAATAAAGTTAAGTTAATGCATCGAACAAAAGGTGTCTGGAAAAAGAAGTCTGATGAGGAAACGTGGTGGTTTCCGAAATAGCAGCTATAACTTCTACCGTCCAAAACTATTGTTGTAATTTTTTCACTATTTCCAAAAAATATATGGTCTGAAACAGTTCCATTTAAATGAAAACCCAAAAAGTTAAGTTAAGTTTAAAAATAAACGAAAGAATATAATAACATATATACTGAAATAAAAAAAATAATTGAAAGAAATTGATAAAAGTCTAAAATAAACAAAATAATTAAAAAAAAATAAGTTAAAGTAAATTAAAATAAAATAATATAAATTATTCAATAAAACTAATCATTTTACAGGTGTTCTTTATATGTATACGAAAATTTTTAATATATATTAGGTCAAGTAATCAGTTCGTTCGGTTTTTATCTAAGAGATGGCGTAATTGTCCATAGTACTGGTGTAACGTGTCGCATCATGTCGTACCATACGGCGCTGAAAACGTGTTTATTCCCGCTAAAAGAGTGTCCTTGACAGTTGCGACAGTTTTTCGATTGATTGAATCAGTACGTTGATGCTCGTCAAAGATGGACACCAGCAAACAGAAAATTTGTTATAATTTACAAATTTACAATTTTTCTTCGCTCAAGGCGTAAAAGTAGCCAAAGCGGCTGAAAAAATTAATTTGGAACCATCTGCATAACCTCGTATTCAAAAAGAAGCTCGATGTGTGGGTGCCACACGAACTAACGCAAAAAAACATGATGGACCGAATTTCAATCTGCGAAACGCTGCTGAATCAACACAAAATCGACCCATTTCTGAAGCGTTTGGTGACACTACGAGCTGCTCCCCGCCAAACGTTCAATTCGGCCCTCTAGTGCCAACAACTGGACCGCTTGAAGGCAGCACTCATCCAGAAGAAGCCATATTTGATCAACAGAGGCCGAATTGTGTTCCATCAGAACAACGCCAGGCCACAAACGTTTTTGGTGAAGCGCCAGAAGCACCAGGAGCTCGGATGGGAGGTCTTAACGCACCCACCTTATAGTCCGGATCTGGCACAAAGTCATTGCCATCTTTTCCTGTCCATGGTGAACGTGCTTATTGGTGAGAAGTTGGCCTCAAGAGAGGCCTGTGACAATTGGCTCTCCGAGTTTTTTACCAATAGGGACACAGCCTTCTACGAGAGGGGAATAATGAAGCATCTCATTGGCATCTCGTTGGCAACAAGTTTGCAAGCAAAACGGCGCTTATTTGACTTAATTCGGACAAATGTACTCAAAGTTATCATATTTTCAATCAAAAAAAAAAAAAAAATACCGAACGAACTTCTTACTTGGCCTAATATTTTAGAAAACTTTGAAGAGAGTTGCCACATGATGGTATTTAAGACCGGTTTAAAGAAGAAATATTTTTTAAATGGGTTACCCTTGTTGGAAGTCTTTAATTACAAAATTGGAAAACATATCAAAGGAAGTGACACGATTTAAAAAAGTAGCCAACCATTCAATTAACATTACAACAAATTGTGATGACTCAAGTTCATCACGGGGATCGCCATAACCAAAGCCGATTCAGCAGCTTAAGTATACATATAAAGAGCCAATAATAATGGAAAAAAGCAGCTAGCCTCAAAAGGATATATTTCATATAACTCATCATTGCATTGTCTGCGATATTTTCTCTTCCAATGCACAAGACTTCGTGAGCACTTCGCACAACAGCATTATCGGAAATTATGACATTCGGCATTAATATAAAATACTCTCGCAGTAGAGGACCACCCTGTCTGGAACCTCATTTGCTATCAAACGGCTCAGAGGGTTACTTCTCGATTCTGTCGTAGAGTTATGGTTTGCTAAACGTCAGTTCGCGCAGGCTTATCAAATTCGGGAAATTCTCCTTTCGTGCTGTCTAAGGCTATTTTAAATTCGAGGAGGATATAAAGACCTTAAAGTAATTAACCTGATCGCAATAAGAAAGAATTTGGTCCGAATTTTCCTATGGTTTATAGGGGCAATATTTTGATTTTGTATAAAAGATATTCGATATTACCAATTTTAGTTATCTGCACATATATGGACAGTAGTAAATGTGCTATAATGGGCTAACATAGGAGGCGACATGAGCATATTAAGTAATCGCCTCACGAGGAAAAGGGCTTCGAAATGATTTTAGTGATTACTTTCTGTAGACTCTGCTTAGGTATAATTATTTTTTTTTTCTGAAATTCAAAGTTCAGTCTAATGAAAGCTTTTGTCACTAGGCATAGTTTAAGGCGTTGAATGTACTTAAGATTTATTTAATTTGGTATAAGACGAACAGGAGGGCAAAAAGTCACAAACTTATTTAGATTCGATTAGTAAAGAAAAAATATAAAAAATCTTACTAATAAAATAATAATTCAACTGCGTAGTTATGCTAAACTGTATAGCGAAAAATACAATAATAAAAAATAAATTTATTTACTTTATATTTACAACGAATGTATATATAAATATATTCGAAAACTTTTCCTGTTCTGTCACTAAATTTCAGTGGCTTATAAACTGGCAAGTGAGCAAAGTTTAAGTCTTCAGTTTGAAACAAATCGCAAAATCTGTAAAATTTACAGTATAAATAAGAGCGGCTTCAAAGAATCAGTCATCAGTATAATTGCAGACTTTGTTGAACTCATACGAAAAATTTTTCCATTTCTTCTTCATAAAAACTTTAATCTATTTGGCAAGGAAAAATGAATCCACATTTCGAACCCAATAGTTCAGTTCGAAATGCAACAAATTCTATTGGCTCAATGACACCACAGAATTCCAACTCACCAGCTCCGATTCAGCGGCCCAATTATACATTTGAAGAGTTAATAACGATGGCAATAAGCAATAGTGCTGAACAGATGCTACCGGTATGTGATATTATTGATTGGATAAGTAAAAACTTTCCATATTACCGAAGAGATCGGAAAAACTGGCAGAATCAAGTGCAACGTGGATTAAGCTTACGCGACTGTTTTGTGGGATTGGAACGTCCACAGAATCTCCGGGGACGTGGAAAATTATGGGTGGTGGCTCCTGAAGGTTACAAGCCAGGTGATGCCATTGGTGCATCTCATGTTGAATTTGTTGGTGGAGCCATGCGGTATGACTTTCCTTCTGCAACTCCACAGGACGTTGTTGCAGAAGAAGGGGTGGTGGATTACCCTATGCAAGCAGAAATGAATTCTAATTTCGAAATCAATCATTCAGTCCTCAGTATAACAAATTCTGATGGGTCAATATCACCACAGAGTTCCACGTCATCAGCTCCGATTCAGAAGCCCAATTATACATATGAAGAGCTAATAACGATGGCAATAAACAGTAGTCCTCAAAAGAAGCTTCCGACATGTGATATTATAGATTGTATAAGTAGAAATTTTCCCTATTACCGAAAAGATATGAAAGACTGGCAACAGACAGTGCGATGTACATTAAGCAAATACAAATGCTTTTGGAATGAGTCGACCAGGGACGCGCTCAGGAAAAAAGCTTTCATGGACAGTGGTTCCTGAAAATTATCTTCGAGATGATACCACGCCGAAGGATCTCAACAAATTACAGGCAGAAGGGATGGGGCCAGATGTTTTGCAAGTAAAAATGAAGTCATGTTTCGAACCCAACAATTCAGATCGCAATACAGGAAATTCTGATGGCTCAAAGTTACCCCAGAACTCCAACTCTCCAACTCAGATTCGGATGCCCAATTATACATATGGAGAGTTAATAACGATGGCAATAAGTAATAGTGCTGAACAGATGCTGCCGGCATGTGATATTATTGATTGGATAAGTAGAAACTATCCGTATTACCGAAAAGATGTGCAAGACTGGCAAGATCAAGTGCGAGAAATCTTACGGAAAAACTTTTTTGAATTTGACATTCTAGCGGAGGATCCTAGACTTGGGAATTTATGGGCAGTGCCTCCCACACTGGAGGAGCTTAGCAGATTACAGGCAAGCAGGGAAGCAGTGGTTGAGGGCACTGCGATGGCAACTGAACCCACGGCTGAAGGTACTCTGCACCACCAACCTAAAGGCATGCTCTACCAACAGCAACAAGACGAGCTTTAGGCGACGAGACGTAGGTATGTAAGTGTCAATTAATAATTTATTTCAATACTGTTTACATTTAAGTAATTTTTGGCTTAGTCAAAAGACGTATTATTTATTAAAATTATATACGTGTATGTGTTTAAAAAATGTGTTATTATGGAAATTAAAATAAATTGAGCAAAAAAAATATTTATTTTCGTCATTCTAACTAAATTATCGTATAAGTAGTAAACCATTTCAGTTTTCTTTGTTATTGTAAAATTAATGATTTGTTCGGAGGAATGATAGATTTTAAAATACTAGAACTTCGGCACAGCAACTTCGATTTCGTGTAAAAATGTATAAATGTATGTACAAATTAATAGAATTTAAGACCAAAACCTGTCTTTCGAAGACTCTTTGCCCCCATTAATCAGATATCATCGTCGTCTACGTTTCCACATCAAATAACAATAAGGGAACGACGTTAGGCTAATACAGCTATGTGAGACGTGAAAGGAATTGTTGGAATAATTTTTGATTCTATTTTAAATTTTTAATTTCTGTACGGTCAGAGCTCAGGCCATTGGAAACTTTAATGCAGAAGGCATTCATTTAGGCGCCTCTTATTTAAAGATTTATTTGTTTAATAATATTTATGACGAAAGTGGCATTCGAAGACTCTTTGGGACGATTGCAGCGCAATTCTAAGTTCGACGCTTTCGTCATATGGTTGGGGGTTTGCGAGATTCCAGTTGAAGTTAAAGTTCGTGGAATACTCAGATTAGCTGGCAGCACATGACCTTGTGGTCGAGTAAAAATAAACCTCAATGCATTTATTAAAAATGGTCTGAACTTCTTCTCTCTCTTGAAATTAATAAAACTATTGAGTCTTAATATTTGCTATCTTAAAAGTGCTTCTCAAGGTTGAGACTAACGCTGCAACATTTAAAAAAATAATTCCAATTTTATAAACTAAACCAAAAAAATCTGCTAGTACAAAAACATGAGCCGAAAATAATTAAAAAAGTTTAGCTGAGAGAAGTGAAAGCAACAAATAAACGAAGTATGCCAACGAGTCAAAGTATTCCAAGAAATACAAATATTTTTAGGGTAAAATTATAAAAACGTAATAGAAAAAATATCCCAAAATGCAACGGCATTCTGACATTTCATCACATTCAAATTAACACTCAAGCAATTATTGTAATATTTTAACTTTTAGGTATTTTTCAGTGTTTTTGGTTTAAATTGGAGCCGAATACACTAAAATAATATAAAAGCCATTAAATGGCTTTTTTACTTCGATCTCTTAAGATATTAGAAAAAAACAAATTATGACGTATGAAAAAATCAAAGGTCAAGTGCATAAAGTTATGCAAGGATCAAAGGAATAAATTCGACATGAGGAGGAGTTTAACATTGAAGAATATGGTTTCTTTCTAGGCGAAAGTAGTTCAAATAAAAGTTTTCGCACCATGTTGGGCCTAAATTTTAATTTTTTTCTTTTAATAATATATTAAATTTTTTGAACATTTAAAATTTAAATTAGAAACCACTCAGCGAACCAAATGTGGGAATTGAAGTTGATCTCTACTATAGCATTGGGATAATAACTTGCAACAGGGCAAATATCTTATAATAACACTAATCCCTAAACCATAAAACACAGTGTATAATGGATATTTAGACTGGGTACACGTTAGTTTAGCACATGGGTATGTTGGATTCAAGCGAGATGCTTTCAATTACAGAATTACACGGTGTGTCCCAAAAATAACCGAACTTTTTGGATATAAAATAAAATAATCTTTGAAAGTTATTATTTGTTCAAAATAGGTTCCATTTGACTCAACACAATGTTTGGAACGATCAACTAGCGCATGCATAGATTTTTTTATGTCATTTATAGAAATGTTCTTCAGTACCTCGGTTACGGCTGCTTGAATGGCTGGGATATCATCATAAAATGTTCCCTTCATCTTAGTTTTCAGTTTTGGAAATAAAAAATAATACGGAGGATGGTCGATGAGAGAAATCCCTTTTTTATTTGAAAAATAGTTCACTTTTTTGGTCTTGTGAGGTGGGGCATTATCGTGCAATAAAATCAACTGTTTTCCTGCTGGATATTCTGGTCTAACACGACCGATTCTTTTCCACAAACGATGTAAAACGCCTAAATAGTATTTTCCATTAACAGTTTGACCTTCTGGAACAAATTCCTTGCGGACAATACCCTTTGAATCATAAAAAGTAATCAACATTGTCTTGATTCGAGACTTCTGAAAACGCAATTTTTTTGGTTTTAGCTCGCCTTTGGACTTCCATTCAGCAGATTGACGCTTAGTTTCAGGGTCATATTTAAAACACCATGTCTCATCACCAGTTACGATCGAATCAATGAAGTCTGGATCGTTTTCAGCAGATTCAATAATGTCTTTGCAATGCTCCACGCGAGCGATTTTTTGGTCGTCATTTAATTCATGTGGAAAAAATTGCGCACAGACCTTTCTTTTCCCCAAATCTTCAGTTAAAATTCTCCAAATAGTGTTTTTACTCGTATTCAATTCTTCAGCCAACATTCTCGTAGTAAAATTTGCATCGATACCAATGATTTCACGGACTTTTTCCACCAGTTCAGCACGATTACTAATTTCTGAACGTCCTGCTCTAAGGTCGTCATTTAAACCCTCACGACCATTTTTAAATCTTGTAAACCACGTATAAACTTGCGTACGACTCATACAATCATCACAATAAACTTTTTTCATTAATTCGTATGTCTCATTGTTTCATTTTATTTTTGAATCATTAGCACACTTTGGGTTTTATTGAAATGGCTGTCACTTTTACATCTGTCATCCTACTTACATGAAGTTAGGTGCGTTTGAAAGAGGATGAATGTATCTTTTTAATTTTGCAAATTTTTAATATATGGCGCTGTATGTTGTATGATTTAAATATAAAGTTCGGTTATTTTTGGGAAACACCGTGTATGTGAAAAGAGAACTCCACTGTGCACAAGTACGGAACTGCAGTTTACCCTCGCTTAACTAATTTCACTCGATGCAATAGAAGGAAGATCTGCTGAACGAAAATATCAATACTAATCATGGACTATAATTAAGAGTTCTTTGTATTATTATTACGACATTAACATCATTAACCGCCACAATTTGGTAGCACATCCCTATAGACAAATATTTTTTTCCTTTCAACATTAGTGAGAGTTTCCAAAGAGTACTACGAACTCAAACTGATCCAACTAATCTCACTGCTCTCCTAGTAATATCATTCTACGCATTTTGATGAGGTTGGTACTGTTGCTAATAAAATATTTTCAGTATCTCAAGACTAAAATTTTCTCAGAAGCGAAAATATAAAATAATTAAAAACGTAAAACCCGAAATACCAAATCAAGTTAATACCCGTTTAAAATAACAATTAATACTCGAATGTTTTAATCTGGTTGATTTCATAGAAACAATTTCATTTCTATTGACTGAGCATCACCTTCGTATTCTTAATTTTTTTTTCGGAAGAGGAATCAAAGTTTTCCTCTAATTATTCACCTTGTAAGAGTGAGCTAAAAAACACTTTTTCCTATGTACAAAAATGTATTAAGTACAGAAGAAATTTTAATGATTTAATTTTTTTTTTTTAATTTTAGTCCCTTTAATTTGAAGTTTAACTTTTTTAAATTATTTTCAAACCCATAAGGAAATATCATTTTTAGTAGTTAATATTGATAATTGTGTTGTTAATCTATTTGAAGTCTGGCTCCGATGATTCAATCATTGGCTTAAGTGAGCTGATGATGGGTCGATGTGACGTTCATCGAGACAGATGTCATTTCAATCGTTTTCCCTTTACTGTATAAAAACTATTCAATATATAAAACCAAGAAAATGTTAAGTCAGAATCCATTGGTTCGATGCCTGTCTTAAGAAGTCTGATGAGGAGATGTGTAGACCTTCGTAACAGCTGTCCATTTTTCTTTGTTGTGTAAAAATTTTTCAAAAAATTTCATTACAAACAAACCTGGCCTTAAGCTTACTAAAAAACTTATAACAAAAGGTGTTTCGTTCAATTTTTTATACGAGACGACAAGACATAAAGGCAATTAGGTGAACAGAAATATTTTTCCAGATTTTAATATTAAATAATGATAAAGTGGACAGTGATTTTATGATCTGAGCTAAAAGCAAAACTCAAGTTGAAAATAGATTAAGTTAAACCATTAAGAAGAAGTATTCTCTTGCGTTGCTACCAAATACTTTTCTGCCTCAGACAACATCTGTTGCCACATTTATGAAACTACTGCTGGCAGTCGGGAAAGATTTTTGCCCACAGCAACGTAATTCACAGATGTTTAGTGTTACTGTACTGACCTTAAGATCGACGCTGAGTGCGTAGCCTGTAAGAGCATACCTGATCTTACATTGCACTTCGCTAGTGAGTGAGTAGATTCCACTGTCAATAATTCTTTTATTATGTCCTTGATTCTTGGTGGCTTACGGATTTTTATTTGAATGAAGTTCGAATCATAGGTTTTAAATCTGTTGCGAAATATATACAACTGGCGGTATAAATACGACCGACTTCAATGAAGTAAAACTAATAGATTCCAATTTTATTGAATTAGTATTTTGTTAATTTATTAGAAAAAATTGTATATAAAGTTTTTATTATATATACTAGCATGTTAAGATAAAAACATACTGTTACATAAACAAAAAAAACCTGAAATGCAAGAAGAAAAGCAAAAATTATCCTTTTGCCTAAATGTGTAGTCAAAGAATTTTTTTTCGTCGGCAGGTATATCTTCTTAGGCCTTAAGTTTAAGTGCAAACATAGGCAAATATCCCGAAACTTCCCTCGATCTGCAATAAACGCTTAGAATGATTAACTAAGTAGTCCATATAGTAAGAGTTAGATAGAAATGATATTGGTTGGTACTTCCTACTAAATCGTTTTCTTGTAGTTACTATCCTACCGTACTTAATGCATCAGTATGATAACGGAACAATAGAACTACTTTGTGACCTTGACAGCATGTCGATGTGCGCATCTGACTAATTTGTAACGCTTCTGTAATTTTTGGTTTTACACCTACATAATTATTCTTCATTGTATGGTATTACGAGGTCAAGTGCTATTTGCATTGCACACTCTAAAGTATCATGTGCGCAATACAAGAATACCTCACTTGTGCGCAGGCGTACCTTGTAGAAAATCAGTGAGAGAGAGCAATGGCTGGTAGGGGCTCTCTTTTGTTTGAAATTTAGCATGAAACCGTCTTTAGTATTGTTTTGTAAATATTGTCTCTGAGAAAGAGGTTGGCTTACTCCAAAATGACATTATTTGTGCAATGATTTGTTAAAAACTAAAGATAATTACTTTAAAATGAGAATAATTTAAGAATTTTAGTATAAAAATAAAGAAAAAAAGACATAATCAAATAAAATAAAATGGAAAACGGTGTTTTGAGATATAGCAGATTATGAATATTAGAAAAACACTTTAATTTATTGACTTTGACATCTTGATTTAGAAGTGCTCCCGACAGTACTTTCCTAGAACCTATATAATGGCAGGTGGGTAAATTTTTTAACGGACGTAAAAGACGGTTCTCAATTTATCAATTAAATGTTTTTATTATAAACAACCACGCAAGCCTAGACTATTTAGTCTGCCAGTTTTTTAAATTGTTTTATTTTTTTTTTTTTGAAGTGGATATATGGTATTTAGCTTGAATTTGGTCCCATCGATAATTCAAATTCGAAAATTATTTTTCTATTGGATAATGCATACCTTGTAGTTGATCCTACGGAAATATGGAAAAAAACTTAACCATTATTCATTGACTCCAAAGTATAATCTCCCAAAATCCATCACCACGTAATTCGATTGAGATTATTTAATAGATATATGTACTTCGCACTATGACCCCACATAAAATTTAGAGATACAAAACAGTAATGATTACTATCAGAGTGAAAAATAGTTGTAGTTTACTGTAAAGTAAGTGACCCAAAAAAGTAGGAAAAAATTTAAGTATGTTGTCAAATAATACTATTTTTTGCTTTTTAATTTTTTGGCGGGTTAAACTTTTTCTTTTTGAGTTCTTATGGGATAAGAAGTTTAAGTTAGCTATGGGTGAGGTCTTACGCGAAACCCCTTAAATCCTTCTTTTTTTGGATTTCTAGTTGATAAGTAGACTCCCATTAAAAACATTAAAGTCGTTATATTTAATATTCTATTTTCTACCCGTTTATTAACTGAAAAGAAGAATTTCCATAAATTTTGAGTTAAGTTTCTTTATTTTATATGATGCTATTAATATAATGCTCTATTTACAATAAAATAGTTTTTTTTTGAATCCTTTTACATAAATTATATAAACAGTAATTGTTATTACAGCTAATTTGGCATATTTGGATACTGTGCTGTCGCCATGTACTGCTGCTGATAATAGTGAATTTGCTGTGCTCGTTGAATATCAGTCGCAGTGGGAAAATATACTGCCAAAAGCGCCTCAGGATGGCTTATGGGTATGCCATGAACTATGGCTTCCGCTGGAAGGCTGTTGAGCCCAGGACCATTATTTGGTGCGTTTTGTTGATGCAGATTAATTGAAGAGCTCAATATCCAGTAGTCGCCTCGCCCTGTTTCGCCTGGTTCACGCTTAAGTTGACTAAAATTCCTGTTTATAGTTAGAGTTTGGCGCACTTGGTTCTGCCATGACGGTTGATCTATTCGATAATATGGAAAATTCTCCGTAATCCATTTCACTATAGCATTCAACTTTAGTTTCTTTTGTGGGCTTCTTACTATTGCCATGGTTATTAGTTGAGGAAATGTATAACCTGGTCGTTCAACTGCAGGTTGCGGGTGTGCTTGCTCGCTTGCGTCAGCCTCTTTGGACAATAGGGCGTCGATGGAGAAATCTGTTACTGACGGCATGACTTTATTTTTCTCTATTTAAGTCTCAAATTCGCGAACACTTGAAACTGAATTATTTATACAGCTGTAGAAGGCAATCTTAAAGACTTGACTGATGACTTATACTCAAATGTCACTCGTATTTATATCACAGAGTCCTCATATTTGGTCAGCATGTTAATCTTCCTTACCGTAATGTGTTCAAGTAGTTGCAAAACATTGTTCAAGGTATTCATAATATGAACAAATACATTTAAACGGAAAAACTAAATTGAGCCTAAATATAATGCACGAAAAGGGATAATGGTAGTTAAAACTCAAACTAAATGGCAACAATTCTTTTGCAATTCTATACAATTTTAAAACCCATTAAAATATTGAAAAGCTGAAGCCATTGCGTCTGGTTTAATCTTTATTGCTTCTTAGCTATAAACAAAGCAACTAACTGCATCATCTTTGTAAGTAGATTATTCTTCTAAATGGAATGAAGATTAACCTTACTAACAAAGGAGTTTTAAGGTAATAGCGCAGTTTAGAGTTATCACAGAATTGAGTGACAATACCACATTGTTTCGGATGACCTCTTTCCTCTTGGCATACAATAACTTTGTTTCACAAGGAATATGAAGCAGATCTTTGGATTTAAAACACTTTCTCTTTTTTCCGGGCTTCCCTTTATTGCTGCACAGACTAGATTTCAGTAATATTAAAACAAAATATAATACTGGTTCAAGTGGTTGAAAGTAATATTTAATCAATTAAGGAATATATTAATATAAAAAAACAAAAGTAGTTAATTTAACAACTCCGGGCAGAAGAGTGCACCAGACAGTAAGTTTTTTGAAACTATAGCTTCTCTTTAATAATTTAAGGACTCTCGGAACCCCATATGTGACTAGTTTGTTTATTTACCTATCCCCCGAATCAGGAGAAATTGTAGTTGTTATTTATTGCTTGTTGGTCAAGCACCTATTCGACGTACGTGTATGTATGGCATTGTGAATTGTCAGTTTTTATGTGAGCTGGATTTTATATGGATTTAGATGTAAGTCCAAATGCAAAACACGTCTTAATTTGCCATAAGGAAGTCCTAGCTGTTGAGAATCATGAGTGATATACACATTCTAGTATTCGGATAATCTCACTTACAGTGCTGATATTTGCGATGGAGTGAGCAAAGCGATGATACACTGACATTACAAGATCTATAACCGATCCGACCTCTCCAAATTTCTTTCAAATTTTATTAATTGTTCAAGTGGTAAGTATCAGTTTAACATTCTCTTAAAGTACCAAACGTGCCCACTTGCGAATTAAATTTTTGTAGTATATTAGGTTTCAACAATTTCCGTCGTGCGGTTGTTAACCGATCCGGGCTTTTAGCTAAAACAAACCATTTTTGGTGTGATAGATACGTGTAAGTTTGACAATTGTCGAAATATATCTCTGCACTTTTGCATCTCGAAACGGATAACTCTGAGCAATATTGTTCGTCCATACACACTTTTACTAAAAACAATCGCTCTAAATAAGCAACTATAAAGCACTCACCTTTCCTATTTTTTATATGCCATACTAACCATATCATTCAATATGTATTAATGCATATGCAAATGTACTACTAGAATGTAGTTTGAAAACCGAGGTTTACGATGGTTTTAGGATATCCATTATTTTATAAATATTAACGACTTTGAAAAGTAAATTGCCTGGCTTCGAAAAAGGGTTGCTTAGGATTGAATTAAAATAATTTTAAACGAAAATTAATCAAAATTTTTGACCAAAAAGCCGAAATGAAACTGAATTAGTTGCTCCTCATAAAAACCGTCAGCCGTTTGGAGGCGGCTTAGTATTGGATGAGTGCATAAGTTCGTGCCCGATTGCGCTGGATGCCGTACGAATCGTTTGAGAGTGGCGCTCGTGAAAGAAATATATACATATTATATATCGTTGGAAAGGTGACAGTCCGAACTGTAAATCAAGCATAAAATAACTTCATTTCATTTGAGTTGCTTAGTGAAAAGACGGATGGAAGATGAACAACGAAAAAGATCATATGCGTCATATTATGTTATACGAATTCCGCAAAGGAAAAACAGTGGGCGCTGCAACTAAAGATATTCGCGAAGTTTATTTGGACCGTGCTCCAGCACTCCGCACAGTAAAGAAATGGTTTGCGAAATTTCGTTCTGGAGATTTTAACCTCGAAGATCAACCTCGCAGTGGACGGCCTTCTGAGCTTGATGACGATGTTCTAAGGACTTTAGTTGCGAATAACTCACGAATTTCGACGGAAGAGGTTGCCAGTGAATTGAACGTCCACAAATCAACTGCGTTTCGTCGTTTAAAAAAGGTTGGGTACACTTTGAAGCTCGATACATGGGTGCCATATCAGTTGAGTGAAAAGAACAAAGTGGACCGTATGTCAACAGCAATTTCTTTGCTTCGACGGATCAAAAACGAACCTTTTTTGGATCGGCTCGTGACTAGTGATGAAAAATGGGTCCTGTACAACAATGTTCAACGCAAAAGAACATGGAAACAGGCACACGAAGGGGCGGAACCGATGTCGAAAGGTGGATTGCATCCGATGAAGGTACTGCTGTGCATTTGGTGGGATATCCGAGGCGTGATCTATTTTGAGCTCTTGCCAGCTGGAGAAACGATCACTGCCAACAAGTATTGTCAGCAATTGAAGAAAGCAATTGATGAAAAACGTCCGATTTTGGCCAATCGCAAAGGAGTTCTTTTCCATCATGACAACGCCAGGCCACATGTTGCAAAACCGACCCTGGCCAAACTGAAGGAGATGAATTGGGAAATCATGCCGCATCCCCCATATTCACCCGACATTGCACCTTCTGATTATCATTTGTTTCGATCGCTGCAGAACAATTTGAATGGAAAAAAATTTAAAAATGTGGAAGACGTCAAAAACCACCTTGACACCTTTTTCAACGAGAAACCGCGCGATTTCTATGAATCAGGCATCCGTAAATTGGTTGAACGTTGGGAGTGGATTGCCGAACATGATGGCGAATACATAATTGATTAATAAAAGCGCTTTCTTCAAAAAATTTCAATTTTAGTTTGCACTTGAAATCGGGCACGAACTTATGCACTCATCCAATATAAACTGTAGATCCCTCAATTTGTTTGAAAAACCACAAATGGGAGGAGGAGATCGGCCGATAATCGTTTCAGCGCACATTTTTTGTTACTGGAACCCCTGTAGACATCTCGGTGTCGCTAAGCGAGAGGCAATTTATCCATACAATCAAGTTCGATCTTTGCTGCCTATTTCTTGTCATATATAATTATAAAGACATATCAAAATTTTATTAGAATTTTAACAGATTTATTAAAATCAATATATCTTTTTTTTTGTTCTTAGTTTAGTTAGTTCTTTTAATTAGAATAACTTTTTAATTACTATTACAACTTATACCTAATATTAAATTATTAAGCTGCCAATGATAATTTTGACTTTGCTGCGCTTGTTGACTATCAAGGTAAAAAAAGGACTGTTCCCAGGGGAAATGAATTGATCCCAGGACCATTATGCGATACATTCGGAGTGTGCATGCTAACTAATGACCTCAGAACCCTGTTATAAAAGGGTTTGCGGTAAGAGGAAAAATAAAAGATTCGCTCGAGGGGCTGCTTCCCCTTGCTCTTGTCATCTTAGCTTATCATCCAATCAATGGTATGTTTTGGAAGTCCCTCATTGTTTAGACGGATGAGTTCAAAAATTACTTTCGAGTTGCAAAGTCAGGGTCTTTTGGTTATTCAGGGGGCTGCGTGTTCTCGTTGCCTACACTGAAGATCTTCTTCTCTCGGGAATATTTTTTGCGCAGTGTAGCTGGCTTTTTATCCAGTCCTTATTTGCCCTGAGCATAAAGGCTTTGAAACAGCAAGTGCGTTTATCTGAGTAGTTACTACGGGTAGTCTAGATGTTTTTGGCACAGGAACAGCTAGAAAATTTGCCTGTACAACGTTTTGCGTTAGCTCCCTTAATCTCCGGTTTGCTACTCGGCAAGCCTATGCAGTGGTTACACCGGGACCTGGGTTTGTAAAGAGTGGGACCATCGCCTTAGCTCGCTAAACTAAAATAATTTCACTGGATAAAATAGAAGAAAGATCTGACCAAAGAATATTGCTAATCTCGGAGTAAAATTAAGAGTTCTTTGTATTATTATTGTGACATTAACATGCTTAACCGCCATAATTTGATGACAATATTTATTATTTTCCTCACAACTTTCAATTTGTGACGCTGTGACGTTAAATTTATATTCTTCCAAACCTAAATTGTAAGAAAGAAAATTTTTTTTAAATGAATATGAACCAAATTTTATTTTTAATATTAATAGTATTAAAAGTTTATAAGTATGGTAGCCGAAAATATGCTTAATTTTGAAGCAAATGTTAAGATTTAGACCCTTTCGCTAAGGACTAGGCCGAAAGATTTAACCTTAAAATATTTTATATCAACTAATCGTTAAGAAAAAAGTTTATTAAAAATACTTTTCTTAGTAAAGTTTTACATTAAAGCTATTTTGGTAACACAGCTTCTTCAAAATTTTGTTATAAGTCCTTCCATAACCACAATTATGTTATTTCTATGTGTCCTAAAAAAAAGCATAACTACTTAGAAATTACTTTACAAAAATAAATAATAAGAAAACTAAGCTAGACTATCATCAAAATATATTTTTATTAAAACCAATTTAAGCTTGGTAGCTTAACAACAAATCACATAACAGAAAGGAAGGAAAGTTTAATCAAAAAAGAAATGCATTGATGATGACGAAAATGTTTTCACGCAATCAAAATAAACCCATTCCTTCTTTGCTTTTCACCTTAAGTACACATTGTCACACCAATAAGTATACTCTTCGAATTAAAAAAAAAAATTAAAACAAAATAAGTAAAAAAATTGTTGCAATTAATTCGAAGATGCCCCCAAAACTCTGCATCATTTATGCTCACTGTAAGTAGAGAATTGTTTACTACTTTTGTTAAGCTTTTCTCGAGATTATTACTAAAAGATTCATGAGAAAATGTCAAAATTTAAAGAATTTTTTATTTTGATGAAATTTTTAGTTTTTCTATAATGTCTCGAAAAAACTATAAATATACGCCTTTCGAAGAGCAAATAATCATTTACAATTCGACCATCGCCGAGCTCCAGTTCAGCAACTCCGCAGACATGGCTATCCAGGGCATATAAATGTCCAATATCCAATAATCTAATCAGATACCTTATTTTATATACAATTTCGATATTTTTTTTAGTTGACAAAATAATAAATTCGTTTAAAGCACAACAGATTGCAATGTACAACAAATGTATTATAGACAAGTTTGAAGTTTGACCTCTCATAAAATTGAAAATAAATTATTACTGTCGGTGTGAAAAAAATAGTATTGTATCGAAAACTGAGTGATATAAAAAAGGTGGAAAAATTATGTATGTTGTGTTGACTAGATTAGGCTAAAACATATCGGCAATAATTAAGGTATGCTTACAAAAGTTTAAGAATTTATATTTTCTGTATAAATAAAAATAATTGTTTTTACATTATGTTTTAAATTTGTTGGGTTGTTTAAATTTTTTTTCAAGCTTTTATGGGATAAAGTCACCTATAAGTCTTACTGGAATTACCTTCAAACCGTTTTTCTTCTTCAGGTCTTTATATTCAATAGACTGTCAAAGACACATCAGCATGGCTGATGGGTATGCCTTTAGCTATGGGTTTCATTGGAAAGCTATTGACATCTTGACCATTATGTGGTGCGTTTAGTTGGTGCAGATTAATTGAAGAGCTCAATGTGCGAAAATGCCGCGCCCTCGATCGTCTGCTTCACGCTAAAGTAGACTAAAATTCATATTTGTGGATAGAGTGTGGCGTAATTGTTTCTGACATGACACTGTCCTTAAGATTGTCATGCCACCAATAACAGATTTCTCCATCGACGCTTTACTTTCCAAAGAGACTGGCGCAGACGAGCAAGCAGAAACGCAACCCACAATGGAAAATCCAAATGTTGAGAATCTGCAACGACCAGGCTATACCTTCCCTCAACTGGTCACCATGGCAATAGAAAGAAGCCCACAACAGAAACTACAGCTTAGTGCTATAGTAAAATGGATAACGAGGGATTCTCTCTATATACGGCCAACTTCAATGAAGTAATCATTAGTCAAATTGTAGATCTTGTCGATATTTCAAGAAAGATTCATAAAATTATTTTTCTTCTTCAAAAGTAAATAAAATTTCACAAAGGAAAATGATTCCAGCTTTCGAATCTAAACATTCCATCCGCACCATACTTGACATCCATGATAACATTAAAGTTCCGCCAACACCGCCGAATTCTATTGACTCAGTGTCACCACACAGCTCACTCGTTCCGCTTCAGAGACCTAATCATACATTTAACGCATTGATATCCTTGGCAATAAGTAACAGCCTTCATAAGACGCTCCCTCTCTGTGCTATTGTGGACTGGATTGGTCTTATCTTTCCTCACTACCGGACAAATATTCCAGCTGGCAGTGTCAAGTGCGTCACACCTTAAGCAAAAACAGGAGCTTTCTGAAATCGGATCGTCCAATAGGTCCCCCGGGGCGTGGAAATTTTTAGGCAGTCGTGCCTGATGATTGCCAACCAGGAGTTCCCATTGGCGCGCCGCACGCATTCTTGCCCACCAAAGTCTGGAGGAATGGTATTGCTTTTAATCATCCTAAAGGAGGAAACTAGAGCACACGTCGCCGCAGTGGCGCAGCAGCAGCAGCACGGATGGTTTCTACCCCAACAACAACATCAGATTTATAACTTATTGTCAATTGTGATTAAAACTAATAGTTTCCAATTTTATTGAATATATCTAGTATTTTGTTAAATAATTTAATTGAAAATATTATATACAATTTGTTTGTAATATTGTACATACAAACATTTTAAGATAAAAATATACAGTTACATAAACTAAAAAAATGAAATGAAAGATGAAAAGCAAAAATTATCTCTTTTGTAAGTGAATAGTAAAAGAAAAGTGCTTAATATTCGATAGGTATATCTTCTCTGGTCCTAGGTTTAAGTGCAATCATAGGCAAGTATCACGAAACTTAGAATACCAAGTAAGTATAATATTGTATATGCTTTGCGAAGTTCTTTGGGCTTGAAATACGACCGACTTCAATGTATTAGTTGTCAATCCGATCGAGTAACAATGAATCCAGCTTTCGAAACCAAATATTTAATTTGAAACAATCTTGTCGTAGATACGGCATACGTGTACAAGCTCCTTCCAAACCAGCGAATTCGATTGAATAATTATGATTCGGAAATTCGTAGGTTTGGGAATCATGACATATATTTGAACAATCACTGCAAGTGCTACGTAATATTACTTAAAGCAGATGCTATATTGTGTGTATTATCTTGTATGCACGATCAGTTGTAGGAAGGCTACGTATATTATATAGCCGGAGAGCTATCGACAACACTTGACAAAGGGACTAACGAATATTATATACTTTTAATTTACAAGACAACCGGCCGGGGCTGAATAGAAGAGAAAAGAGGCGCTGCTGCTATCTGATATTATAGATTGGATAAGTAAAACTAACCGTTATACCTAAAAGAAGAGAACAGAGGGTTGAGTCAAGTGGGATGCACGCACTCTTTGGGATTGAATCGATCAGATATGGGGTCACGTATCATGGGATTCGGTGCACAGTGGCTCCTGAGAATTATCTACCAAGTGATCCCATTGCTGCCTTGCACGCTACATCTGTCGACGAAGCCATGACGTATGGTATTCCTTATTCACAACCACAGGCCGATGTTGCAGTAAATTTTCTTAAGCCGTAGGACCTTGGAAGATTTCGCGCAGAAGCGATGGTGGAGGGTACTATGCAAGTAAGAAGGAGTCCATATATAGATAAAAAGAGCTAATAATGATGGTAATAACCAACTGTCTCCATGAGCTCTGCTCAAATAACAACGTTATCGGCACTTGTAAGAATTTGTTCTGAATTTGCCTGTGTTGAATGGAAGCTGAATTTTGGTTTTGTTATGAAGATATTCGATATTATCAATTTCAGTTATTTGCATATATATGAGCAGTAGTAAATGTGCTATAATGGGCTAAGCCAGGAGGCGATAGGAGCATATTAGGTAATCGCCTCACAAGGAAAAGGGCTTCGAAATGATTTTAAGGATTAATTTCTGTAGAATCTGGTTAAGTATAATCCTGATATGGTCATATGCTTCTAGCACGCGTGTTGAATATTTTCTTTATTACTGCAGTTAAAATATTTTAATAATTGAAAAAAAAAATTAAAAAACCCTGCATAATTACCTCGAAACTATAGATCATTTTTTAAAATCGTTATTACTTTGAATTTTTTTCTGAAATTCAAGGTTCAGTCTAATGAAAACTTTAATCACTTAACATACTTTCAGGCGTTGTACTCGTATGTACTCAAGATTTATTTATTTTGGTTTACTATAAGACGAACCGGAGGGTAGAAATCCATCACAAACATATTTAGATTCGATTAGTATGGAAAAATGTTGCAAACTTCACTTATTTTATAGAACGAATAAAAAAATAATTAATAAATAATTACCGAACAGAACGGAGAAACTGGCAGGGTCAAGTGCGACGTAGATTAATCCATTACGACTGCTTTGTGGTATGGGAATGTCCAAGACTGGACGTGGGAAATTGTGGATGATGGCTCCTGAAGGTTACCAACCAGATAATCCCATTGGTGCACCTCATGTTGATTTCGTCGGCGAAACCATAAGGTATGACTTTCCTTCTGAAAATCCACAGGCCAGCGTTGCAGAAAAAGTGGTGGTGGACCACCCTTTGCAAGCAAAACTGAATCCAAATTTTGAAACCAATCGTTCAGTTCTCAGAATAACAAATTCTCGTGGCTAATCTTAGCTAACATCATCACAGAGCTCCACGTCATCAGCTCTGGTCCTGGAACCTAATTATGCATTTAAGGATCTAATAAAGATGAACTCAAAAGGCGCCGCCGTCAAATGATATTATAAATTGGATAAGCAGAAACTTCTGCTTTACGGACGAGATGTATGTGTGTGTGGCAAAAACAAATAATAAAAAAACATATTAACTTAGAAATCATTTTACGAAAATTATGAAATAATTAAACTCAACTTTATCTTGGTAGCTTAATAACACGTCACAAAACAGAAATGAAAATTTAGTCTAGGAACGAATGCTTTTATGATGACGAAAATATTTTCACGTAATCAAAAAACTCCCATTCCTTCTTTTCTTTTCACTTTAAGTACACATTGTGACACCCATAAGTATACTCTTCGTATAACAATAAAAAATTAATTATAAAATAAGTAAAATAAATGTTGCAATTAATTCGAAGATGCGCCCACAACTATGCACCTTGTTTTCTCAGCTTTAGTAAAGAATTTTTTATAACTTTTGTTTAGCTTTTCTCGAGATTATTACTAAAAACATAAAACATACATGTGAAAATGTAAGAATTTAAAGAATTATTTATTTGCGTATAGATTTTCTAATTTTTCTAAAATGTCTCGAAAAAGCTTTGAAAACACGCCTTTCGCAGAGCTAATAATCAATACAATTCGATTTGAGCCCATCGTGAATTACCAGTCAGGTGTCTCAGTTGGTGAGCTTAATGAACCACAATGGCTGGCTGTTCGATATTTCTACCCACAGAAATAGCTATATGATTAGCTTTAGACACAATTTGCTAAGAATTTTTAGTTATTTACTTTTGAGATCAAAACGTTTTTTTGTTATAACACTATAACTCTTTACGGAAATTGCTCCTTTCTTAAGAAATCTCTGACAAGATATAATCTATGGTAATCAGATACACTATTTTATATACAATGTCGATATACTTTTTTAGTTGTGATGAATTAATTCTTTTATCTGCTTATTCGTAAAATCCATCGTTTAAAGCACAACAATTTGCAATGTACAACAAATTTTATATAGACAGAAATTATTACCCTCAATGTGAAAAAAGTAGTAGTTTATCGAAAATTGAGTGATATAGAAAAGGGGAAAAATGGTGTATAATGAGTTGACTATATTAAGCTAAAAGCAATTATATAATATTTAAGGTATGCTTATAAAAGTTTAAGAATTTATTTTTTAAGGTTAAATAACTTAAATTGTTATTCCATTATGTTTTAAATTTTTTATTTGTTTAAATTTTTATTTTCAAGATTTTATCTTAATAAGTTATAGTTAATTATAGGTGACGTCTTACCGCATTTCACTTGAAGCCCTTTGTCTTTCGGATTTGCAGGTGACCTGTTGACCGCATGACCATTATGTGGTGCATTTCGTTGTTGCAGATAAATTTATGAACTCAATTTCCAATAATCGCTTCGCCCTGGTTAGTCTGCCTCACGCTTAAGTAGACTAAAAATTTGTAGATAGAGTGTGGCGTAATTGGTTCTGACATGACACTGTCCTTAAGATTGCCATGCCACCAATAACAGATTTCTCCATCGAAGCTTTACTGTCCAAAGAGACTGGCGCAAACGAGCAAGCAGAAGCGCAACCCGCAGTGGAAAATCCAAATGATGAGAATCTGCAAGGACCAGGCTATACCTACCATCAACTGATAACCATGGCAATAGTAAGAAGCCCACAACAGAAACTAAAGCTAAGTGCTATAGTAAAATGGATAACCGAGAATTTACCATATAAATACCACCGACTTCAATGAAGTAATCATTAGTGGAATAGTAGATCTTGTCAATATTTCAAGAAAGATTCTTAAAATTATTTTTCTTCTTCAAAAATAAATTAAACTTCACAAAAAAAATGAATCCAGCTTTCGAATCTAAAAGTCCATCCGCAACATACTTGGTGTAGATGATGATACTGAAGCTTCGCCAACACTCAATGACTCAATGTCACCACACTGCTCACCACCTCGATTCAGCGGGCTAATTATACGGTTAAAGCATTGATATCGATGACAATAGCAACAGCCATCATAAGACGCTCCCACTTTGTGCTATTGTGGACAGGATTACTCTAGACATTCCTTACGACCGGAAAGAAGATTCCGGCTGGCAGTGTCAGGTGCGACATACCCTAAGCACGAACGGAAGCTTTCTGAAGTTGAATCGTGTTATGGGTGTCAGTCAGAAATGCTCTATAACCCATGAGCCCTCACTAAGCGACCAGTTCTATACATCTGGCTACTGCGACTGCTGCGAATAATATGAATAAAATTTACGTCTGCAATTTTAATTTATACTAAAATTAGCGGCTTTTTTGTATAAAAATATATTATTTTCATCACACAAATATTTTTTTGATAAAACTTTTATTGATTTTAAATGGTACTTATTATATAGCACTCGCCGGTCGGTAATAGCTTTCGAATGCTCAATTCGTCATACTATTAAATAAATAGTTCCATAATTTAAAAGGCGCCTAAAGGTATGCCTTCTGCATTTAAGTATTTAATGACCCGAACTTTGACCTGCGAAAATAATAAAAAAATAGGAACTATAAATATTCCAGAAATCTTCAAGTTTACTAAGGTTTGACGAAAATAAAAAAACCAAGACCAATTAAAGGGAATCAATAATCGTTTAAATTTTGTAATTAAGTCAGTTAAATTATAATTTCGTATTAGTACAAATAAAAAACCAAATTTGGGCTATGCTGAAGTTCGAATATCTTTAAATACAAAAACAACAAACGCAAATCCGGAACAAAATCTTACATGTCTAACACTGATTGTGATCAGGTTAACCACAACAAGATCTTCGATGGCAGGACAAAGAGCCGCCTCTACAACTGAACTTTGCATCACATCAGAGGTTGTACGTCTGATACTGGTCAACAACAAAACCTCCGTCAGAATCCAGAAGTACCTCTTTGAAACGTTCGGTCCCAAATGGACTTTCCATTGTGTGATCTATTCAATCTGAAGCTGGAGATACCACGAGCTTGGTAGCCTAGCTATGCGTTTAAAGCCTTAATAACGATGGCAGTAAGCAATATTTAGTCTTAAAAGAGCGCAGCCAGTATTTGATAATTATTTAACTAAATTTTAGTTTGGTTAAAAGGCATACAAAATTATCTATTAAAGCAGCTATTTTATGTCTGACAGATAAAATACAAAAATTATTTCTTTTTTAAATGATCTCTTTTCTAAATAATCAAAGAAATTTTTTTATTCATCGGTTTTTATATCTTCGCCAGTTTCAGGATAACCTTAGTAAGACTTAGTTTTTCTGTTTTTAAGCTTTTTTATAGTTAAACTCGACGTAGGGCATTCATGATATACATATAATAGAGAAGAAATGGCATTGGTTGGTTTTTCCTAATAAATCTTTCACGTTGTAGTTACTATTCTACCGTAATTAATGCAACAGTAAAACTATAGAACAATTGAAATACAATGTGTCCTTGGCAGTGGAGTGCGCGTCTGACTAATTTGTATCGCTTCTGTAATTTTTGGCTTAACATTTACATAATTATTCTTCAATGTATGATATTGTGAGGTCAAATACTAATTCTGTTGCTCTATTCAATTACCACGTATGCAACACAACAATACCTCACTTGTGCGCAGGCGTAACTTGTAGTAAAAGAGAGGGAGAAAGTAGTGGCTGGCATTGGCTATCTTTTGTTTGCATGTTAGCATGAAACTGTCGTTAAGTGCGTCGTATGGTCTTCGTACCAGCCCTGTTTTGGAAATATTGTCTTTGAGAAAGAGGTTGGCTTACTTCGAAATGACATTATTTGTGCAATGATTTCTTAATAACTGAAGTGAATTATTTTAAAATGAGAATACTTTAAAAATTTTAGTATAAAAAAGAGAGAGAAAAATAAGACTTGATCAAAATAAAATTGGAAAACGGTATTTTGAGATATAGAAGATTAAAAATATTAGAAAAACATTTTAATTTATTAACGTAGACATCTAGATTTAGAAGTTCTCATGACTTTACTTTCCTAAAACCCATAGAATGTCAGGTTTCCGTGTTTGAAAATTATTATTTTTTTATGGGTGCCCTATATATAGTTGATCCTACAGAAAGTTGGAAAAAAATTTTACCATTATTCATTGATTTCAATGTATAATCTCTCATAACCCATTATCAGATAGTTCGATTAGGATAATTTTATAGATAGATGTACTTCGCACTATTGTCACACGTCAAATTTAGAGATACAAAACAGCAATGATTACCATCAGAGTGAAAAATAGTTGTAGTTTACTGTAAATTAATTGACACAAAAAAGTAGGAAAAAATTTAAGTATGGTGTATTGAGCAGCTTGGGCATATAAAAAATTATACGCTTAGTAAGGTATAGTTACACAAGTTTAAGAATATTTTATTAAAGTAAGTAAATAACAATAAATACTTTTTTTTGCTTTTTATTTTTCTAGCGGGATAAAACTTTCCTTTTTGAGATTTTATGGAATTAGAAGTTCAATTTAACTATGGGTGTTGTTTTGCGCGAAACCCCTTAAAATCCTTCTTTTTCAGGATTTACAGTTGATAAGTAGTCTCATATTTAAAGCCGTTATATTTATTATTCTATTTCCTACCCGCTTATTAACTGAAAAGAAGAATTTCCATAAAATTTGGGTTTTCTTTATTTATATGATATGATGCTATTAATATAATGCCATATTTACAATAATATAATTTTTTTTGGATCCTGTTACTTAAATTCTATAAACAATAATTGTTATTACAGCTAATTTGGCATATTTGGATACTGTGCTGTCGCCATGTACTGCTGCTGATAATAATGAATTTGCTGTGCTCGTTGAATATCAGTTTCAGTTGGAAAATATACTGCCAAGAGAGCATCAGGATGGCTTATGGGTATGCCATGAACTATGGCTTCCGCTGGAAGGCTGTTGAGCCCAGGACCATTATGTGGTGCAGTTAGTTGATGCTGATTAACTGAAGAGCTCAATGTCCAGTAGTCGCCTCGCCCTGTTTCGCCTGGTTCACGCTTAAGTTGACTAAAATTCCTGTTTATAGTTAGAGTGTGGCGCACTTGGTTCTGCCATGACGGTTGATCTCTCCGATAATATGGAAAATTCTCCGTAATCCGTTTCACTATAGCACTTAACTTTAGTTTCTGATGTGGGCTTCTTACTATTGCCATGGTTATTAGTTGAGGAAATGTATAACCTGGTCGTTCAACTGCAGGTTGCGGGTGTGCTTGCTCGCTTGCGTCAGCCTTTTTGGACAATAGGGCGTCGATGGAGAAATCTGTTACGGACGGCATGACTTTATTTTTCTCTGTTTAAGTCTCAAATTCGCGAACACTTCAAACTGAATTATTTATACAGCCGTAGAGGGCAATCTTAAATACTTGACTAATGACTTATCCTCAAATGTCACTCGTATTTATACCACAGAGTCCTCATATTTGGTCAGCATGTTAATCTTCCTTTTAAGTAGTTGCAAAACATTGTTCAAGGTATTCATAATATGAACATATACATTTAAACGGAAAAACTAAATTGAGCCTAAATATAATTCACGAAAAGGGATAATGGTAGTTAAGACCCAAATTAAATCCCAACAATTCTTTTGCAATTCTATACAATTTTAAAACCCATTGCAATATTGAAACGCTGAAGCCATTGCGTCGGGTTTAATCTTTATTGCTTCTTAGCTATAAACAAAGCAACTAACTGCATCAGCTTTGTAAGTAGATTATTCTTCTAAAAGGAAGGAAGATTAATCTTATTAACAAAGGAGTTTTAAGAATTGACTGACATTACCATATTGTTTCGGATGACCCCTTTCCTCTTGGCATATAACGAGATGTAATAACTTTGTATCATCTTAAAGCAGATCTTTGGATTTAAAACACTTTCTCTTTTTTCCGGGCTTCCCTTTATTGCTGCATAGTATAGTTTTCAATATATTATTAAATATTAAAAAAATACATACATATATTTACCACAATTTATTATTACTACTAGCTCAAGTGGTTGCAAATAATACGTAATCAATTAATGAATATATTAATATAAATATATAAAAACATGTTAATTTTACATTATTTTAATCAATTTCAATATAAATAAAATGAATTAAATAAAGGTAGATATATTAAACTAATACATTAAGTTAAGTTTAAAAATAAAAAAAGAATATAATAACATATAAACTAAAATAAAAAAAAAATAATTGAAAGAAATTGATAAATAACCAAAGTAATTAAATAAACGAAGTTAAAGTCAATTAAAATAAAATAATATAAATAATTCAATAAAACTAATCATTTTACAGGTGTTCTTTATATGTATTAAAATAACTATTCTAAATAAAAAAGTTGCTTTTGTATTATGTTTATCAATATACGAAAATTTATAATATATATTAGGTCAAGTAATCAGTTCGTTCGGTTTTTATCTAAGAGATGGCGTAATTGTCCATAGTACTGGTGTTACGTGTCGCATCATGTCATACCATACGGCGCTGAAAACATGTTTATTGCCACTAAAAGGGTGTCCTTGACAGTTGTGACAGTTTTTCGATTGATTGAATCAGTACGTTGTGAGCGCTCGTCAAAGATGGACACCAGCAAAGAGAAAATTCGCTATAGTTTACAATTTTACAATTTTTCTTCCATCAAGGCGAAAAAGCAGTCAAAGCGGCTGAAAGAATTAATTTAGAACCATTTGCATAACCTTGGGTTCAAAAAGAAGCTCGATGTTTGGGTGCCACACGAACTAACGCAAAAAAACATGATAGACCGAATTTCAATCTGCGAATCGCTGCTGAATCGCAACAAAATCGACCCATTTCTGAAGCGTTTGGTGACACTACGAGCTGCTCCCCGCCAAACGCTCAATTCGGCCCTCTACTGCCAACAACCGGACCGCTTGAAGGCAGCACTCATCCAGAAGAGGCCATCTTTGATCAACAGAGGCCGAATTGTGTTCCATCAGGACTACGCCAGGCCACACACGTCTTTGGTGACGCGCCAGAAGCTCCAGGAGCTGGGATGGGAGGTCCTAATGCACGCATCTTATAGTCCGGATCTGGCACAAAGTGATTGCCATCTTTTCCTGGTGGCCTCAAGAGAGGCCTGTGACAATTGGCTCTCCGAGTTTTTTGCCAATAAAGACGCAGCCTTCTACGAGAGGGGTATAATGAAGTTGGCATCTTGTTTACAACAAGTTTACGAACAAAACGGCGCATATTTGACTTAAATCGGAAAAATGTACACATTATAATATTTTAAAAAATCAATAAATACCGAACGAACTGTTTACTTGACCTAATATTATAGATTGAATAACAACAATAAAACTTTCCTTTATACCGAAAAGCAGAGCACAGCTGGAAGAGTCAAGTGGGATGCACCGCAAACACGTGCTCTTTGCGATTGTATCGATCAGATATGGGGTCCCGGATTGCGGGATTCGGTGGACATTGGCTCCTGAGAATTATCTACCAATTGAACCCATTGCTGTCCCGCACGCTACATCTGCCGACAAAGCCATGACGTATGGCATTCTTTATGCACAACCACTGGCAGATGTTGCAGTATATTTTCCTAACCCGTAGGAGATTACACGCAAAAGCAGTGGTGGAGGTTTCATGGAAATCAAAAATTAATCCACATTCTGAATCTAACAGCTTATGTATACATATAAAGATCTAATAATGATGGCAAAAGCCAGCTAGACTCAAAAGAATATATTTCATACAACTCATCATTGCATTGTCTGCGATATTTTCTCTTCCAATGCACAAGACTTCGTGAGCACTTCGCACAAAACAGCATTATCGGAAATTATGACATTCGGCATTAATATAAAACACTCTCGCAGTAGAGGACCACCCTGTCTGGAACCTCATTTGCTATCAAACGGCTCAGAGGGTTACTTCTCGATTCTGTCGTAGAGTTATGGTTTGCTAAACGTCAGTTCGCGCAGGCTTATCAAATTCGAGAAATTTTCCTTTCGTGCTGTCTAAGGCTACTTTAAATTCGAAGAGGGTATAAAGATTTTAAATTGCTTAACCTGATCGCAATAAAGACATGTGAGAATTTGTTCCGAATTTATGGGGCTATATTTTGTTTTTGTATAAAAGATATTCGATATTCCCAATTTCAGTCATTTATTTATTATATATATATATATACACACAGTAGTAAATGTGCTATAATGGGCTAATATAGGAGGCGATATGGGCATATTAAGTAATCACCTTACGGGCTTAACGGCCTCGAAACGATTTCAGAGATTAATTTCTGTAGGTATAATTTTTTTTCTGAATTTCAAAGTTCAGTCTAATGAAAAATTTTGTAACTAGGCATACTTTAAGGCGTTGAATGTACTTAAAATTTGTTTATTTTGGTATAAGACGAACAGGAGGGTCGAAAATCACAAACTTATATAGATTCGATTAGTAAAGAAAAAATATAAAAAATCTTACTAATAAAATAATAATTCAACTGCGTAGTTATGCTAAACTGTATAGCGTAAAATACAATAATAAAAAATAAATTTATTTATTTTATATTTACAACGAATGTACATATATTCGAAAACTTTTCCTGTTCTGTCACTAAATTTCAGTAGCTTATAAACTGGCAAGTGAGCAAAGTTTAAGTCTTCAGTTTGAAACCAATAGCAAAATTTGTAAAATTTGCAGTATAAATAAGAGCGGCTTCAAAGAGTCAGTCATCAGTGTAATTCCAGATTTTGTTGAACTTATACGAAAAATTTATCCATTTCTTCTTCATAAAAACCTAAATGAATTTGGCAAGGAAAAATGAATCCACATTTCGAACCAAATCGTTTAGTTCACAATACAACAAATTCTGATGGCTCAATGACACCACAAAATTCCAACTCACCAGCTCCGATTCAGAAGCCCAATTATACATATGAAGAGCTAATAACGATGGCAATAAACAGTAGTCCTCAAAAGAAGCTTCCGACGTGTGATATTATAGATTGGATAAGTAGAAATTTTCCCTATTACCGAAAAGATATGAAAGACTGGCAACAGACAGTGCGATGTACATTAAGCAAATACAAATGCTTTTTGGGAATGAGTCGACCAGGGACGCGCTCAGGAAAAAAGCTTTCATGGACAGTGGTTCCTGAAAATTATCTTCGAGATGATACCACGCCGAGGGATCTCAACAAATTACAGGCAAAAGCGATGGCTCCAGATGTTATGCAAGTAAAAATGAATTCACGTTTCGAACCCTACCGTTCAGATCGCAATACAGGAATTTCTGATGGCTCAAAGTTACCTCAGAACTCCAACTCTTCAACTCCCATTCAGAAGCCCAGTTACACATATAGAGAGTTAATAACGATGGCAATAAGCAATAGTGGTGAACAGATGCTACCGGCATGTGATATTATTGATTGGATAGGTAGAAACTATCCGTATTACCGGAAAGATGTGCAAGACTGGCAAGATCAAGTGCAAGAAATCTTACGGAAAAACTTTTATGAATTTGACCTTCTATCGGAGGATCCGAGACTTGGGAATTTATGGGCAGTGCCTCCTACACTGGAGGACCTTAGCAGATTACAGGCAAGCAGGGAAGCAGTGGTTGAGGGCACTGCGATTGCAACTGAACCCACAACTGAAGGTGTTCTGCACCACCAACCTGAAGGCATGCTCTACCAACAGCAACAAGACGAGGTTTAGGCAACGAGACATTAGGTATGTAAGTGTCAATTAATAATTAATTTCAATACTGTTTACATTTAAGGAATTTTTGCTTTAGTCAAAGGACTTATTATTTATTAAAATTATATACGTGTATGTGTTTAAAAAAATTGTTATTATGGTAATGAAAATAAATTGAGCAAAGAAAATATTTATTTTCGTCATTCTAACTAAGTTATCGTAAAAGTAGTAAACCATTTCAGTTTTCTTTGTTATTGTAAAATTAATGATTTGTTCGGAGGAATGATAGATTTTAAAATACTAGGATTTCGGAAAAACAACTTCGATTTCGTAAAAAAATGTATAATTATATGTACAAATTAATAGAATTTAAGACCAAAACCTGTCTTTCGAAGACTCTTTGCCCCGATTAATCAGATATCATCATCGTCTACGTTCCCACATCAAATAACAAATAAGGGAACGACCTTAGACTTCTACAGCTATGTGAGCCGTGAGATTAATTGTTGGAATAATACTTGATTCTATTGTATTTTAAATTTTTAATTTCTGTACGGTCAGAGCTCAGGCCATTGGAAACTTTAATGCAGAAGGCATACATTTAGGCGCCTCTTATTTAAAGTTTTAATTGTTTAATAATATTTATGACGAAAGGGGCATTCGAAGGCTCTTTGGGACCATTGCAGCGCAATGAATAAATGTCCAAAATGTCATTACGGGATTGTAAGTTCGACGCTTTCGTCATATGGTTCGGGGTTTGCGAGATTCCAGTTGAAGCTAAAGTTCGTGGAATACTCAGATTAGCTGGCAGCACATGACCTTGTGGTCGAGTAGAAATAAACCTCAATGCATTTATTAAAAATGGTCTGAACTGCTTCTCTCTCTTGAAATTAATAAAATTATTGAGTCTTAATATTTGCTATCTTAAAAGTGCTTCTCAAGGTTGAGACTAACGCTGCAACATTTAAAAAAAATGATTCCACTTTCATAAACTGAACCAAAAAAAATTGCTAGTACAAAAATATGAGCCGAAAATAATTGGGAAAGTTTAGCTGAGAGAAGTGAAAGCAACAAATAAACGAAGTATGCCAACGAGTCAAAGTATTCCAAGAAATACAAATATTTTTAGGGTAAAATTATAAAAACGTAATAGAAAAAATATCCCAAAATGCAACGGCATTCTGACATTTCATCACATTCAAATTAACACTCAAGCAATTATTGTAATATTTTAACTTTTAGGTATTTTTCAGTGTTTTTGGTTTAAATTGGAGCCGAACACACTAAAATAATATAAAAGCCATTAAATGGCTTTTTTACTTCGGTCTCTTAAGATATTAGAAAAAAACAAATTATGACGTATGAAAAAATCAAAAGTCAAGTGCATAAAATTATGCAAGGATCAAAGGAATAAATTCGACATGAGGAAGAGTTTAACATTGAAGAATATGGATTCTTTCTAGGCGAAAGTAGTTCAAATAAAAATTTTCGCACTATGTTGGTCCTAAATTTTTATTTTTTTCTTTTATTGATATATTAAATTATTTGAACATTTATAATTTAAATTAGAAACCACTCAGCGGACCAAATGTGGGATTGAAGTTGATCTCTACTATAGCATGGGGATAATAACAGCGCAAATATATTATTTTAACCTTAATCCGTAAACCATAAAACGTAATGAATAAAGGATATTTAGACTGGGTACACGTTAGTTTAGCACATGGATATGCTGGATTCAAGCGAGATGCTTTCAATTACAGATTACACGGTGTGTCCCAAAAATAACCGAACTTTTTGGATATAAAATAAAATATTGTACATCTTTGAAAGTTATTATTTGTTCAAAATAGGTTCCATTTGACTCAACACAACGTTTGGAACGATCAACCAGCGCATGCATAGATTTTTTTATGTCATTTATAGAAATGTTCTTCAGTACCTCGGTTACGGCTGCTTGAATGGCTGGGATATCATCATAAAATGCTCCCTTCATCTTAGTTTTCAGTTTTGGAAATAAAAAATAATCACATGGTGATAGATCAGGCGAATACGGAGGATGATCGATGAGAGAAATCCCTTTTTTATTTAAAAAATAGTTCACTTTTTTGGTCTTGTGAGGTGGGGCATTATCGTGCAATAAAATCAGCTGTTTTCCTGCTGGATATTCTGGTCTAACACGACCGATTCTTTTTCACAAACGATGTAAAACGCCTAAATAGTATTTTCCATTAACAGTTTGACCTTCTGGAACAAATTCCTTGTGGACAATACCCTTTGAATCATAAAAAGTAATAAACATTGTCTTGATTCGAGACTTCTGAAAACGCAATTTTTTTTGGTTTTTTCTCGCCTTTGGACTTCCATTCAGCAGATTGACGCTTAGTTTCAGGGTCATATTTAAAACACCATGTCTCATCACCAGTTACGATCGAATCAATGAAGTCTGGATCGTTTTCAGCAGATTCAATAATGTCTTTGCAATGCTCCACGCGAGCGATTTTTTGGTCGTCATTTAATTCATGTGGAAAAAATTGCGCACAGACCTTTCTTTTCCCCAAATCTTCAGTTAAAATTCTCCAAATAGTGTTTCTACTCGTATTCAATTCTTCAGCCAACATTCTCGTAGTAAAATTTGCATCGATACCAATGATTTCACGGACTTTTTCCACCAGTTCAGCACGATTACTAATTTCTGAACGTCCTGCTCTAAGGTCGTCATTTAAACCCTCACGACCATTTTTAAATCTTGTAAACCACGTATAAACTTGCGTACGACTCATACAATCATCACAATAAACTTTTTTCATTAATTCGTATGTCTCAGCAATTTTTTTTTCAAGTTTGACACAAAATTTTATATTTGCTCTTTGTTCCATTTTATTTTTGAACCATTGGTTTTATTGAAATGGCTGTCACTTTTAAACCTAATGCGAAATATTACAAAATTAGTTTTCTCCTTCAAAAGTAAATTAATTTCATAAGAAGAATGAATCCAGCATTCGAATCTAAACATTCCATCCGCAACATACTTGACATCCATGATGATACTGAAGCTCCGCCAAAACCACCGAATTCTGATAGCTCAATGTCACCACACTGCTCAGCACCTCCGATTCAGCGGCCTAATCATACATTTAAAGCATTGATATCGATGGCAAAAGGCAATAGCCTTCATAAGATGCTCCCACTCTGTGCTACTGCGGACTGGGTTAGTCTAAACTTTCCTTACTACCGGAAAGAAGATTCCGGCTGGTAGTGTCAGGTGCGATATACACTGAGCACAAATAGGACCTTTCTGAAATTGGATCGTCCAATAAGTCATCCGGGGCGTAAAAATTTTAGGCCGCACGCAGACTTGCTCACCGAAGGTATTGCTTTTAATCATCCTCAGGCTGAGGGTGCTGTGTATTTTCCTACACCGGAGGAAACTAGAACACACGTAGCAGCAGTGGCGCAGCAGCAGAACGAATGTTTTCTCCACCAACAGCAACAATAGAATTATAACTTATTGTTAATTGTGATTAAAACTAATAGTTTCCAATGTTATTGAATATAGTATTTTGTTAATTTTTTAGAAAAAATTGTATATAAAATTTTTGTTATAGGTACATATTAACAAGTTGAGGGAAAATTATACTGTTGCATAAACTAAAAAAGTTAAATGAAAGAGAGAAAGCAAAAATTATCTATTTTGTAAGTGAATAGTCAAAGAAACATTTTTAATATTCGGTAGGTATATCTTCTCCGGTCCTAGGTTTAAGTGCAAACATAGGTAAATATTTCGAAACTTGCCTCGATCTACAGAAAACGTTTAGAATCACCAACTAAGTATACCACGCAATAAGAGTTATTAAGCATTGACATTGGTTGGGTCTTCCTACTAAACCTTTTTCTTGTAGTTACTATCCTACCGTACTTAAAGCATCAGTATGATAAAGGAACAATAGACCTACTATGTGACCTTGACAGCATGTCGATGTGCGCATCTGACTAATTTGTACCGCTCCTGTAATTTTTGGTTTTACACCTACATAATTATTCTTCAATGTATGGTATTATGAGGTCACACTCTAAAGTAGGTATCATGTGCGCAATACAAGAATACCTCACTTGTGCGCAGGCGTACCTTGTAGAAAATCAGTGAGAGAGAGCAATGGCTGGCAGGGGCTCTATTTTGTCCGCATTTTAGCATGAAGTATTTAGTATTGTTTTGTAAATATTGTCTCTGAGAAAGAGGTTGGCTTACTGCAAAATGACATTATTTGTACAATGTTTTGTTAAAAACTAAAGATAATTATTTTAAAATAAGAATAATTTAAGAATTTTAGTATAAAAATAAAGAAAAAAGACACAATCAAATAAAATAAAATGAAAAACGGTGTTTTGAGATATAGCAGATTATGAATATTAGAAAAACATTTTAATTTATTAACGTTGACATCTTGATTTAGAAGTGCTCCCAACAGTACTTTCCTAGAACCTATAGAATGGCAGGTGGGTAAATTTTTTAACGGTTTTTAATTTGTTTTATTTTTTTTTAAACGATATATGGTATTTAGCTTGAATTTGGTCCCATCGATAATTCAAATTTGAAAATTAATTTTCTATTGGATAACGCATACCTTATAGTTGATGAAATATGGAAAAATTTTTTAACATTGTTCATTGACTCCAAAGTATAATCTCCCATAATCCATCACCACGTAATTCGATTGAGATTATTTAATAGACAGATGTACTTCGCACTATGACCCCACATAAAATTTAGAGATACAAAACAGCAATGATTACTATCAGAGTGAAAAATAGTTGTAGTTTACTGTAAAGTAAGAGACACAAAAAAGTTGGAAAAAATTTAAGTATGGTGTATTAAGCAGCTGAGGCGTATAAAAGATTTAGCGATTAGTAAGTAAATAACAAATAATACTTTTTTTTCTTTTTAATTTTTTGGCGGGTTAAACTTTTTCTTTTTAAGTTTTTATGGGATAAGAAGATCAAGTCAACTATGGGTGAGGTCTTACAGGAATTCCCTCAGAATCCTTCTTCCTTCGGATTTGTAGTTGATAAGTAGTCTCGTATTAAAACCATTAAAGTCGTTATACATATTTAATATTCTATTTTCTACCCGCTTATTAACTGAAAAGAAGAATTTCCATTAAATTTGGGGTTAAGTTTCTTTATTTATATGATATGATGCTATTAATATAATGCTCTATTTACAATAATATAATTTTTTTTGGATCCTGTTACTTAAATTCTATAAACAATAATTGTTATTACAGCTAATTTGGCATATTTGGATACTGTGCTGTCGCCATGTACTGCTGCTGATAATAATGAATTTGCTGTGCTCGTTGAATATCAGTTTCAGTTGGAAAATATACTGCCAAAAGCGCATCAGGATGGCTCATGGGTATGCCATGAACTATGGCTTCCGCTGGAAGGCTGTTGAGCCCAGGACCGTTATGTGGTGCAGTTAGTTGATGCTGATTAACTGAAGAGCTCAATATCCAGTAGTCGCCTCGCCCTGTTTCGCCTGGTTCACGCTTGAGTAGAGTAAATTTATCGTTTATAGTTAGAGTCTGGCGCACTTGGTTCTGCCATGACGGTTGATCTTGCCGATAATATGGAAAATTCTCCGTTATCCATTTCACTATAGCACTTAACTTTAGTTTCTGTAGTGGGCTTCTTTCTATTGCCATGGTTATCAGTTGATGATAGGCATAGCCTGGTTTCTGCAGATTCTCAGCATTTTCCACAGCAAGTTGCGCTTCTGCTTGCCCGTTTGCGTCAGTCTCTTTGGACAGTAAAGCTTTGATAGAGAAATCTGTTACGGGCGGCATGACTTTATTTTTCTCTGTTTAAGTCTGAAACTAGCGAACACTTGAAACTGAATTATTTATACAGCTGTAGAGGGCAATCTTAAAGACTTGACTGATGACTTATCCTCAAATGTCACGCGTATTTATACCACAAAGTCCTCATATTTGGTCAGCATGTTAATCTTTCTATTCTTAATGTGTTCAAGCAGTTGCAAAACATTGTTCAAGGTATTCATAATATGAGCAAATACATTTATACTGAAAAACTGATTTGAGAGTAAATATAATTCACGAAAAGGATAAAGATAGTTAAGACCCAAATTATATCACAACAATTCTTTTGCAATTCTATACAGTTTTAAATCCCATTACAATATTGAAAAGCAAAAGCCGTGCGTCTGGTTTAATCTTTATTGCTTCTTAGTTTAAACAGAGCGACTAAATACAACACTTTTGTTAGTAGATTATTCTTCTAAATAGAATGAAAATTAACCTTACTATCAAAGGGGTTTTAAGATAATAGCACATTCTTGAGTTTTCAAAGGATTGACTAACAAAACCATATTGTTTTGGATGATCCCTTTTCTATTGGCATACAATAACTTTGTTTCACAAGAAATATGACCTTGGACCCTCCTTGAAGCAGATCTTTGGATTTAAAACACTTTCTCTTCTTTTCCAGACTTCCGTTTATTGCTGCACAGTATATATTTCAATAATATTAAAACAAAACATAATACTGGCATACATATCTTCACAATAGTTTATTATTACTACTAGTTCAAGTGGTTGAAAGTAATATTTAATCAATTAAGGAATATATTAATATAAAAAAATAAAAGTAGTTACTTTAACAACTCCGGGCAGAAGAGTGCACCAGACAGTAAGTTTTTTGAAAGTATAGCTTCTCTTTAATAATTTAAGAACTCTCGGAGCTCCACATGCGACTAGTTTGTTTATTTACCTATCCCCCGAATGAGGAGAAAGTGTAGTTGTTATTTATTGCTTGTTGGTCAAGCACCTATTCGACGTATGTACGGCATTGTGAATTGTCAGTTTTTATGTGAGCTGGATTTTATATGGATGTAGATGTAAGTCCAAATGCAAAATGCGCCTTAAATTGCTATAAGAAAGTCCTAGCTGTTGAGAATCAGGAGTGATATACACATTCTGGTATTCGGATACTCTTACTTACAGTGATGATATTTGCGATGGAGTGAGCAAAGCGATGATACACTGACACTACGAGATCTATAACCGATCCGATCTCTCTAAGTTTCTATCAAATTTTACCAATTGCTTGAGTGGTAAGTATATTATAATCAGTTTAACGTTCTCTTAAAGCACGAAACGTGCCCACTTGCGAATTAAATTTTTGTAATATATTAGGTTTCAACAATTTCCGTCGTGCGGTTGTTCAGCGATCCAGGCTTTTAGCTAAAACAAACCATTTTTGGTGTGATAGATACGTGTAAGTTTGACAACTGTCAAGATATAGCCCTGTACTTTTGCATCTCGAAATGTATAACTCTAAGCAATATTATTCGTCCATAAACACTTTTACTAAAAACAATCGCTCTAGATAAGCAACTATAAAGCACTCCCCTTTCCTCTTTTTTATATGCCACACTTACCATATCATTCAATATGAATTAATACATATACAAATGTACTGAGATGTATATAGAAAATGTGGGCTTTATTTAGATGGGATGGATTTGGCGACAGCTGTCCGTTTCATCCTTATAAATGCACATATACTCGTATTGTGTTCCTAATATTTTTCCTATTTACTTCATATTTCTATCCGAAAACCATTATCATATGGTTTAGCTTAAGAGGCCTCGATGCCATCCTGAAGTTCGCGTCTGACTCTTCCTCCTCGCTTGCGTATTTTTTGTCATTAGTATCATTAGCTTCTTGACTGAAGTATTATTTCTATTGTATTCACAGAAGATGAATCTTTGTCAATACCACACTTAGACGCAAATTCTTTACATCGTGAAAAAGCAGAGAGAGAAAGCAATATATCTGTATAATCTCATAACGTTACGGCTGATGCTGGCTCTGTTGTATGCGCAAAAGCCGTTTCGTTAATTACCATTTAACCGAGGTTTATGATGTGTAGGAGTATGGTCTTAGAACTTCCATTATTTTGGAAATATTAACGACTTTGAAAAGTAAATTGCCTGGCTTCGAAAAAGGATTGAATTAAAATATTTTTAAACGAAAATTAATCGAAATTTGTGACCAAAAAACCTAAATTAAACTGAATTAGTGGCTCCCCATAAAAACCGTCAGCCGTTTGGAGGCGGCTTAGTATAAACTGTAGGTCCCTCAATTTCTTTTAAAAAACCACAAATGGGAGGAGGAGATCGGCCGATAATCGTTTCAGCGCACATTTTTTGTTACTGGAACCCCTGTAGACATCTCGGTGTTGCTAAGCGAGAAGCAAATTATCCATAAAATCAAGTTCGCTCTTTGCTGCCTATTTCTTGTCATATATAATTATAAAGACATATCAAAATTTTATTAGAATTTTAACAGATTAATTAAAATCAACATATCTTTTTTTTTGTTCTTAGTTTAGTTAGTTTTTTTACTTAGAGTAACCTTTTAATTACTATTACAACTTATACTTAATATTCAGTTATTAAGCTGCCAATGATAATTTCGAATTTGCTTTGCTTGTTGACTATCAAAGTAAAAAAAGGACTGTTCCCAGGGGAAATGAATTGATCCCAGGACCATTATGCGATACATTCGGAGTGTGCATGCTAACTTATGACCTCAGGGTTTGCGGTAAGAGGAAAAATAAAAGATTCGCTCGAGGGGCTGCTTCTCCTTGCCCTTGTCATCTTAGCTTATCATCCAATCAATGGTATGTTTTGGAAGTCCCTCATTGTTTAGACGGATGAGTTCAAAAATTACTTTCGAGTTGCAAAGTCAGGGTCTTTTGGTTATTCAGGGGGCTGCGTGTTCTCGTTGCCTACACTGAAGATCTTCTTCTCTCGGTTATATTTTTTGCACAGTGTAGCTGGCTTTTTATCCAGTCCTTATTTGCCCTGAGCATAAAGGCTTTGAAACAGCAAGTGCGTTTATCTGAGTAGTTATTACGGGTAGTCTAGATGTTTTTGGCACAGGAACAGCTAGAAAATTTGCCTGAACAACGTTTTGCCTAAGCTCCCTTTATCTCCTCTTTTTTGCCTCTCGCAAGCCTATGCAGTGGTTACACCGGGACCTGGGTTTGTAAAGAGAGGAAACATCGCCTTAGCTCGGTAAACTAAAATAATTTCAATCGATATAATATTTGAAAGATCTGACCAAAGAATATTGCTAACCACGGAGTAAAATTTAGAGTTCTTTGTATTATCATTATGACATTAACATGCGTAACCGCCAAAATTTGATGACAATATTTACTATTTTCCTCACGACTTTCAATTTGTGACGCTGTGACGTTAAATTTATATTCTTCCAAACCTAAATTGTAAGAAAGAAAATTTTTTCAAAATGTATATGATTTAAATTATAAATAAAAGATTAATATTAATAGTATTAAAAGTTTATAAGTATGGTAGCCGAAAATATGCTTAATTTTGAAACAAGTGTTAAGATTTAGGCCCTTTCTCTAAGAACTAGGCCGCCAGATGTAACCTTAAAATATTTTCCATCAACTAAACATTAATTTTTAAGAAAGAGGTTTATTAAAAATTCCTTCCTTAGTATAGTTTTACATTAAAGCTAGTTTAGTAACACAGCTCTCCAACATTTTCTTATTATCCATAACCACTAATATGTTATTTATATTCGTATGTGTTCTGCCTGCACTTGCTCATTGAAAAGTTTCAAATAAAAAATTAAAAACAAAAAACATAACTAGTTAGATACGTAGGCTGCATATATAGGTCTGGCCTAAGCAATACTAAGTGTTGCCAGGTGCAATCTGACATTTCCATTGGAAAGTTTGACATTTTTTTAGTAAAACATCACTCAGAACGTTTTGTCATTTAATTGTGAATTGTTTTATTTACAGGGAGTTAAAAAATTCATCTCGGCCGAAAAATGAAATTAACTCGTGAACATTTTCGTGCGATCATTTTTCACAACTTTCGACATGGATTATCACGACAAGAGTGCATCGATGAACTAAAATCGTTGTATGGCTATGAAGCACCATCCTATAGCACTGTGAAAAGCTGGTACAACGAATTCAATCGTGGCCGACGCTCGCTCAAAGACGAATTCCGTGAAGTTCGTCCAAAAACAGCCGTTGTGCCAGAAAACATCGATGCCGTACGTGAACTGATAATGCAAGACCGTCATGTAACATACCTTCAGATAGAGGCATGCCTATGCATTTCTCCCACAGCATACATTCGATATTGCAGGAACACCTGGCCGTAAAAAAGGTTTGTTCTCGTTGGATCCCGCATAATTTGACAATCGCTCAAAAAAAGGCTCGTGTGGATTGGTGTAAAGAAATGCTGAAAAAATACGATCGCGGTGCTTCAAAAGACGTTTATAAGATCACCACAGGTGACGAATCATGGATCTATGCGTATGAGCCCGAAACAAAACAGCAATCGATCGTGTGGGTCTTCCAAGACGAGCCAAATCCAAAAAAAAAAAAAAAAAAAAAAAAACCAGTTTCGTTGATAAATATTCGTATTTTCATTATTAGGCCAGAAATATATATAATTTACGAAAATTTAAAAATAATAAATAATAAGACAACAGGACGGACAATTATCAAACAATATTTTTATTAAGACCAACTTAAGCTTGGTAGCTCAATAACACATCACACAACAGAAAGTAAAATTTAATCAAAAACAAATACATATATGATGACGAAAATATTTTCACGCAATTAAAAAATACCCATTCCTTCTTTGCTTTTCACTTTAATACACATTGTGATACCAATAATTATACTCTTCGTATAACAATAAAAAATTAATTATAAAATAAGTAAAATAAATGTTGCAATTAATGCGAAGATGCGCCCAAAACTATGCACCATATTTCCTCAACTTTAGTAAAGAATTTATAACTTTTGTTTAGCTTTTCTCGAGATTATTACTAAAAACATAAAACATACATGTGATAATGTAAGAAATTAAAGAATTATTTATTTGTGTATAGAATTTCTACTTTTTCTAAAATGTCCCGAAAAAGCTTTGAAAACACGCCTTTCGCAGAGCTAATAATCAATACAATTCGATTTGAGCCCATCGTGAATTACCAGTCAGGTGTCTCAGTTGGTGAGCTCAATGAACCACATGGCTGCCAGTTTGATATTTCTACCCACAGAAATAGTAACATGTTGACACAATTTGCTAAGAATTTTTAGTTATTTACTTTTGAGATCAAAACGTTCTTTTGTTATAACACTATAACTCTTTACGGAAATTGCTCCTTTCTTAAGAAATCTCTGATAAAATATAATCTAATCATATACCTTATTTTATATACAATGTCGATATACTTTTTTAGTTGTGATGAATTAATTCTATTATCTGCTTATTCGTTAAATCCATCGTTTAAAGCACAACAATTTGCAATGTACAACAAATTTTATATAGACAGAAATTATTACCCTCAATGTGAAAAAAGTAGTAGTTTATAGAAAATTGAGTGATATAGAAAAGGGGAAAAATGGTGTATAATGAATTGACTATATTAAGCTAAAAACAATTATATAATATTTAAGGTATGCTTATAAAAGTTTAAGAATTTATTTTTTAAAGTTAAATGACAAAAATTGTTATTCCATTATGTTTTAAATTTTTTTTTTTGTTTAAATTTTTCTTTTCAAGATTTTATGGTAATAAGTTATAGTTAATTATAGGTGACGTCATACCGCATTTCACTTGAAGCCCTTCTTCTTTCGGATTTGCAGGTGACCTGTTGACCGCATGACCATTATGTGGTGCATTTCGTTGTTGCAGGTAAATTTATGAACTCAATTTCCAATAATCGCTTCGCCCTGGTTAGTCTGCCTCACGCTTAAGTAGACTAAAAATTTGTAGATAGAGTGTGGCGTAATTGGTTCTGACATGACACTGTCCTTAAGATTGGCATGCCACCAACAACAGATTTCTCCATCGACGCTTTACTTTCCAAAGAGACTGGTGCAGACGAGCAAGCAGAAGCGCAACCCGCAGTGGAAAATCCCAATGAAGAGAATCTATAAGAACCAGGCTATACCTACCATCAACTGATAACCATGGCAATAGTAAGAAGCCCACAACAGAAACTAAAGTTGAATGCTATAGTAAAATGGATAACGGAGAATTCACCATATAAATACCACCGACTTCAATGAAGTAATCATTAGTGGAATCGTATATCTTGTCGATATTTCAAGAAAGATTCTTAAAATTATTTTTCTTCTTCAAAAGTAAATTAAACTTCACAAAAAAAATGAATCCAGCATTCGAATCTAAAATTCCATCCGCAACATTCTTGACATCCATGATGATACTGACGCTTCGCCAACACCACCGAATTCTGATGACTCAATGTCACCACACTGCTCACCACCTCCTTTTCAGCTGGCTAATTATACGGTTAAAGCATTTATATCGATGACAATAGCAACAGCCATCATAAGACGCTCCCACTTTGTACTATTGTGGACAGGATTACTCTAGACATTCCTTACGACCGGAAGGAAAATTTGGCTGGCAGTGTCAGGTGCGGCATACCCTAAGCACGAACGGGAGCTTTCTGAAGTTGAATCGTGTTATGGGTGGCAGTCAGAAATGCTCCATAACCCATGAGTCCTCACTAAGCGACCAGTTCTATACATCTGGCTACTGCGACTGCTGCGAATAATATGAATAAAATTTGCGTCTGCAATTTTAATTTATACTAAAATTAGCGGCTTTTTTGTATAAAAATATATTATTTTCATTACACAAATATTTTTTTGGTAAAACTTATGGTACTTATTATATAGCACTCATCGGTCGGTAATAGCTTTCGAATGCTCAATTCGTCATACTATTAAATAAATAGTTCCATAATTTAAAACGCACCTAAAGGTATGCTTTCTGCATTTATGTATTTAATGGCCTGAACTTTGGCCCCTGAAAATCAAAAATAAAAAATAGAAAAAAGAACTATTCCGACAATCTTCGCGTTTGCTAAGTTTTGAAAAAATAAAAAAAGGGATCATTTAAAAAGAATTAATAATCGTTTATGTTTTTTAATTATATCAGTTAAATATTTATGCTCAAGTTCGAATATATTTTAATAGAAAAACAACAAACGCAAATCCGGAACAAAATCTTACATGTCTAACACTGATTGTGATCAGGTTAACCTCAACGAGATCTAATTACCCCTTCGATTTTAAAGCATTCGCATCTACAACTGAACTTTGCATCTCATCAGAAGTTGTACGTCTGATACTGATAAACAACAAAACCACCTTCAAAATTTAAATGAACCTCTTTGAAACGTTCGGTCCCAAACGGACTATCCATCGTCTGACTTATTCAACCTGATGCTGGAAATAACATAAGCTGGGGAGTTAGTTATACATTTAAAGCCTTAATAACTATGGTAGTAAGCAATATTTAGTCTTAAAAGAGCGCAGCCGGTATCTGATAATTATTTATTTAAAGATTAGTTTGGTTAAAAGACGCACAAAATTATCTATTAAAACAACAATTTTATGTATCACAGAGAAAAAGCAAAAATTATCTGTTTTTCAGTTACTATTCTCCCGCACTTAATGCAACAGTAAAACTATAGAACAATTGAAATGCACTGTGTCCTTGGCAGTGGAGTTCGCGTCTGACTAATTTGTACCGCTTCTGTAATTTTTGGTTTAACACCTACATAATTATTCTTAAGTGCTTGACATTGTGAGGTCAAATACTAATTCTGTTGCTCTATTTAATTATCACGTATGCAACACCACAATACCTCACTTGTGCGCAGTCGTAACTTGTAGAAAAAGAGAAGGAGAAAGTAATGATCAAAATAAAATGGAAAACGGTATTTCGAGATATAGAAGATTATAAATATTAGAAAAACATTTTAATTTATTAACGTAGACATCTAGATTTAGAATTTCTCATGACTTTACTTTCCTAAAACCCATAGAATGTCAGGTTTCCGTGTTTGAAAATTATTTTTCTATTTTATAGGGCACCCTTTGTAGTTGATCCTACAGAAAGTTGGAAAAATTTTTGACCATTATTCATTGACTTCAACGTATAATCTCTCATAACCCATTATCAGATAGTTCGATTGGGATAATTTTATAGATAGATGTACTTCGCACTATGGTCACACATCAAATTTAGAGATACAAAACAGCAATGATTACCATCAGAGTGAAAAATAGTTGTAGCTTACTGTAAATTAATTGACACAAAAAAGTAGGAAAAATTTAAGTATGGTGTATTGAGCAGCTGAGGCATATAAAAAATTATACGCTTAGTAAGGTATAGTTACACAAGTTTAAGAATATTTTATTAAAGTAAGTAAATAACAAATAATACTTTTTTTTGCTTTTTATTTTTCTAGTGGGATAAAGCTTTTCTTTTTGAGCTTTTATGGGATAAGAAGTTCAAGTTAACTATGGATGATGTTTTACAGGAATTCCTTTTTAATCTTTCTTCTTTCCGATTTGTAGTAGTAGTCTAGTAATGAAAACAGCAAAGTCTTTATATTTCGTATTCCATTTTCTACCTACTCATTAACTGCAAAGAAGAATTTCCATTAAATTTGGGGTTAAGTTTCTTTATTTATATGATATAATGCTATTAATATAATGCCCTATTTACAATAATATAATTTTTTTTGAATCCTTTTGCATAAATTTTATAAACAATAATTGTTATTACAGCTAATTTGGCATATTTGGATACTGTGCTGTCGCCATGTACTGCTGCTGATAATATTGAATTTGCTGTGCTCGTTGAATATCAATTTCAGTTGGAAAATATACTGCCAAAAGCGCATCAGGATGGCTCATGGGTATGCCATGAACTATGGCTTCCGCTGGAAGGCTGTTGAGCCCAGGACCGTTATGTGGTGCAGTTAGTTGATGCTGATTAACTGAAGAGCTCAATGTCCAGTAGTCGCCTCGCCCTGTTTCGCCTGGTTCACGCTTGAGTAGAGTAAATTTATCGTTTATAGTTAGAGTCTGGCGCACTTGGTTCTGCCATGACGGTTGATCTTGCCGATAATATGGAAAATTCTCCGTTATCCATTTCACTATAGCACTTAACTTTAGCTTCTGTAGTGGGCTTCTTTCTATTGCCATGGTTATCAGTTGATGATAGGCATAGCCTGGTTTCTGCAGATTTTCAGCATTTTCCACAGCAAGTTGCGCTTCTGCTTGCCCGTTTGCGACAGTCTCTTTGGACAGTAAAGCTTTGATAGAGAAATCTGTTACGGGCGGCATGACTTTATTTTTCTCTGTTTAAGACTGAAACTAGCGAACACTTGAAACTGAATTATTTATACCGCTGTAGAGGGCAATCTTAAAGACTTGACTGATGACTTATTCTCAAATGTCACTCGTATTTATACCACAGAGTCCTCATATTTGGTCAGCATGTTAATCTTCTTTACCGTAATGTGTTCAAGTAGTTGCAAAACATTGTTCAAGGTATTCATAATATGACCAAATACATTTAAACGGAAAAACTAAATTGAGCCTAAATATAATTCACCAAAAAGGGATAATGGTAGTAAAGACCCAAATTAAATCGCAACAAATCTTTTGCAATTCTATACAATTTTAAAACCCATTAAAACATTGAAAAGCAGAAGACATGGCGTGTGGTTTAATCTTTATTGCTTCTTAGCTATAAACAAAGCAACTAACTGCATCATCTTTGTAAGTAGATTATTCTTCTAAAAGGAAGGAAGATTAATCTTATTAACAAAGGAGTTTTAAGAATTGAATGATATTACCATATTGTTTCGGATGACCGCTTTCCTCTTGGCATATAACGAGATGTAATAACTTTGGTTCACAAGGAATATGACCTTGGACCCTCCTCGGAGGAGATTTTTGGATTTTCCAACACTGCATAGTATAGATTTCAGTAATATTAAAACAAAATATAATACTAACATAGCTCAATTGGGGTCAAATAATACCTATGTAATCAATTAATGAATATATTAATATAAATATATAAAAAAAAGTTAATTCTACATTATTTTTATTAATTTCAATATAAATAAAATGAATTAAATAAAGTTAAGTTAATGCTGTGGGCATCCCAAGTTCGAATTCCATTCGAACAAAAGGTGTCTGGAAAAAGAAGTCTGATGAGGAAACGTGGTGGTTTCCGAAATAGCAGCTATAACTTCTACTGTCCAAAACTATTGTTGTAATTTTTTCACTATTTCCAAAAAATATATGGTCTGAAACAGTTCCATTTAAATGAAAACCCAAAAAGTTAAGTTAAGATTAAAAATAAACGAAAGAATATAATAACATATAAACTGAAATAAAAAAAAAATAATTGAAAAAAATTGATAGAAGTTTAAAATAAACAAAATAATTAAAAAAAACTAAGTTAAAGTAAATTAAAATAAAATAATATAAAGTATTCAATAAAACTAATAATTTTACAAGTGTTCTTTATATGTATTAAAATAAATAAATAAAAAAGTTAATTTTGTATTATGTTAATCAATATACGAAAATTTATTAAATATATTAGGTCAAGTAATCAGTTCGTTCGGTTTTTATCTAAGAGATGGCGTAATTGTCCATAGTACTGGTGTTACGTGTCGCATCATGTCATACCATACGGCGCTGAAAATGTGTTTATTCCCGCTAAAAGTGTGTCCTTGACAGTTGTGACAGTTTTTCGATTGATTGAATCAGTACGTTGTGAGTGCTCGTCAAAGATGGACACCAGCAAAGAGAAAATTCGCTATAATTTACAAATTTACAATTTTTCTTCGCTCAAGGCGTAAAAGTAGTCAAAGCGGCTGAAAAAATTAATTTGGAACTATTTACATAACCTTGGGTTGAAAAAGAAGCTCGATGTTTGGGTGCCACACGAACTAACGCAAAAAAACATGATGGACCGAATTTCAATCTGCGAATCGCTGCTGAATCGCAACAAAATCGACCCATTTCTGAAGCGTTTGGTGACACTACGAGCTGCTCCCCTATGGCCAAACGCTCTATTCGGCCCTCTACTGCCAACAACTGGACCGCTTGAAGGCAGCACTCATCCAGAAGAGGCCATCTTTGTCCAACAGAGGCCGAATTGTGTTCCATCAGGACAGCGCCAGGCCACATACGTCTTTGGTGACGCGCCAGAAGCACCAAGAGCTCGTTCCGGATCTAGCACAATGTGATTGCCATCTTTTCCTGTCCATGGCTAACGCGCTTAATGGAGAGAAGTTTGCCTCAAGAGAGGCCTGTGACAATTGGTTCTCCGATTTTTTTGCCAATAGGGACGCAGCCTTCTACGAGAGGGGAATAATGAAGCATCTCATTGGCATCTCGTTGGCAACAAGTTTGCAAGCAAAACGGCGCATATTTGACTTAAATCGGAAAAATGTACTCAAAGTTATCATATTTTCAATTAAAAAAAAAAAAAAAATACCGAACGAACTTTTTACTTGGCCTAATATTTTAGAAAATTTTGAAGAGAGTTGCAACATGATGGTATTTAAGACCGGTTTAAAGCAGAAATATTTTTTAAATGGGTTACCCTTGTTGGAAGTCTTTAATTACAAAATTGGAAAAAATATCAAAGAAAGTGACACGATTTAAAAAAGTAGCCAACCATTCAATTAATATTACAACAAACTGTGATGACTCAAGTTCATCACGGGGATCGCCATAACCAAAGCCGATTCAGCAGCCTAAGTACACACATAAAGAGCCAATAATAATGGAAAAAAGCAGCTAGCCTCAAAAGGATATATTTCATATAACTCATCATTGCATTGTCTGCGATATTTTCTCTTCCAATGCACAAGACTTCGTGAGCACTTCGCACAACAGCATTATCGGAAATTATGACATTCGGCATTAATATAAAATACTCTCGCAGTAGAGGACCACCCTGTCTGGAACCTCATTTGCTATTAAACGGCTCAGAGGGTTACTTCTCCATTCTGTCGTAGAGTTATGGTTTGCTAAACGTCATTTCGCGCAGGTTTATCAAATTCGACAAAATTTTCCTTTCGTGCTGTCTAAGGCTACTTTAAATTCGAGGAGGGTATAAAGATTTTAAAGTGCTTAACCTGATCGCAATAAAGACATGTGAGAATTTGTTCCGAATTTCTTCCGAATTTATGGGGCTATATTTTGTTTTTGTATAAAAGATATTCGATATTCCCAATTTCAGTCATTTATTTATTATATATGTATATACACACAGTAGTAAATGTGCTATAATGGGCTAACATAGGAGCCGATATGAGTATATTAAGTAATCACCTCACGAGGAAAAGGGCTTCGAAATGATTTTAGTGATTAATTTCTGTAGGTATAATTTTTTTTCTGAAATTCAAAGTTCAGTCTAATGAAAAATTTTGTAACTAGGCAAACTTTAAGGCGCTGAATGTAGATAAGATTTGTTTATTTTGGTATAAGACGATCAGGAGGGTAGAAAGTCACAAACTTACTTAGATTCGATTAGTGAAGAAAAAATATAAAAAATCTCACGAATAAAATAATATATCAACTATGTAGTTATGCTAAACTCTATAGCTATAAATACAATAATCAAATTTAAATATTTTTCAGTTTATATATATATCGAGACACGTGTTTATTAAATAATACTGCAGAAGTGCCATATCAACCAATGGTCATAAATGCTAAATATGTTTATATGATATGTATAAAAATATATATTAAAAAGAAAAATTACAAACTAAAAAAAAGCTAATAGTGGAATTAAGTTTCTATTATATAATTGTCCTTTTGTCGCTAAATTTCAAATAGCAATATTTTAAAAATTCACAGTATAAATAAGAGCGGCTTCAGAGAAACAGTCATCAGTTTAATTGCACACTTTGTTGAACTTACACGAAAAATTTACCCATTTCTTCTTTATAGAAACCTAAATCAATTTTACAAGGAAAAATTAGTTCAAATTTCGAATCCAATAATTCAGCTTGCAATATAATAAATTCTAACAGCGAAATGTCATCCCAAAGCTCCAAGTCACCAATACCGAGTCAACGGCCTAAATATTCATTTAAAGACTTAATTATGATGGCAATAAACAGTAGATCTCAACAGGCGATGCTGTCAAACGATATTATAGTTTGGATTAGTGAAAACTTTACATATTACCGAAGAGATCGGAGAGAGTGGCAGAAACAAGTACGAGATAATTTAAGCTCACACGACTGCTTTGGGATTGGAACTTCCAATCAAACTCACGGGAAGTGGAAAATTATGGGTGGTGGCTCCTAAAGGTTACAAGCCAGGTGATCCCATTGGTGCACCTCATCTTGAATTTGTCGGCGATGTCAAGAGGTATGACTTTCCTTCTGCAACTCCACAGGCCGGTGTTGTGGAAGAAAGGGGGGTGGATTACCCTATGCAAACAAAAACGAGCTCTAATTTCGAAACCAATCATTCAGTTCTCAGCGTAACAAATTCTGATGGCTTAATATCATCACAGAGTTCCACGTCATCAGCTCCGATTCAGAAACCTAATTTTTCATTTAGAGATCTAGTAACGATGGCAATAAAGAGTAGTCCTCAAGAGGTGCTTCCGACATGTGACGCTCCCACTTTGTGCTATTGTGGACAGGATTACTCTAGACAGTCCTTACTACCGGAAAGAAAATTCTGTCTGACAGTGTCAGGTGCGACATACCCTAAGCACAAGCGGGAGCTTTCAGAAGTTGGATCGTGCTATGGGTGTCGGTCAGAAATGCTCTATAACCCATGAGTGCTCACTAAGCGACCAGTTCTATACATGTGGCTCCTGCGACTGCTGCGAAGAAAATGAATAAAATTTACGTTTGCCATTTTAATTTATATTAAAATCATCGGTTTTTTTGTATAAAAATATATTATTTTCATCACACCAATTGTAATTTTTAAATATTTAATTTTATTTTTTTGATTAAACTTTCTTTGATTTTAAACGGTGCTTATTATATAGCACTCACCGGTCGGTAATAGCTTTCGAATGCCCCATTTGTCATGCCATTAAATAAATAGTTCCATAATTTAAAATGCACCTAAAGGTATGCTTTCTGCATTTATGTATTTAATGACCTGAACTTTGACCTGCGAAAATAATAAAAGAAAATAGGAACTATAAATATTCCAGAAATCTTCAAGTTTACTAAGGTTTGACAAAAATAAAAAAAAACAATGACCACTTAAAATGAATTAATAATCGTTTAAATTTTGTAATTATATCAGTTAAATTATAATTTCGTATTAGTATCATTAGTGATCAGGTTAACCTTAACAAGATCAAATAACCCCTTCGATTTCATAGCAACCTTCGATGGCAGGACAAAGAGCCGCCTCTACAACTGAACATTGCATCTCATCAGAAGTTGTACGTCTGATACTGGTCAACAACAAAACCTCCGTCAGAATCCAGAAGTACCTCTTTGAAACGTTCGGTCCCAAATGGACTTTCCATTGTGTGATCTATTCAATCTGAAGCTGGAGATACCACGAGCTTGGTAGCCTAGCTATACGTTTAAAGCCTTAGTAGCGATGGCAGTAAGAAATATTTAGTCTTAAAAGAGCGCAGCCGGTATTTGATAATTATTTAACTAAATTTTAGTTTGGTTAAAAGGCGGACAAAATTATCTATTAAAGCAACAATTTTATGTATCACAGAGAAAAAGCAAAAATTATCTGTTTTTCAGTTACTATTCTACCGTACTTAATGCAACAGTAAAACTATAGAACAATTGAAATACACTGTGTCCTTGGCAGTGGAGTTCGCGTCTGACTAATTTGTACCGCTTCTGTAATTTTTGGTTTAACACCTACATAATTATTCTTCAGTGCATGATATTGTGAGGTCAAATACTAAAAGCTTTCATGGACAGTGGTTCCTGAAAATTATCTTCCAGATAATACCTCGCCGAAGTATCTCAACAAGTTAGAGGCAGAAGCGATGGCTCCAGATGTTATGCAAGTAAAAATGAATTCACGTTTCGAACCCTACCGTTCAGATCGCAATACAACCAATTCTGATGGCTCAAAGTTACCTCAGAACTCCAACTCTCCAACTCCGATTCAGAAGCCCATTTATACATATGAAGAGTTAATAACGATGGCAATAAGCAATAGTGCTGAACAGATGCTGCCGGCATGTGATATTATTGATTGGATAAGTAGAAACTATCCGTATTACCGAAAAGATGTGCAAGACTGGCAAGATCAAGTGGGAGAAATCTTACGGAAAAACTTTTACGAATTTGACGTTCTATCGGATGGTCGGAGAATTGGAAATTTATGGGCAGTGCCTCCTACACTGGAGGAGCTTAGCGTATTACAGGCACAAGCAGTGGTTGAGGGCACTACGATGGCAACTGTACCCGCAACTGAAGGTGCTTTGCACCACCAACCTGAAGGCGTATTCTACCAACAGCTTTAGGCGACGAGACATTAGGTATGTAAGTGTCAATTAATAATTAATTTAAGTACTATTTACATTTACAGAATATTTGGTTTAGTCAAAAGACGTTTTATTTATTAAAATTATATATGTGTTTAAATAATGTGTTATTATGTAAAAGAAAATATATTGGGCAAAGAAAATATTTATTTTCGTCATTCTAACTAAGTTATCGTAAAAGTAGTAAATCATTTCAGTTTTCTTTGTTATTGTAAAATTAATGATTTGTTCGCAGTTATGATAGATTTTAAAATACTAGGATTTCGGAAAAACAACTTCGATTTCGTAAAAAAATGTATAATTATATGTACAAATTAATAGGATTTTAGACCAAAACCTGTCTTTCGAAGACTCTTTGCCCCGATTAATCAGATATCATTGTCGTCTACGTTTCCGAATCAAATAACAATAACGTTAGACTCCTACAGTTATGTGAGCCGTGAGAGGAATTGTTGGAATAATTCTTGATTTTATTTTAAATTTTTAAGTACTGTACAGTCCGAGTTCAGGCCATTGAAAACTTTAATGCAGAAGGCATACATTTAGGCGCTTCTTATTTAAAGATTTATTTGTTTAATAATATTTATGACGAAAGAGGTATTCGAAGGCTCTTTTGGACCATTGCAGTGCCATAAATGAACGTCGAAAATCTCATGTAGTTCGAAGTTTGGGGGTAATAATAACTCATGAAGATGACTTAAGAAGACGAGTCTTTAAGCGAAATCAACATTCTAATATATCTATCACAAATAAATTAATGCGGCATCTTTCTGTGGATAGCTAAGATTAGAGGATAAGCCATCAATGGTTGCTCGTAAGCTATCTTTCGTAACTCTCTAATTTATATTACCTTCAACAGTTTTGCAGATTTCAGTTTTTGTATTCTCTCCCAATTGTAACTTGCATATAACTACGCACAAATTAACTCCTACTCCATAAAGTAGATGAACACTAAACAGAGTACGGGAGAAGTTTCCATATCAAGAGCTGAATCAACGGAATGGCAAGGCAGGTGCAGGCAAGTCAAGCACTCAGTTCCAACAGCAACTTTCCTAAAGCTGAACATCTCGCATAGTGAGAAATTTACGGGATTCTTAGTTCCTCGCTTTCATTATGGGGATCTGGGCTTGCTGAATTTCCAGTTAAAGCTTAAGTTCGTGGCATACTGAGATTAGCTGCCAGCACATGTGGTCGAGTAAAAAAAAAACATCAATGCATTTTTTAAAAATGATCCGAACTGCTTGAAATTAATAAAGTTATTAAGCCTTTATATTTTTTATCTCATAAGTGCTTCTTAAGGTTGAGACTAAGGCTGCCACATATAAAAAATAATAATTCCAATTTCATAAACTAAACTAAAAAAATCTGCTGGTCAAAAAATATTAGCCGGAAATTATTTAAAAAGTTTAGCTGAGAGAAGTGAAATCATCAAATAAACGAAGTATGCCGACGAGTCAAAGTAGTCCAAAATATACAAATATTTTTAGGTTAATATTATAAAAACGTAATAGAAAAGAATATCATCAAAAGGCGATGGCATTCTGGCATTTAATCATATTCAAAATAACCCTCAAGCAATTATTGTAATATTTTAACTTTTACGTATTTTTCAGTGTTTTTGGTTCAAATTGGAGCCGAATACACTAAAATAATATAAAAGCCATTAAATGGCTTTTTTACTTCGATCTCTTAAGATATTAGAAAAAAACAAATAAAGGAATAACGTATGAAAAAATCAAAGGTCAAGTGCATAAAATTATGCAAGGATCGATGAAATAAATCAGGCATGATGAAGGGTTTAACATTGAAGAGTAAGGTTTCTTTCTAGGCGAAAGTAGTTGATATAAAAATTTTCGCACTATATTGGGCCTAAATTTTAATTTTTTTCTTGTAATAATATATTAAATTACTTGATCATTTATAATTTAAAATTAAAACCACTCAGCAAACCAAATGCGGGAAATGAAGGTGGTGTCTACTATCGCATGGAGATAATAACTTGCAACAGGGCAAATATCTTATAGTAACACTAATTCCTAAACCATAAAACGCAATGAATAATGGATATTTAGACTGGGTACACGTTAGTTTAGCACATTTGTATGCGGCATTCAAGCGAGATACTTTACTTACAGAATTATGTGTAAAGAGAACTCCACTGTTCGCTCTCGCCTTTGCTCGATGAGTTGAACCTGCACACAAGTGCGGAACTGCAGGTTATCCTTGCTAAACTAATTTCACTCGATGCAATAGAAGGAAGATCTGACCAAGAAAAATAACAATAGTAATCATGGACTATAATTAAGAGTTCTTAGTATTATAACTATGACATAAACATCATTAACCGACCCAATTTGGTACCATATCCCTATAGACATACACTATTTTCCTTTCACATTGGTAAGGGCATCCAAAGCGTACTATGAAATCAAACTTATCCAACCGATCACACCGATCTCCTAGTAATATCAGTCTACGCATTTTGATGAGGTTGGTACTGTTGCTAATAAAATCTTTTCTGTAACTCAAGACTAAACTTTGCTTAGAAGCGAAAATACAAAATAATTAAAAACGTAAAACCCGAAATACCAAATCAAGTTAATACCCGTTTATACCGATATAGTATTAAAATAACAATTAATACTCGAATGTTTTAATCTGGTTGATTTCATAGAAACAATTTCATTTCTATTGACTGAGCATCACCTGCGTATTCTTAATTTTTTTTTCGGAAGAGGAATCAAAGTTTTCCCCTAGTTATTCCATTGTAAGAGTGAGCTAAAAAACATTCTTTCCCAGGTACAAAAATGTATTAAGTACAGAATAAATTTTGCTGTTTTAATTGTCTTTTTTAATTTTAGTCTCTTTAATTTGAAGTTTTCCTTAGTAAAATTATTTTCAAACCCATAAGGACATATCACTTTTAGGAGTTAATATAGGTAATATGTTGTCAACCTATTTGAAGTCTGGGTCCGATGATTCGATCCTTGGCTTAAGTGAGCTGATGATGGGTTGATGTGACGTTCATCGAGACAGATGTCATTTCAATCGTTTTCCCTTTATTGTATAAAAACTATTCAATATATAAAAACAAGAAAATGTTAAGTCAGAATCCATTGGTTCGATGCCTGTCTTAAGAAGTCTGATGAGGAGATGTGGGGACCTTCGTAACAGGTGTCCATTTTTCTTTGTTGTGTAACAAAAATTTTTCAAAAAATTTCATTACAAACAAACCTGGCCTTAAGCTTACTAAAAAACTTATAACAAAAGGTGCTTCGTTCAATTTTTTATACGAAACGACAAAACATAAAGGCAATTAGGTGAACAAAAATATTTTTCCAGATTTTAATATTAAATAATGATAAAGTGGACAGTGATTTTATGATCTGAGCTAAAAGCAAAACTCAAGTTGAAAATAGATTAAGTTAAACCATTAAGAAGAAGTATTCTCTTGCGTTGCTACCAAATACTTTTCTGTCTCAGACAACATCTTTTGCCACATCTATGAAACTACTGCTGACAGTCGGGAAGGAATTCGCCATGCAACAAAAACAAACCCTGAATTTTTGATCTCAATAACATAACTCACAGATGTTTTGTTCTACTGGACTGACCACGAGATCGACGCTGAGTGCGTAGCCTGTAGGAGCATACCTGATCTTACATTGCACTTCACTAGTGTGTGAGTAAATTCCACTGTCAGTTATTCTTTTATTTTGTCCTTGATTCTTGGTGGCTTACGGATTTCCATTTGAACGAAGTTCGAATCATAGGTTTTAAATCAATTGCGAAATATATACGACTGGCGGTATGAATACGACCGACTTCAATGAAGTAAAACTAATAGATTCCAATTTTATTGAATTAGTATTTTGTAAATTTATTAGAAAAAATTGTATATAAAGTTTTTATTATATATAGGTACTAGCATGTTAAGATAAAGACATACTGTTACATTAACAAAAAAACTGAAATGCAAGAATAAAAGCAAAAATTATCCCTTTGCCTAAATGTGTAGTCAAAGATTTTTTTTTCGTCGGCACTCTTCTACCGTACTTAATGAAACAGTATGATTAAAGATCAAAAGAACTACTTTGTGACCTTGACAGCATGTCGATGTGAGCATCTGACTAATTTGTAACGCTTCTGTAATTTTTGGTTTTACCCTTACATAATTATTCTTCAATGTATGGTATTGTGAGGTCAAGTCCTACTTCTATTGCATTCTTTAAAGTATCGCGTATGCAACACAACAATAACTCATTTGTGCGCAGGCGTAGCTTGTAGAAAAACAGTAGGAGAAAGCAATGGCTGGCATTGGCTCTCTTTTGTTCGCATTTTGGCATGAAACCATCGTTAGCACTGTTCTGGAAATATTGTCTTTGAGAAAGAGGTTGGCTTACTTCAAAATGACATTATTTGTTCAATGATTTGTTAAGAACTGAAGTGAAAAAGAAAAAAAATACATAATCAAATAAAGTAAAGTGGAAAACGGTATTTTGAGATATAGCAGATTAATATTAGAAAAAGACTTTAAACTATTAACGTAGGCATCTTGGGTTAGGAGTACTCCCGACTTTACTTTCCTTGAACCTATAGAATGGCAGGTGGGTAAATTTTTAACAGACGTAAAATAAGGTTTTCAATTCATCAATTAAATACTTTTATTATAAACAACCACTCAATGCTAGACTATTTAGGCTGCCAATTTTTCAAATTTATTTATTTATTTTTTTTTTAAAACGATATATATATGTATGTAGCTTGAATTTAGTCCCATCGATAATTCATATTAATGTATATTTCCGTTTATCCAACGTTTCCATCTTTGAAATTTATTTTTCTAATGGATAAGGCATACCTTGTAGTTGATCCTACAGAAATATGGAAAAAAGTTTAACCATTACTCCTTGACTTCAACGTATAATCTAACATAACCCATCAACCACGTAATTCGACTTGGATAATTTAATAGATAGATGTACTTCGAACTATGGCCCCACATAAAATTTAAAGATAAAATCAGCAATGATTACCATCAAAGTGAAAAATAATTGTAGTTTACTGTAAATTAAGTGACACAAAAGAGTAGGAAAATATTTAAGTATGGTTTACTGAGCAACTTATGCTTATAAAAAAAATAACGCTTTGCAATTTATATTTAAACAAGATCAAGAATTTGTTTATTAAGCTAAGTAAATAACAATAAATACTTTTTTTTGCTTTTTAGTTTTCTGGCGGGTTAAACTTTTTCTTTTTAAGTTTTTATGGGATAAGAAGTTCAAGTTAACTATGGGTGATGTCTTACAGGAATTCCTTTAGAATCCTTTTCTTTTCGGATTTACAGTTGATAAGTAGTCTCGTATTAAAAACATTAAAGTCTTTATATTTAATATTCTATTTTCTACCCGCTTATTAACTGAAAAGAAGAATTTCCATTAAATTTGGGGTTAAGTTTCTTTATTTATATGATGCTATTAATATAATGGTCTATTTACAATAATGTAATTTTTTTTGAATCCTTTTACATAAATTATATAAACAATAATTGTTATTACAGCTAATTTGGCATATTTGGATACTGTGCTGTCGCCATGTACTGCTGCTGATAATAATGAATTTGCTGTGCTCGTTGAATATCAGTTTCAGTTGGAAAATATACTGCCAAGAGCGCATCAGGATGGCTCATGGGTATGCCATGAACTATGGCTTCCGCTGGAAGGCTGTTGAGCCCAGGACCATTATTTGGTGCGTTTTGTTGATGCAGATTAAATGAAGAGCTTAATATCCAATAATCGCCTCGCCCTGTTTCGCCTGGTTCACGCTTAAGTTGACTAAAATTCCTGTTTATAGTTAGAGTGTGCCGCACTTGGTTCTGCCATGACGGTTGATCTCTCCGATAATATGGAAAATTCTCCGTTATCCAATTCACTATAGCATTCAACTTTAGTTTTTGTTGTGGGCTTCTTACTATAGCCATGGTTATTAGTTGAGGAAATGTATAACCTGGTCGTTCAACTGCAGGTTGCGGGTGTGCTTGCTCGCTTGCGTCAGCCTCTTTGGACAATAGGGCGTCGATGGAGAAATCTGTTACGGACGGCATGACTTTATTTTTCTCTATTTAAGTCTCAAATTCGCGAACACTTCAAACTGAATTATTTACACAGCCGTAGAGGGCAATCTTAAATACTTGACTGATGACTTATACTCAAATGTCACTCGTATTTATACCACAGAGTCCTCATATTTGGTTAGCATTTTAATCTTCCTGTGTTCAAGCAGTTGCAAAACATTGTTCAAGGTATTCATAATATGAACAAATACATTTAAACGGAAAAACTAAATTGAGCCTAAATATAATTCACAAAAAAGGGATAATGGTAGTTAAGACCAAAGTTAAATCGCAACAATTCGTTTGCAATTCTATACAATTTTAGAACCCATTAAAATATTGAAAAGCAAAAGCCGTGCGTCTGGTTTAATCTTTAGTGCTTCTTAGCTATAAGCAAAGGAACTAACTGCATCATCTTTGTAAGTAGATTATTCTTCTGAAAGGAAGGAAGTTTAATCTTATTAACAAAGGAGTTTTAAGGTGATAGCGCAGTCTTGAGTTTTCACAGGATTGACTGGCATTACCATATTGTTTTGGATGAACCCTTTTTGTATTGGCATACAATAACTTTGTTTCACAAGAAATATAACCTTGGACCCTCCTTGAAGCAGATCTTTGGATTTAAAACACTTTCTCTTCTTTTCCAGACTTCCCTTTATTGCTGCAAAGTATAGATTTCAGTAATATTAAAACAAAGCATAATACTAACATACTTATCTTCACAATAGTTTATTATTATTACTAGTTCAAGTGGTTGAAAGTAATATTTAATCAATTAATGAATATATTAATATAAAAAAATAAAAGTAGTTAATTTAACAGCTCCGGACAAAAGAGTGCATCAGACAGTGAGTTTTTTGAAAGTATAGCTTCTCTTTAATAACTTAAGGACTCTCGGAGCCCCACATGCGACTAGTTTGTTTAGGTATCTATCCCCCGAATGAGGAGAAATTGTAGTTGTTATTTATTGCTTGTTGGTCAAGCACCTATTCGACGTATGTACGGCATTGTGAATTGTCAGTTTTTATGTGAGCTGGATTTTATATGGATGTAGATGTAAGTCCAAATGCAAAATACGCCTTAATTTGCCATAAGGAAGTCCTAGCTGTTGAGAATCAGGAGTGATATACACATTCTGGTATTCGGATAATCTCACTTATAGTGATGATATTTGCGATGGAGTGAGCAAAGCACCGATACACTGACATTACAAGATCTATAACCGATCCGATCTGTCCAAATTTCTTTCAAATTTTACCAATTACTTGAGTGGTAAGTACATTATAATCAGTTTAACATTCTCTTAAAGCACGAAACGTGCCCACTTGCGAATAAAATTTTTATAATATATTAGGTTTCAACAATTTCCGTCGTGCGGTTGTTAAGCGTTCCTCGCTTTTAGCTAAAACAAACCATTTTTGGTGTGATAGATAAGTTTGACAATTGTCAAAATATAGCCCTGTACTTTTGCATTTCGAAGTGGATAACTCTAAGCAATATTGTTCGTCCATAAACACTTTTACTAAAATCAATCGCTCTAAATAATCAACTATAAAGCACTCCCCTTTCCTATTTTTTATATGCCACACTTACCATATCATTCAATATGAATTAATACATATGCAAATGTACTAGAATGTATATAGCAAACGTGGGCTTTATTTAGATGGGATGGGTTTGGCGACAGCTGTCCCTTTCATCCTTATAAATGCACATATACTCGTATTGTGTTCCTAATATTTTTCCTATTTATTGCTTATTTCTACTCCAAAACCATTGTCATATGGCTTAGCATAAGAGGCCTGGATGCCATCCTGAAGTTCGCGTCTGACTCTTCTGCCTCGCTTGCGTATCTTTTGTCATTAGTATCATTAGCTTCTTGACTGAAGTATTATTTCTATTGTATTCTTAGAAGATGAATCTTTGTCAAAACCACACTTAGACGCAAATTCTTTACATCATGGAAAAACAGAGAGAGAAAGCAATAGTATATCTGTATTATCTCATAACGCTACGGCTGATGCTGGCTTTGTTGTATGCGCAATACCCGTTTCGTTAAGGGGGTCTCCTCATCAGTAGCTTACAAAAAAAGAGGTTTTTCAGGATTTTTTTTGAACATGAAAACAACAAGAGAAACAAATGATCTTTTGCATATTTTTGAACATATATTTATTCAACAAAAAAAAGTTTATTGTATGTCAAAATAATTAAAAATGGCTGATTTATGAAAAATCTTGCGCAGCAGCTCGCGATTAACAACTCAAACTCCGTGCATGATTCAGCCCGTAATTTTTATCTGAAACAAAAAATGGAAATACTTCCTTGTTCAGAAGGCTTTTTTGCAGATCATAGACTATTATGGTGATTGAAAGTTGAAATTTTAACATTTTTGTCATTTTTTTAAAAAAGTACTCGATTTTTAGTGCTTTTTCTAAGAACAATTGAGTTGATAACATTGTAAAATAAAAATTTTTTAATAAATATTTTTAGTTCAATCTATGGACAATAAAATTATCTAAAAAACGGTGTCTTACTTGTATACATAGCTTTAATGGTTCATTTTTAATCGTGCACGGAATTTTAAAAAATACGGTTTTCGGGAAATAGGCTTTAAAGTTTTTAGTTTAGCTCGCGCTTGCCCCACGCGAGACTCTACTCAGATTTGTAAATCCTAAACGAGTTTGAGTTGGACTCTCAAAATTTGCAAGAATATTCTTTAATAATAATTCTAACGATTGAAGCAAAAAAAAAAAAATCGATTTTTTGAAACTGACTGATGAGGAGACCCCCTTAATTACCGTAAAACCGGGGTTTATGATGTGTAGGAGTATGGTCTTAGTACTTCCATTATTTTATAAATTATACGACTTTGAAAAGTAAATTGCCTGGCTTCGTAAAGGGCTGCTTAGGATTGAATTAAAATATTTTTAAACGAAAATTAATCAAAATTTTTGACCAAAAAACCTAAATTAAACTGAATTAGTGGCTCCTTATAAAAACCGTCAGCCGTTTGGAGGCGGCTTAGTATAAGCTGTAGGTCCCTCAATTTGTTTGAAAAACCACAAATGGGAGGAGCAGATCGGCCGATAATCGTTTCAGCGCACAATTTTTGTTACTGGAACCCCTGTAGACATCTCGGTGTCGCTAAGCGGGAAGCAAATTATCCATAAAATCAAGTTCGCTCTTTGCTGCCTATTTCTTGTCATATACGTGTATAATTATAAAGACATATCAAAATTTTATTAGAATTTTAACAGATTTATTAAAATCAACATATCTTTTTTTTTGTTCTTAGTTTAGTTAATTTTTTTACTTAGAGTAACCTTTTAATTACTATTACAAATTATGCTTAATATTAAATTATTAAGCTGCCAATGATAATTTTGACTTTGCTGCGCTTGTTGACTATCAAGGTAAGAAAAGGACTGTTCCCAGGGAAAATGAATTGATCCCAGGGCCATTATGCGATACATTCGGAGTGTGCATGCTAACTAATGACCTCAGAACCCTGTTACAAAAGGGTTTGCGGTAAGAGGAAAAATAAAAGATTCGCTCGAGGAGCTGCTTCCCCTTGCTCTTGTCATCTTAGCTTATCATCCAATCAATGTTATGTTTTGGAAGTCCCTCATTGTTTAGACGGATGAGTTCAAAAATTACTTTCGAGTTGCAAAGCTCTGCTGTCAAGTCTATGCCCATGGCCAGGTAGAGCTCTTGAATCTTTGCACAGCCGCCAAATCTCCCTCAGGCCAGGGTTCTTCAACTTCAGCAATAGCTTTTTCAGAGAATTCCAATCACGGTGTTTTCTAGAGACCTGTAGTCAGGGCCTATACATAAGACCTTCATCTCTCTGGCAACGGGTATATATTTGCACAATAGAGGCTGGTTTCTTGTTGCCCCGCTAGTTAGACGACAAGCATGCCTCTAATCCTCTTAACAATCTTACGGGTTGTTTTCCGGTCCTTATATGGCCTAAGGGGGAGTATAAAGGCTTCGTAGCAGCAAGTGTGTTTACCTGAGTCACTTACTGCGGCTACTTTAGAAGTTTTTGGCACAATGACAGGGCTAGAAGATTTGCCTGTACAACGTTTTGCGTTAGCTCCCTTAATCTCCGGTTTGCTACTCGGCAAGCCTATGCAGTGGTTATACCGGGCCCTGGGTTTGTAAAGAGTGGGACCATCGCCTTAGCTCGCTAAACTAAAATAATTTCACTGGATAAAATAGAAGAAAGATCTGACCAAAGAATATTGCTAATCACGGAGTAAAATTAAGAGTTCTTTCTATTATTATTGTGACATTAACATGCTTAACCGCCACAATTTGATGGCAATATTTACTATTTTCCTCACAAGGAAAAGGGCTTGGATATGATTTTAATGATTACTTTCTGTAGACTCTGCTTAGGTATAATTATTTAATATTTTTCTGAAATTCAAAGTTCAATCTAATGAAAAATTTTTTAACTAAGCATACTTTAAGGCGCTGAATGTACTTAAAATTTGATTATTTTAGTATAAGAACAGGAGGGCAAAATGTCACAAACCTATTTAGATTCGATTAGTAAAGAAAAAATATAAAAAATATCACAAATAAAATAATAAATCAACTGCATTATTATGCTAAACTGCATAGCTTAATATACAATAACTAAAAATAAATTTATTCATTTTATATTTACATCGAAACCCGTGATTTATTAAATAAAACTGCAGACAAGTTTCTAATGTATAATTATTCGAAAACTTTTCCTGTTCTGTCACTAAATTTCAGTAGCTAATTAACTGGCAAGTGAGCAAAGTTTAGGCCTTCATTTTGAAACAAATCGCAAAATTTGTAAAATTTACAGCATAAATAAGAGCGGCTTCGAAGAATCAGTCATCAGTATAATTGCAGACTTTGTTGAACTCACACGAAAAATTTATTCATTTCTTCTTCATAAAAATCTAAATCAAATTTACATTGAAAAATTAGTTCAGATTTCGAATCCCATAATTCAGCTTGCAATACAATAAATTCTAGTAGCGAAATGTCATCCCAAAGCTCCAAGTCACCAATACCGAGTCAACGGCCTAAACAAACATTTAGAAATTTAATAAAGATGGCAATAAACAGTAGTCCTCAACAGGCGATGACGACAAGTGATATTTTAGATTGGATTAGTGAAAACTTTCCGTATTACCGACGAGGTGTTAAATACTGGCAAAACTCAGTGCGAACAACATTAAGCGCACACAAATGCTTTTCGGGAATGGGTCGACCAGGAGCGGACCCGGAAAATACGCTTTTGTGGACAGTGATTCCTAGAAAATATAAGCCACGTGATACCATGCTTGAGGACCTCAACAAAGTACAGGCAGAAGCGATGGGGCCAGACGTTATGCAAGTAAAAATGAATTCACATTTCGAACCAAATCGTTTAGTTCGCAATACAACAAATTCTGATGGCTCAATGACACCACAGAATTCCAACTTTTCAGCTCCGATTCAGCGGCCCAATTATACATATGAAGAGTTAATAAAGATGGCAATAAGCAATAGTGCTGAACAGATGCTGCCGACATGTGATATTATTGATTGGATAAGTAGAAACTATCCGTATTACCGAAGAGATCGGAAAAACTTGCGGAATCAAGTGCGACGTAGATTAAGCATACAAAACTGCTTTGTGGGATTGGATCGTCCAGTCAATCTCCCAGGACGTGAAAAACTATGGGTGGTAGCTCCTGAAGGCTACAAACCAGGTGATCCCATTGGTACACCTCATGTTGAATTTGTTGGTGGAACCATAAGATATGACTTTCCTTCTGCAAACCCACAGGCCGAGGTTGCGGAAGAAAGGGTGGTGGATTACCCTATGCAAGCCAAAATGAATTCTAATTTCGAAACCAATCATTCAGTCCTCAGTATAACAAATTCTGATGGGTCAATAACACCACAGAATTCCAACTTTTCAGCTCCGATTCAGCGGCCCCATTATACATAAGAAGAGTTAATAACGATGGCAATAAAGAGTAGTCCGCAAGAGGTGCTTCCGACATGTGATATTATAAATTGGATAAGTAGAAACTTTTCCTATTACCGAAAAGATATGAAATATTGGCAAAACTCAGTGCGAGCAACATTAAGCGCAAACAAATGCTTTTTGGGAATGGGTCGACCAGATGCGCGCCCAAGAGAAAAGCTTTTGTGGACGGTGGTACCTGAAATTTATCATCCAGATAATACCACGCCGAAGGAGCTCAACAAATTACAGGCAGGAACGATGGCTCCAGATGTTATGCAAGTAAAAATGAATTCAGAGAGCTTCACTTCACTGACTACGTATAAAGAGTTAATAATGATGGCAATCAACGACAGTCCTCAAAAGGTGCTACCAACGTGTGATATTATAGGTTGGATGAGTAGAAACTTTCCCTATTACCGTAGAGATGTTATATACTGGCAAGAAAAAGTGCATAGTGAATTAAGCGAAAACAAATGTTTTTTGAGAATGATTCGACCAGGTGGGGAAGCGGAAAATGGAATTTTGTGGACAGTGGTTCCTGAAACTCATGAACTGTGTGATACCTTTGCTCTGCCGCCCGCGACGGAGGAGCAAACAAAGCAGCTGGAGCTTAGCAAATTACAAGCAGAAGCCGTCGATGAAGGCGTTACGATGGCATCTGAACCTATTAAAGAAGTGAATCTATACCAGCAGCCTAATAGCATGCTTTACCAACAGCAACAAGACGAGATTTAAGTGTGAGTGTCAGTTAATAAATATTTTAAATATTGGTTACATTGAAAGCCTACTTGGTTTAGTCAAAAGACGTTTAGTATAAAATATTTTATTGAAATTATTAATATATTTGCATAAATTATATGTACATAAAAATATATTGTATTACAAATTGAGCATAAAAAAAAAACTTATTTAAAAGTAATATTACATATCAGTTTTCTTTGTATTTGTAAAGTGACACATTCATTCGATGGAATCATAAATTTCAAAATATTCATATGAATACATATGTATACTTATTAACAGAATTCTAGACCAAAATATAAATATTAAATTACTCTTATACTTCTAAAGTACGTACGCTTAAACGACATGACCTTGTTTTCTTATCAACGGTCAATTAATTGGCTGGCTCACGTTATCGCCATCCCCTGCGTTATCGGCTATAAATAATTCCCAAAACCTATCATTCGAAAACTCCTTGCCCACAAAGGGTCCCAGTTTGGCTTCTGTTTTTGCTCAGCATCAGCTTAACAAACGAACAACTTTTGCGGAGATACTAAATTCAGACTTAGAGATAGCCATATTTCCTCTTAGCGAAGACTGCTTTGAAATCCAAGGGAATTTTAGAACTTGTTGTAACTTGGTGTTAGACATGTAAGATTTTGTTCCGCATTTATTTGTTGTATTAAAAGTTATCTTAAATTTTTTTAATATATAATCATCAGTTAATTTAAATAATTAGACATTTTCAGCGATAAGAGGATTGTTTTAGTAAAGAGATTTTTATATCTGTCTCAATTTATCAGACCTTAGCAATTTTCGCAATTGTTCTTGATTCTATTTTTTAATTTCTGTATGATCAAAGTTCAGGCCATTGAAAATTTTAACGCAGAAGGTATACTTCAAGGCGCGTCTTATTTAGAGATTTGTTTTTTTTTTTAATAATGTGTAGAACGGGGTATCAGAGAGCTTTATTGGATCACTTTTTTATGAAAACAAAAATTCTAGAACATCGTATGGAGTTCGAAGTTTGGGAGTAATAATAAATCAATTATGAAGATGAAGTAACAAAATGTTCAAAGGAAAATAAACCGTAGCCTCAAGAATAAATAATACACTTTATATTTTCCTTCATTTATTTATATTGCTGTAATTGTGTTTAATTGTAGCCAACATTCCAATATATTCTTGATAACTAATTTAGTACGGCACCTTCAGTTTGTGGATAGCCAGGATTTGAGAATAAGCCATCAGTGGATATTTCTTACTTGAAATTATTAATCGTTAATATATGCTATCTTGAAAATGCTTCTTAAGTTTGAGGCAGCAACATTAAAAAAATAAAAATTCCAATTTCATAAAATGAATCAAAAATCTAAAAATCTGCTTGCACAAGAATATGAGCTGAAAATAATTGGAAAAATTGAGATGAGAGAAGTGAAAGCAACAAATAAACGGAGTATGCCAACGAACCAAAGAGATACAAATATTTTTAGGTTAATAGTATTATAAGAAACTAAGAGAAAATAACAACACTATATTCCAATAATAACAATATTTTAATTTTTAAGTATTTTTAAGTGATTTTGTTTTTAATTGAAGCCGAGAACACTAAAATCTTATAAAAGCAACATTCAATGGTTTTTTCAATTTTTATCTTTTAAGATATTGAAAAAATGCATTTACCCAGATTTTTAATCAAACAGAGGTGAAAAATCAAGAAATAATGTAGGAAGAAAACAAAGTCCAAGTGCCTAGAATTATGCAAGTGTTAACGCAATAAATCAGAGTAAGTCAAAGTTAATTTATTACTTTTTTTTATTTTTTCATCATATTGAAGGAGTTTTAATTTTGCTTTTATTTAAATTTAAAACCACTCAACGAACATAATTTCATTTCTTTTGACTGAGCATCGTATTTTTCGTTTTTTTAGGAAGAAGAGTCCAAGTTTTCCTCCAGTCATTCCATTGTAAGAGTAAACTTCCATATAAAGCTTAATTTTTTTCTCGCAACTTCTTAATATACACCTTTTTGTACTTTTTTCTTCATCTTCAATGAATTTCAGACGTAAATTATGTAAATTATGGTTTTTATTTCTTCCCAAACTAACAACGCAAATGCCAACAGCAGATTGCTTGTTACCTCCTATTTCGGGGTAACAAAATTTACAGGGTGACTGTGAACTCAGAATACGAATAGGCCTGTTAATGTTTTAATTTTTTTTTTAATCTTTAGTCTCTTTAGTTTAAAGTTTTCCTTCTTTTAAATACTTCCGAAACCTATAAGAACATATTAGTTCTAGGAGTAATTGTGGATAATGGTGCTTTCAACATATATTAAGTCTAGTTCTGATGGATCGATCTTTGGTTTAAGAGAGCTGATGATAAGTTGATGTGTTGGTCACCAAGACAGCTGTCATTTTTACCACTTTTTCTTTGTTGTATAAAAAACATTTAATATATAAAAACAAAAAGGTCTTTTGCTCACTTGTTTATACACGAAACAATAAAGGCGATCAGGCTACATAGGATACACAAAGCAAATACAACATAGACACGACAGATAGCAGTCAGCCATTAAACTTTCAACCCGCAAGTTACTTGGTATAGACGATGATAATCAAGCTTCGCCATCACCACTAAACTCTGATGACTCAGTATCAACATTTGGTCCGATTCAGCGGACTAGCTATTCTTACAAAGCCTTAATAACGATGACAACACGCATTAGTCCAAAAGAAGCGTTGCTGCTATCTGATATTATAGATTAAATAGGTAAAACTTTCCATTATATCGAAAAGAAGAGAACAGCTGAATGAGTCAAGTGGGATGCACCGCAACCACGTGCTCTTTGGGATTGAATCGACCGGATATGGGACCCCGTATAGTGGGATTTGGTGAACAGTGGCTCCCGGGAATTATCTACTAAGTGATCCCAATGCTGCTCCGCACCCTACATCTGTCGATGAAGCCATGAGTTACGGTATTCCTTATTCACAACCACCGCCCGATTTTGCAGTATATTTTCTTAAGCCGTAGAAGCTTAGAAGACTTCGCGCAGAAGCGGTGGTGGAGGGTCCTATGCAAGTAAGAACGAGCCCATATATACATGTAAAGAGCTAATAATAAGGGCAATAAGCAAATGTCTTCATGAGCTAGGCAGTAGTAAATGTGCTATAATGGGCTAACCTATGAGGCGATAGTAGCATATTAGGTAATCGCCTTACGAGGAAAAGGGCTACGAATTGATTTTAGGGATTAATTTCTGTAGAATCTGGTTAAGCATAATCCTGATGCGTTATACAACAACAGTTGGGAAATATTTTCAAAAATATGGTCATATACTTCTAGCACGCGTGTTGAATATTTTCTTTATTGCTGAAGTTAAAATATTTTAATAATTAAAAAAAGTAAAAAACCCTGTATATTACCTCGAAACTATAGTTCATTTTTTAAACTAATATTTTTAATTTATATATTATTGAAATCAAAGTTCAGTATAATGAAAACTTTAATCACTTGACATACTTTCAGGCGTTGTACTCTTATAAGACGAACGGGAGGTTAGAAAGCCATCACAAACTTATTTAGATTCGATTAGTAAGGAAAAATGTTGCAAACTTCACTTATTTTATAGAACGAATAAAAAAATAATTAATAAATAATTACCGAACAGAACGGAGAAACTGGCAGGGTCAAGTGTGACGTAGATTAATCCATTAGGATTGCTTTGTGGAATTGGAACGTCCAAGACGGTACGTGGGAAATTATGGGTGATGGCTCCTGAAGGTTACCAACCAAGAAGTGGTGGTGGAGCACCCTTTGCAAGCAAAAATGAAGTCAAATTATGAAACCAGTCGTCCAGTTCTCAGAATAACAAATTCTCGTGACTAATCATGGCTAATATCACCACCGAGCTCCACGTCATCAGCTCCCCTCCAAAAACCTAATCATGCATATAAAGATCCAATAAAGATGTACTCAAAAAGCGCTGCCGTCAAGTGATATTATAAATTGGATAAGCAGAAACTTCCCCTCTACGGACGAGATGTACTATGTGTGTGTGGCAAAAACAAAAAAAAAAACATATTAACTTAGAAATCATTTTACGAAAATTATTAAATAATTAAAATCAACTTTATCTTAGTAGCTTAATAAACCGTCACAAAACACAAATGAAAATTTAATCAAAATACAAATGCATTTATGATGACGAAAATGTTTTCACGTTATCAAAAAACTCCCATTCCTTCTTTGCTTTTCACTTTAAGTACACATTGTGACACCAATAATTATACTCTTCGTATAACAATAGAAAATTAATTATAAAATAAGTAAAATAAATTTTGCAATTAATGCGAAGATGCGCCCAAAACTATGCACCATATTTCCTCAACTTTAGTAAAGAATTTATAACTTTTGTTTAGCTTTTCTCGAGATTATTACTAAAAACATAAAACATACATGTGATAATGTAAGAATTTAAAGAATTATTTATTTGTGTATAGAATTTCTACTTTTTCTAAAATGTCTCGAAAAAGCTTTGAAAACACGCCTTTCGCAGAGCTAATAATCAATACAATTCGATTTGAGCCCATCGCATGCGTACTGGTTCCTGAGAATTACCAGTCAGGTGTCTCAGTTGGTGAGCTTTATCAGCCACAATGACTGGCTGTTTGATATTTCTACCCACAGAAATAGCTATATGATTAGTATTAGAAGATGTTGACACTATTTGCTAAGAATTTTTAGTTATTTACTTTTGAGATCAAAACGTTCTTTTGTTATAACACTATAACTCTTTACGAAAATTGTTCCTTTCTTAAGAAATCTCTGATAAAATATAATCTAGTCATATACCTTATTTTATATACAATGTCGATATACTTTTTTAGTTGTGATTAATTAATTTATTTATCTGCTTATTCGTTAAATCCATCGTTTAAAGCACAAACATTTGCAATGTACAACAAATTTTATATAGACAGAAATTATTACCCTCAATGTGAAAAAAGTAGTAGTTTATCGAAAAATGAGTGATATAGAAAAGGGGAAAAATGGTGTATAATGAGTTGATTATACTAAGCTGAAAGCAATTATATAATATTTAAGGTATGCTTATAAAAGTTTAAGAATTTATTTTTTAAGGTTAAATGTCAAAAATTGTTATTCCAATATGTTTTAAATTTTTTTGTTCGTTTAAATTTTTCTTTTCAAGATTTTATGATAATAAGTTATTGTTAATTATAGGTGATGTCTTACTGCATTTTACTTGAAGCCCTTTGTCTTTCGGATTTGCAGGTGACCTGTTGACCCCATGACCATTATGTGGTGCATTTAGTTGTTGCAGGTAAATTTATGAACTCAATTTCCAATAATCGCTTCGCCCTGGTTAGTCTGCCTCACGCTTAAGTAGACTAAAAATTTGTAGATAGAGTGTGGCGTAATTGGTTCTGACATGACACTGTCCTTAAGATTGCCATGCCACCAGTAACAGATTTCTCCATCGACGCTTTACTTTCCAAAGAGACTGGCGCAGACGAGCAAGCAGAAGCGCAACCCGCAGTGGAAAATCCAAATGATGAGAATCTACAAGGACCAGGCTATACCTACCATCAACTGATAACCATGGCAATAGTAAGAAGCCCACAACAGAAACTAAAGTTGAATGCTATAGTAAAATGGATAACGGAGAATTCACCATATAAATACCACCGACTTCAATGAAGTAATCATTAGTGGAATCGTAGATCTTGTCGATATTTCAAGAAAGATTCTTAAAATTATTTTTCTTCTTCACAAGTAATTTAAATTTCACAAAGTAAAATGAATCCAGCATTTGAATCCAGAATTCCATCCGCAACATACTTGGTGTAGATGATGACACTGAAGCTTCGTCAACACCACCGAATTCTGATGACTCAATGTCACCACACTGCTCACCACCTCGATTCAGCCGGCTAATTATACGGTTAAAGCATTGATATCGATGACAATAGCAACAGCCATCATAAGACGCTCCCACTTTGTGCTATTGTGGACAGGATTACTCTAGACATTCCTTACGACCGGAAAGAAGATTCCGGCTGGCAGTGTCAGGTGCGACATACCCTAAGCACGAACGGAAGCTTTCTGAAGTTGAATCGTGTTATGGGTGTCGGTCAGAAATGCTCTATAACCCATGAGCCCTCACTAAGCGACCAGTTCTATACATCTGGCTACTGCGACTGCTGCGAATAATATGAATAAAATTTGCGTCTGGAATTTTAATTTATACTAAAATTAGCGGCTGTTTTGTATAAAAATATATTATTTTCATAACACAAATATTTTTTTGATAAAACTTTTATTGATTTTAAATGGTACTTATTATATAGCACTCGCCGGTCGGTAATAGCTTTCGAATGCTCAATTCGTCATACTATTAAATAAATAGTTCCATAATTTAAAAGGCGCCTTAAGGTATGCCTTCTGCATTTAAGTATTTAATGGCCTGAACTTTGACCCCTGAAAATCAAAAATAAAAAATAGAAAAAAGAACTATTCCGACAATCTTCACGTTTGCTAAGCTTTGAAAAAATAAAAAAAAGGGATCATTTAAAAAGAATTAATAATCGTTTATGTTTTTTAATCATATCAGTTAAATATATATGCTCAAGTTCGAATATCTTTAAATACAAAAACAACAAACGCAAATCCGGAACAAAATCTTACATGTCTAACACTGATTGTGATCAGGTTAACCTGAACAACATCTAATTACCCCTTCGATTTTAAATCAGCCTTCGATTGTAGAAAAAATGGTCGCCTCTATAACTGAACTTTGCATCTCATCAGAAGTTGTACGTCTGATACTGATCAACAACAAAACCTCCGTCAGAATCCAGAAGTACCTCTTTGAAATGTTCGGTCCCAAATGGACTATCCATCGTCTGACTTATTCAACTTGATGCTGAAAATAACATGAGCTGGGGACTTAGTTATACGTTTAAAGCTTTAGTAACGATATTTAGTCTTAAAAGAGCGCAGCCGGTATCTGATTGTTATTTATTTAAAGATAAGTTTGGTTAAAAGACGCACAAAATTATCTATTACATCAACAATTTTATGTATCACAGAGAAAAAGCAAAAATTATCTGTTTTTCAGTTACTATTCTACCGTAATTAATGCAACAGTAAAACTATAGAACAATTGAAATACACTGTGTCCTTGGCAGTGGAGTTCGCGTCTGACTAATTTGTACCGCTTCTGTAATTTTTGGTTTAACACCTACATAATTATTCTTCAGTGCATGATATTGTGAGGTCAAATACTAAAAGCTTTCATGGACAGTGGTTCCTGAAAATTATCTTCCAGATAATACCTCGCCGAAGTATCTCAACAAGTTAGAGGCAGAAGCGATGGCGCCAGATGTTATGCAAGTAAAAATGAATTCACGTTTCGAACCCTACCGTTCAGATCGCAATACAACCAATTCTGATGGCTCAAAGTTACCTCAGAACTCCAACTCTCCAACTCCGATTCAGAAGCCCATTTATACATATGAAGAGTTAATAACGATGGCAATAAGCAATAGTGCTGAACAGATGCTGCCGGAATGTGATATTATTGATTGGATAAGTAGAAACTATCCGTATTACCGAAAAGATGTGCAAGACTGGCAAGATCAAGTGCGAGAAATCTTACGGAAAAACTTTTTTGAATTTGACATTCTAGCGGAGGATCCTAGACTTGGGAATTTATGGGCAGTGCCTCCTACACTGGAGGAGCTTAGCAGATTACAGGCAAGCAGGGAAGCAGTGGTTGAGGGCACTGCGATGGCAACTGAACCCACGGCTGAAGGTACTCTGCACCACCAACCTGAAGGCATGCTCTACCAACAGCAACAAGACGAGCTTTAGGCGACGAAACGTAGGTATGTAAGTGTCAATTAATAATTTATTTAAATACTGTTTACATTTAAGTAATTTTTGGCTTAGTCAAAAGACGTATTATTTATTAAAATTATATACGTGTATGTGTTTAAAAAAGTGTTATTATGGAAGTTAAAACAAATTGAGCAAAAAAAATATTTATTTTCGTCATTCTAACTAAATTTTCGTATAAGTAGTAAACCATTTCAGTTTTCTTTGTTATTGTAAAATTAATGATTTGTTCGGAGGAATGATAGATTTTAAAATACTAGGATTTCGGAAAAACAACTTCGATTTCGTAAAAAAATGTATAATTATATGTACAAATTAATAGGTTTTTAGACCAAAACCTGTCTTTCGAAGACTCTTTGCCCCGATTAATCAGATATCATTGTCGTCTACGTTTCGGAATCAAATAACAATAACGTTAGACTCCTATAGTTATATGAGCCGTGAGAGGAATTGTTGGAATAATTCTTGATTCTATTTTAAATTTTTAATTTCTGTACGGTCAGAGTTCAGGCCATTGAAAACTTTAATGCAGAAGGCATACATTTAGGCGCCTCTTATTTAAAGATTAATTTGTTTAATAATATTTATGACGAAAGGGGTATTCGAAGGCTCTTTGGGACCAATGTCGAAAATCTCATGTAGTTCGAAGTTTAGGGGTAATAATAACTCATGAAGATGACTTAAGAAGACGAGTCTTTAAGCGAAATCAACATTCTAATATATCTATCACAAATAAATTAATGCGGCATCTTTCTGTGGATAGCTAAGATTAGAGGATAAGCCATCAATGGTTGCTCGTAAGCTATCTTTCGTAACTCTCTAAGTTATATTACTTTCAACAGTTTTGCAGATTTCAGATTTTGCATTCTCTCCCAATTGTAACTTGCACATAACTACGCACAAATTAACTCTTAGTCCATAAATTATATGAACACTAAGCAGAGTACGGGAGAAGTTTCCATATCAAGAGCTGAATCAACGGAAAGGCAAGGCAGGTGTAGGCAAGTCAGGCAATCAGTTCCAACAGCAACTTTACTAAAGCAGAACACTTTGCATAGTGAGGAATTTACGGGATTCTTAGTTCCTCGCTTTCATTATGGGGATCTGGGCTTGCTGAATTTCCAGTTAAAGCTTAAGTTCGTAGCATACTCAGATTAGCTGGCAGCACATGTGGTCGAGTAAAAAAAAACATCAATGCATTTTTTAAAAATGATCAGAACTGCTTGAAATTAATAAAGTTATTAAGCCTTTATATTTTTTATCTCATAAGTGCTTTTTAAGGTTGAGACTAAGGCTGCAACAATTAAAAAAAATAATTCCAATTTCATAAACTAAACCAAAAAAATCTGCTAGTACAAAAATATGAGCCGAAAGTAATTGGAAAAGGTTAGCTGAGAAAAGTGAAAGCAACAAATAAACGAAGTATGCCAACGAGTCAAAGTATTCCAAGATATACAAATATTTTTAGGTTAATATTATAAAAACATAATAGAAAATTAACACCCAGGCAATTATTGTAATATTTTAACTTTTAGGTATTTTTCAGTGTTTTAGTTTTTAAATTGGAGCCGAACACACTGAAGTAATATAAAGGCCATTAAATTTTAATTCGGTCGCTTAAAATATAAGAAGAAACAAATAAAGGATTGACATATGAAAAAATCAAAGGTCAAGTGCATAAAATTATGCAAAGATTAACTAAATAATTCCGACATGAGGAAGAGTTTAGAATTGAAGAATATGGTTTCTTTCTAGGCGAAAGTAGTATAAATAAAAATTTTCGCAAAATGTTGGGCCAAAATTTTGATTGTTTTCTTTTAATTGTATATTAAATTATTTGAACATTTATAATTTAAATTAGTAACCACTCAGCGAACCAAATGTGGGAATTGAAGTTGATCTCTACTATAGCATGTTGATAATAACTTGCAACAGTGCAAATATCTTATAATAACACTAATCCCTAAACCATAAAACGCAATGAATAATAGATATTTAGACTGGGGACACGTTAGTTTAGCATATGAGTATGCTGCATTCAAGTGAGATAATTTCAATTACAGAATTATGTGAAAAGAGAACTCCACTGTGCACAAGTACAGAACTGCAGTTTACCCTGGCTAAACTAAATACACTCGATGCAATAGAAGGAAGATCTGCCCAAGATAAATAATAAAAGTAATCATGGACTATAGTTAAGAGTCCTTTGTGTTATTATTATGACATTAACTCCATTAACCGCCACAATTTGGTAGCATATCCCTATAGACATAAATTTTTTTCCTTTCAACATTAGCAATGGTATCCAAAGAGTACTACGAATTCAAACTCATCTAACCGAGCACACCGATTTCCTAGTAATATCAGTCTACGCATTTTGATGAGGTTGGTACTTTTGGTAATAAAATATTTTCTGTAACTCAAGACTAAAATTTGCTAAGAAGCGAAAACATAAATTAATTAAAAACGTAAAATCCGAAATACTAAACCAAGTTAATACTCGTTTACACCGATTTAATATTAAAATATCAATTAATACTCGAATGTTTTAATCTGGTTGGTTTCATAGAAACAATTAATTTTCTATTAACTGAGCATCACCTTCGTTTTCTTAATTTTTTTTTCGGAAGTTATTCCATTGTAAGAGTGTAAGAGTGAGCTAAAAAACATTCTTTCCCAGGTACAAAAATGTATTCAGTACAGAAGAAATTTTAATGATTTAATTTTATTTTTTTAATTTTAGTCTCTTTAATTTTTTAATTATTTCCACACCCATAAGGACATATAACTTTTATGAGTTATTATGGATAATGGTGTTGTCAACATATTTGAAGTCTGGCTGCGATGATTCAATCCTTGGTTTAAGTGAGCTGATGATGGGTCGATGTGATGTTCATAGAGACAGATAAATAATTTTTTCTTACTTGTATAAAAACTATTCAATGTATAAAAAAAAAAAATATTAAGTCAAGATCCGTTGGTTCGATCCCAGTCATAAGAAGTCTGATGAGGAGATGTGGGGACCTTCGTAACAACTGTCTCTTCTACCATTTTTTTTCTCGTATAACAAAATTATTCAATTCATACAAACAAACCTGGCCTTATAGCCTATTTCCAGCGGGCGTTAAATGCATTTTAGCTTAAATTTATTTAAACATCGCATTTAAATGCTAAATTCTCATGTGTTTGTTGTTGTACAAAAGTGTGTTAACTCACTTTTCAAAGTGAGTTAACTCACTTTCGATAATTTAACAGAAAACGTTATGTTAATAGGCGATGCTGTCACTACTAATGTAAACATTTCGGAAGTTTCGGTATATTTCTTGCCAGAGTAGTGTATTTTCGGATTTAATGAGGGGCCAAACTTTTATTTTGCATGCTGAAATTTTTGCTGCAAAAGTTACTTTTTTTCATTAATATTAACATAAAAACATATATTAAGTAATTGGCGAAGATAATGCTTCTTCTCTTTAAAAAATATAGTAAAATAAAAATAAAAAACAAACAAAAAGCAATTGTGGAATAGAAAACGATCCCCTCAACATAAAAATATACGCGACTCTGGCAACTATCAGCTGATTGCGCAAAACAAATAATTATGTATCTATAATGTGCGCTTTGTAACCGGTTAAGCGGTTTTTCGGCCGAGCTACTCCTGGAATTGTGTTTTTCTAGAAAAACAAAATAAATATTTACTTAAAAAAATAAACTATGGTAAACTGAAAATGGAAACAAAACGAAGGGAAGGAAGAGCTCAGGAATTAAAAGGTTGCCGAAAAAATTCTCATGTATACAAAAAAGTGGCGGTGACGCAATCGGGATCGAAGTCACTGGCAGTGGTAAGCATCCAAAAAAGCAGTTTCCTTTCAGCAGCGTCTGTCCGTGCAGCAATAATCTGCACTTGCAAATCATAATATTGTATAAATAGCAAATTAAAATAAATGCAATCTCTTGAATTCATGATTTGAATACTTGTGACAAATTTTGCAAACTGCAAATGTAAAAAAAAATCAGCTGTTTGAGTTAACTCACTTTCGGTGGCAGAGGCCGTAAGTGCATTTAAGTGCTTGGTGGAAATATGCTATTACGCTTACTAAAAAACTTATAACAAAAGGTGCTTCGTTCAATTTTTTATACGAGACGACAAGACATAAAGGCAATTAGGTGAACAGAAATATTTTTTCAGATTTTAATATTAAATAATGATAAAGTGGACAGTGATTTTATGATCTGAGCTAAAAGCAAAACTCAAGTTGAAAATAGATTAAGTTAAGCCATTAAGAAGAAGTATTCTCTTGCGTTGCTACCAAATACTTTTCTGTCTCAGACAACATCTTTTGCCACATCTATGAAACTACTGCTGACAGTGGGGAAGGAATTCGCCATGCAACAAAAATAAACCCTGAATTTTTGATCTCAATAACATAACTCACAGATGTTTCGTTCTACTGAACTGACCACGAGATCGACGCTGAGTGCATAGCCTGTAGGAGCGTACCTGATTTTACATTGCACTTCACTAGTGTGTGAGTAAATTCCACTGTCAGTTATTCTTTTATTATGTCCTTGATTCTTGGTGGCTTACGGATTTCCATTTGAATGAAGTTCGAATCATAGGTTTTAAATCTATTGCGAAATATATACGACTGGCGGTATAAATACGACCGACTTCAATGAAGTAAAACTAATAATTTCCAATTTTATTAAATTAGTATTTTGTTTATTTATTAGAAAAAATTGTATATAAAGTTTTTATTATATATAGGCACTAGCATGTTAAGATAAAAATATACTGTTACATAAACAAAAAAAAAAATGAAATGCAAGAAGAAAAGCAAAAATTATCCCTTTGCCTAAATGCGTAGTCAAAGATTTTTTTTTCGTCGGCAGGTATATCTTCTTAGGCCTTAAGTTGAAGTGCAAACATAGGCAAATATCCCGAAACTTCCCTCGATCTGCAATAAACGCTTAGAATGACCAACTAAGTATACCATGCAGTAAGAGTTAGATAGAAATGATATTGGTTGGGTCTTCCTACTAAACCTTTTTCTTGTAGTTACTATTCTTCCGTACTTAATGCATCAGTATGATTACAGAACAATAGAACTACTATGTGACCTTGACAGCATGTCGATGTGCGCATCTGACTAATTTGTACCGCTCCTGTAATATTTGGATTTACACCTACGTAATTATTCTTCAATGTATGGTATTATGAGGTCAAGTGCTATTTCTATTGCACTCTTTAAAGTATTGTGTATGTAACACAACAATACCTCACTTGTGCGTAGGCGTAACTTGTAGAAAACCAGAGAGAGAAAGAAATGAGCTCGCATTGGCTCTCTTTTGTCCGCATTTTAGCATGAAACCGTCTTTAGTATTGTTTTGTAAATATTGTCTCTGAGAAAGAGGTTGGCTTACCTCGAAATGTCATTATTTGTGCAATGAATTGTTAAAAACTAAAGTGAATTATTTTAAAATTAGAATAATTTAAGCATTTTAGTATAAAAATAAAGAAAAAAAGACACAATCAAATAAAATAAAATGGAAAACGGTATTTTGAGATATAGCAGATTATGAATATTAGAAAAACATCTTAATTTATTAACGTTGACATCTTGATTTAGAAGTGCTCCCGACAGTACTTTCCTAGAACCTATAGAATGGCAGGTGTGTAAATTTTTAACGGACGTAAAAGAAGGTTTTCAATTCATCAATTAAATAATTTTATTATAAGCAACCACGCAAGCCTAGACTATTTATTTAGTCTGCCAGTTTTTTAAATTGTTTTATTTTTTTTTTTTTAAACGATATATGGTATTTAGCTTGAATTTGGTCCCATCGATAATTCAAATTTGAAAATTATTTTTCTATTGGTTAATGCGTACCTTGTAGTTGATCCTACGGAAATATGGAAAAAAACTTAACCATTATTCATTGACTCCAAAGTATAATCTCACATAACCCATCACCACGTAATTCGATTGGGATAATTTTATAGATAGATGTACTTCGCACTATGACCCCACATAAAATTTAGAGATACAAAACAGCAATGATTACTATCAGAGTGAAAAATAGTTGTAGTTTACTGTAAAGTAAGTGACCCAAAAAAGTAGGAAAAAATTTAAGTATGGTGTATTGAGCAGCTGAGGCATATAAAAGATTTAACGCTTAGTAAGGAATATTTACACAAGTTGAGGAATTTGTTTATTAAAGTAAGTAAATAACAAATAATACTTTTTTTTTGCTTTTTAATTTTTTGGCGGGTTAAACTTTTTCTTTTTAAGTTTTTATGGGATAAGAAGTTCAAGTTAACTATGGGTGAGGTCTTACGCGAAACCCCTTAAATCCTTCTTTTTTTGGATTTCTAGTTGATAAGTAGACTCCCATTAAAAACATTAAAGTCGTTATACATATTTAATATTCTATTTTCTACCCGCTTATTAACTGAAAAGAAGAATTTCCATTAAATTTGGGGTTAAGTTTCTTTATTTTATATGATGCTATTAATATAATGCCCTATTTACAATAATACAATTTTTTTTGGATCCTTTTACATAAATAATATAAACAATAATTGTTATTACAGCTAATTTGGCATATTTGGATACTGTGCTGTCGCCATGTACTGCTGCTGATAATAATGAATTTGCTGTGTTCGTTGAATATCAGTCGCAGTTGGAAAATAGACTGCCAAGAACGCATCAGGGTGGCTTATGGGTATGCCATGAACTATGGCTTCCGCTGGAAGGCTGTTGAGCCCAGGACCATTATTTGGTGCGTTTTGTTGATGCAGATTAATTGAAGAGCTCAATATCCAATAGTCGCCTCGCCCTGTTTCGCTGGTTCACGCTTGAGTAGACTAAAATTTTTGTTTATAGTTAGAGTCTGGCGCACTTGGTTCTGCCATGACAGTTGATCTCTCCGATAATATGGAAAATTCTCCGTTATCCATTTCACTATAGCATTCAACTTCAGTTTCTGTAGTGGGCTTCTTACTATTGCCATGGTTATTAGTTGAGGAAATGTATAACCTGGTCGTTCAACTGCAGGTTGCGGGTGTGCTTGCTCGCTTGCGTCAGCCTCTTTGGACAATAGGGCGTCGATGGAGAAATCTGTTACGGACGGCATGACTTTATTTTTCTCTATTTAAGTCTCAAATTCGCGAACACTTCAAACTGAATTATTTATACAGCTGTAGAGGGCAATCTTAAATACTTGACTGATGACTTATACTCAAATGTCACTCGTATTTATACCACAGAGTCCTCATATTTGGTTAGCATTTGAATCTTCCTGTGTTCAAGCAGTTGCAAAACATTGTTCAAGGTATTCATAATATGAGCAAATACATTTATACTGAAAAACTGATTTGATTTTAAATATAATGCACGAAAAGGGGTAATAGTAGTTAAGACCAAAATAAAATCGCAACAATTCATTTGCAATTCTATACAATTTTAAAACCCATTAAAATATTGAAAAGCAGAAGTAATGGCCTCTGGTTTAATCTTTATTGCTACTTAACTATAAACAAAGCAACTAACTGCACCATTTTTGTAAGTAGATTATTCTTCTAAAAGGAAGGAAGATTAATCTTATTAACAAAGGAGTTTTGAGGTAATAGCACATTCTTGAGTTTTCACAGGATTGACTGGCATTACCATATTGTTTTGGATGAACCCTTTTTGTATTGGCATACAATAACTTTGTTTCACAAGAAATATGACCTTGGACCCTCCTTGAAGCAGATCTTTGGATTTAAAAAACTTTCTCTTCTTTTCCAGACTTCCCTTTATTGCTGCACAGTATATATTTCAATAATATTAAAACAAAACATAATACTGGCATACATATCTTCACAATAGTTTATTATTACTACTAGTTCAAGTGGTTGAAAGTAATATTTAATCAATTAATGAATATATTAATATAAAAAAATAAAAGTAGTTTATTTAACAACTCCGGACAAAAGAGTGCACCAGACAGTAAGTTTTTTGAAAGTATAGCTTCTCTTTAATAATTTAAGAACTCTCGGAACTCCACATGCGACTAGTTTGTTTATTTGCCTATCCCCCGAATGAGGAGAAATTGTAGTTGTTATTTATTGCTTGTTGGTCAAGCACCTATTCGACGTATGTACGGCATTGTGAATTGTCAGTTTTTATGTGAGCTGGATTTTATATGAATGTAGATGTAAGTCCAAATGCAAAATACGCCTTAATTTGCCATAAGGAAGTTCTAGCTGTTGAGAATCAGGAGTGATATACACATTCTGGTATTCGGATAATCTCACTTATAGTGATGATATTTGCGATGGAGTGAGCAAAGCGATGATACACTGACATTACAAGATCTATAACCGATCCGATCTCTCTAAGTTTCTTTCAATTTTACCAATTGCTTGAGTGGTAAGTATACCTATTATAATTAGTTTAACGTTCTCTTAAAGCACGAAACGTGCCCACTTACGAATTAAATTTTTGTAGTATATTAAGTTTCAGCTGTGATAGATAAGTTTGACAATTGTCAAAATATAGCCCTGTACTTTTGCATTTCGAAGTGGATAACTCTAAGCTATATTGTTCGCCCATAAACACTTTTACTAAAAACAATCGCTCTAAATAAGCAACTATAAAGCACTCCCCTTTCCAATTTTTTGTATGCCTCACTTATCATTCAAAATGAATTAATGCATATACAAATGTACTAGAATGCATATAGCAAATGTGGGCTTTATTTAGATGGGATGGATTTGGCGACAGCTGTCCCTTTCATCCTTAGAAATGCACATATACTCGTATTGTGGTCCCAATATTTTTCCTATCTATTGCTTATTTCTGCTCCAAAACCATTGTCATATGGTTTAGCTTAAGAGGCCTCGATGCCATCCTGAAGTTCGCGTCTGACTCTTCTTCCTCGCTTGCGTATCTTTTGTCATTAGTATCATTAGCTTCTTGACTGAAGTATTATTTCTATTGTATTCATAGAAGATGAATCTTTGTCAACACCACACTTAGACGCAGGTCTTCACATCGTGGAAAAACAGAGAGAGAGAAAGCAATATATCTGTATTATCTCATAACGCAACGGCTGATGCTGGCTCTCTCTGGAGGCGGCTTCGTATAATCTGTAGGTTCCTCGATTTGTTTGAAAAACCACAAATGGGAGGAGGGGATCGGCCGATAATCGTTTCAGCGCACATTTTTTGTTACTGGAACTCCTGTAGACATGTCGGTGTCGCTAAGCGGGAAACAAATTGTCCATACAATCAAGTTCGCTCTTTGCTGCCTATTTCTTGTCATATATAATTATAAAGACATCAAAATTTTATTAGAATTTTAACAGATTTATTAAGATCAATACATCTTTTTTTGGTTCTCAATTTAGTTAATTTTTTTACTTAGAGTAATCTTTTAATTACTATTACAAATTATGCTTAGTATTCAGTTATTAAGCTGCCAATGATAATTTTGAATTTGCTGTGCTTGTTGACTATCAAAGTAAAAAAAGGACTGTTCCCAGGGGAAATGAATTGATCCCAGGACCATTATGCGATACATTCGGAGTGTGCATGCTAACTGATGACCTCAGAACCCTGTTATAAAAGGGTTTGCGGTAAGAGGAAAAATAAAAGATTCGCTCTCCTTGCCCTTGTCATCTTAGACTTTCCTCAAATCAATGATATGTTTTGGTAGTCCCTCATTGTTAAGACGGATGTGTTAAAAAATTACTTTCTAGCTGCGAAGCTTTACTGTCAAGTCTATGCCCATGGCCAGTTAGTGCTCTTGAATCTTTGCACAGCCGCCAAATCTACCTCAGGCCAGAGGTCTTCAACTTCAGCAATAGCTTTTTCAGAGAATTCCAATCACGGTATTTTCTAGAGACCTGTAGTCAGGGTCTTTTGGTTATTCAGGGGCTGCGTGTTCTTGTTGCCTACACTTAAGATCTTCTTCTCTCGGAAATTTTTCTTGCACCGCTACTTATTCAGCAGGCATGCCACTAAGTCTCTTAACAATCTTATGAGTTTTTTCCGGTCCTTATTTGCCCTGAAAGGGAGAATAAAGGCTTTGAAACAGCAAGTGCGTTTATCTGAGTAGTTACTACGGGTAGTCTAGATGTTTTTGGCACAGGAACAGCTAGAAGATTTGCCTGTACAACGTTTTGCGTTAGCTCCCTTTATCTCCGGTTTGCTACTCGGCAAGCCTATGCAGTGGTTATACCGGGCCCTGGGTTTGTAAAGAGTGGGTACAGCACCTTAGCTCGCTAAACTAAAATAATTTCACTGGATAAAATAGAAGAAAGATCTGACCAAAGAGTATTGCTAATCACGGAGTAAAATGAAGAGTTCTTTGTATTATTATTGTGACATTAACATGCTTAACCGCCATAATTTGATGACAATATTTACTATTTTCCTCACGACTTTCAATTTGTGACGCTGTGACGTTTAATTTATATTCTTCCAAACCTAAATTGTAAGAAAGAAAATTTTTTTTAAATGAATATGAACCAAATTTTATTTTTAATATTAATAGTATTAAAAGTTTATAAGTATGGTAGCCGAAAATATGCTTAATTTTGAAGCAAATGTTAAGATTTAGACCCTTTCGCTAAGGACTAGGTCGAAAGATTTAACCTTAAAATATTTTATATCAACTAATCGTTAAGAAAAAAGTTTATTAAAAATACTTTTCTTAGTAAAGTTTTACATTAAAGCTATTTTAGTAACACAGCTTCTTCAAAATTTTGTTATAAGTCCTTCCATAACCACAAATATGTTATTTCTATGTGTCCTAAAAAAAGGCATAACTACTTAGAAAGTATTGTACTTTACGAAAATATATAATAAAAAAACTAAGCCAGACTATCATCAAAATATATTTTTATTAAAACCAACTTAAGCTTGGTAGCTTAACAACAAATCACATAACAAAAAGGAAAATTTAATCAAAAACAAATACATTTATGATGACGAAAATGTTTTCACGCAATCAAAAAATACCCATTCCTTCTTTGCTTTTCACTTTAAGTACACATGGTCACACCAATAAGTATACTCTTCGAATTAAAAAAAAAAAAAATTAAAACAAACTAAGTAAAATAATTGTTGCAATTAATTCGAAGATGCGCCCAAAACTATGCATCATTTATGCTCACCCTAAGTAAAGAATTGTTTACTACTTTTGTTAAGCTTTTCTCGAGATTATTACTAAAAACATTCATGAGAAAATGTCAAAATTTAAAGAATTTTTTATTTTGATGGAATTTTTAGTTTTTCTAAATTGTATCGAAAAAACTATAAATATACGCCATTCGCAGAGCTAACAACCACTTATAATTCGACCAGCGCCGAGCTTCAGTTCAGCAACTCCACAGAAATGGCTAACCAGGGCATAGAAATATCTAATATCCAATAATCTAATCTGATACCTTATTTTATACACAATGTCGATATATATTTTTTTAGTTGTGATAAAATAATAAATTCGTTTAAAGGACAAACATTTGCAATGCACAACAAATGTATTATAGACAAGTTTGAAGTTTGACCCCTCATAAAATTGGAAAATAAAAAACCCAGAAATTTTTACCCTCAATGTGAAAAAAGTAGTATTTTATCCAAAACTGAGTGATATAAAAAAGGTGGAAAAATTATGTATGTTGTGTTGACTAGATTAGGCTAAAACATATCGGCAATAATTAAGGTATGCTTACAAAAGTTTAAGAATTTATATTTTATGGTTAAATAACAAAAATTGGTATTCCATTATGTTTTAAATTTGTTGGGTTGTTTAATTTTTTTTTCAAGCTTTTATGGGATAAGGTCATCTATAAGTCTTACTGGAATTACCTTCAAACCGTTTTTCTTCTTCAGGTCTTCATATTTAATAGACTGTCAAAGACACATCAGCATGGCTCATTGGTATGCTTTCAGCTATGAGTTTCATCGGAAAGCTATTGACATCTTGACCATTATGTGGTGCGTTTAGTTGGTGCAGATTAATTGAAGAGCTCAATGTGCTAAAATGCCGCGCCCTCGATCGTCTGCTTCACGCTAAAATAGACTAAAATTCATATTTGTGGATAGAGTGTGGCGTAATTGTTTCTGACATGACACTGTCCTTAAGATTGTCATGCCACCAATAACAGATTTCACCATCGACGCTTTATTTTCCAAAGAGACTGGCGCAGACGAGCAAGCAGAAACGCAACCCACAATGGAAAATCCAAATGTTGAGAATCTGCAACGACCAGGCTATACCTTCCCTCAACTGGTCACCATGGCAATAGAAAGAAGCCCACAACAGAAACTACAGCTTAGTGCTATAGTAAAATGGATAACGAGGGATTCCCTCTATATATACGACCAACTTCAATGAAATAATCATTAGTCAAATTGTAGATCTTGTCGATATTTCAACAAAGATTCATAAAATTATTTTTCTTCTTCAAAAGTAAATAAAATTTCTCAAAGTAAAATGAATCCAGCTTTCGAATCTAAACATTCCATCCGCACCATACTTGACATCCATGATAACATTAAAGCTCCGTCAACACCGCCGAATTCTATTGACTCAGTGTCACCACACAGCTCACTCGTTCCGCTTCAGAGACCTAATCATACATTTAAAGTATTTATATCGATGACAATAAGCAACAGCCTTCATAAGACGCTCCCTCTCTGTGCTATTGTGGACTGGATTAGTCTAAACTTTCCTAAATACCGGAGAGAAGATTCTGTCTGGCAGTGTCAAGTGCGTCACACCTTCAGCAAAAACAGGAGCTTCCTGAAATCGGATCGTCCAATAGGTTCCCCGGGGCGCCGAAATTTTTAGGCAGTCGTGCCTGCTGATTGCCAACCAGGAGTTTCCATTGGCGCGCCGCACGCATTCTTGCCCACCAAAGTCTGGAGGAATGGTATTGCTTTTAATCATCCTAAAGGAGGAAACTAGAGCACACGTCGCCGCAGTGGCGTAGCAGCCGCAGCACGGATGGTTTCTACCCCAACAACAATATCAGATTTATAACTTATTGTCAATTGTGATTAAAACTAATAGTTTCCAATTTTATTGAATATATCTAGTATTTTGTTAAATAATTTAATTGAAAATATTATATACAATTTGCTTGTAATACATACAAACATTTTAAGATAAAAATATACAGTTACATAAACTAAAAAAATGAAATGAAAGAAGAAAAGCAAAAATTATCTATTTTGTAAGTGAATAGTAAAAGAAAAGTGCTTAATATTCGATAGGTATATCTTCACTGGTCCTAGGTTTAAGTGCAATCATAGGCAAGTATTACGAAACTTCCATCGACATGCCATAAACGCTTCACATTCAGAATACCAAGTAAGTATAATATTGTATATGCTTTGCGAAGTTCTTTGAGTTTGAAATACGACCGACTTCAAAGTATTAGTTGTCAATCCGATCGAGTAACAATGAATCCAGCTTTCAAAACCAAATATTTAATTTGAAACAATCTTGTCGTAGATGATGACATACAAGCTCCTTCCAAACCAACGAATTCGATTGAATAATTATGATTCGGAAATTCGTGGGTTTGGGAATCATGACATATATTTGAACAATCACTGCAAGTGCTACGTAATATTACTTAAAGCAGATGATATATTGTGTGTATTATCTTGTCTGCACGATCAGTTGTAGGAAGGCTACGTATATTATATAGCCGGAGAGCCATCCGCAACACATGACAAAATTACTAAAGAATATTATATACTTTTAATTTACAAGACAACCGACCGGGGCTGAATAGAAGAGAAAAGAGGCGCTGATGCTATCTGATATTATAGATTGGATAAGTAAAACTAACCGTTATACCTAAAAGAAGAGAACAGGTGGTTGAGTCAAGTGGGATGCACGTGCTCTTTGGGATTGAATCCACCTGATATGGGGTTCCGAATCATGGGATTCGGTGGACAGTGGTTTCTGAAAATTATCTACCAAGTGATCCCATTGCTGCCCCGCACGCTACATCTGTCGACGAAGCTATGACGTATGGTATTCCTTATTCACAACCACAGGCCGATGTTGCAGTATATTTTCCTAAGCCGGAGTAGTTTAAAAGATTACACGCAAACGCAGTGGTGGAGGAACCAAGGTAAACAAAAATTAATCCACATTCTGCATCCAACCATTCAACTAACATTACAACAACTTGTGATTACTCAAGTTCACCGCAGATAAGCACGTCACCAAAGCCGATTCAGCAGCCTATGTATACATATAAAAAGCGAAAAATGATGGAAAAAAGCAGCTATCCTCTAAAGGAAATATTTCATATAACTCATCATTACATTGTCTGCGATATTTTCTCTTCCAATGCACAAGACTTCGTGAGCACTTCGCACACAACAGCCTTATCGAAAATTATGACATTCGGCATTAATATAAAATCCTCTTGCAGTAGAAGACCACCTTGTCTGGAACCTCATTTGCTATTAAACGGCTCAGAGGGTTACTTCTCCATTCTGTCGTAGAGTTATGGCTTGCTATACGTCAGTTCGCGCAGGCTTATCAAATTCGACAAATTCTCCTTTCGTGCTAGCAAAGGCTACTATAAATTCGAGGAGGGTATAAAGATTTTAAAGTGCTTCACCTGATCGCAATAAAGACATGTGAGAATTTGTTCCGAATTTCTTCCGAATTTATGGGGCTATATTTTGTTTTTGTATAAAAGATATTCGATATTCCCAATTTCAGTCATTTATTTATTATATATGTATATATATATACACACAGTAGTAAATGTGCTATAATGGGCTGATATAGGAGGCGATATGAGCATATTAAGTAATTACCTTACGGGCTAAACGGCCTCGCAACGATTTTAGTGATTAATTTCTGTAGGTATAATTTTTTTTTCTGAAATTCAAAGTTCAGTTTAATGAAAAATTTTGTAACTAGGCAAACTTTAAGGCGCTGAATGTAGATAAGATTTGCTTATTTTGGTATAAGACGATCAGGAGGGTAGAAAGTCACAAACTTACTTAGATTCGATTAGTGAAGAAAAAATATAAAAAATCTCACGAATAAAATAATAAATCAACTATGTAGTTATGCTAAACTCTATAGCTATAAATACAATAATCAAATTTAAATATTTTTCATTTTATATTTATATCGAAACCCGTGATTTATTAAATAAAACTGCAGAAGTGTAGGTAAATACAGACCTTATCAGCCAATATAAAAATATATAAACAAAAATAAACATATTAGAAATTAAAAAAAAGTAAAAATTTGATTTCTGGAAACAAGTTTCTATTATATAATTAATCGAAAACTTTTCCTGTTCTATCACTAAATTTCAATAGCTTAGAAACTGGGAAGTGACCGAAGTTTAAATCTTCAGTTTGAAATAAATCGCAAATTTTTAAAACTTACAGTATAAATAATAGCGGCTTTAAAGAATCGGTCATCAGTATAATTGCAGATTTTGTTGAACTTACACGAAAAATTTATCCTTTTCTTCTTCATAAAAACCTAAATGTTTAAGCGCGCAACATAAAACACAAT